>JAINTL010000053.1:0-383493 GCA_019916065.1 Vitellaria paradoxa
ACAACCACTTAATTTGTTTCAGAATGCATAAAGAAATGACTAATGGCAAGAAGACAACCCATTTAATTGTTCAGCAGAAGATTTGCCAAAAATCTATGAAAAAATTATTTAAAAAAAAAGGGGCTAAAACCTAACACGTTAATGGCAAAGAATTAAATAATGGATCAAAGAACTTAACAAAAATCAGCATTGGTTCTATTCAAGTTGCAGCTAATGCAGCTTGGGCTAACGGGCCTAACCGCAATGTTTGAAACCCTAAAGAACAAGTCAAGACACATATCATGTGGCGTCTTCATTATAGGCTACGCAGCACAGCTTTGTTTGGGCCTTGCGTATGTGTAAACAAAGAAAGCATACATCTCATTATCTCAAGTCTCCCTAAATAAAGTCATACAACCAGAAATTGGCAGGTTTCAACTCTCACTGAATGTGCAAAGCCTCTGGATATTACTCATATTCATGCACAATCAGATGCATGCATTGATGCATTTATATGTGTGCACAAGCATATATATTGGCGTGAGTGAAGCCCACCTACCAAAACAAAACGAAAACCCCCACAAAAACGCACACATGCACACCACACACACAACACACTGATACCTGCTCTCTTTCCTCAAGTTCAGAGGCACAAAGCTGACCATGCTATACTGATCTACCTGTTACCAAAAAATAAAAAAGAAAAAAAAGAAAACCCAAAAAAAAAAACTTAAGACCACTCGGCAGGCATAAATGATTGAAATAATCTTCCCATAACTAACATGCTTCCAAGAAAGACAGAAATGGTTTCCAAGGGATAGGTGTCTATGTATTACTGCAAAAATTAATAACAAGCATATGATAGCAATAATAAGAATTATTGAAAAAGTACACCCAACAAATTTTGTATTTATAGGATAAATATAAATTGTATCAATTGTAGTGTTTAAGCCAATAAACTGCATTTCCATACAAACAAATAAATAGACAGCAAATATACAAATCTATAATCACCACATATTTGACAACCTACCATATTCGTGCCCATGCTAACACACGGTTGAAACACGTGCAGCTGATTTACAAGGCCTCACCATAGATTTCATTGAAGAGAACATCCAAAAATTGAAGTTATGCTACTCTCCGGAGGTGGAAATTATTTATATGTACAGACAAAACCCAATTTAAGCATTTTTTAATAAGCAAACGATTTTATTCTAAATGCACTTATAAGGGGCACAACCTGTACAAAAGTAGTAGTATTAACTATTAAGCAACTTAAAAAATTATAAACGATCAAATTGGTCATTACAAAATCTACAGGCAGATTTAAATGGCAGTAATGCATGCTTGGAGCTATATAATGACTTACCAATTCAATCAGAGCCTTGTTGAGCTTTTCAAATTGAGGAGCCATATGTTGATTCAACTCTGACAGCAAAACTTGAGGCTCGGGATTCAGGTAACTAGGAGCAACAAAGGTAAATAGATAGATAGATAGATAGATAGATAGAGAGGGAGGGAGGGAGGGAGGAGAGGCAAGATAAACACAAACAAATAGAAAACAGCAGCCAAACCTGAAAGGACTTACTCTTCAATCTCTCTTTTATTAGACACAAGGTCCATCTTGGAAAGGATGTTAACATGGGGTAGTTCAAGTTGAACCATTGCAGAAGTGAAGCCATGCAACCACTTATAAACTTGGTCACATCAGTCATGAACTGATGCAAAAAAAGAACTAACTGTTCAGTTTCATTAAAGAGACATGACAAAACCTATGGCAAAAATAGAAACTGAAATTAAGTCAGGTTGGAGAAAATTTATACATACAAACCTGTGAATCAAGTAAGTAGACAGCACAAACATTGAAGTTTTTACGCTTTAAATGCTCCACAAAGTTCTTAAGTACAGGAACATGCGAAAAAAGCTCTATCTGGCCTGTAATTGAAGTTCAAAAGATTAAAACAGAATTTATGTTAAATAAATATTCAAATACAGAGGTCAACAAATACTCTCCATGTTGTACACAATACTGCATAGTGCATACAAACCAGTTAATAGTATAATATAACAATAACAATAGTAGTAATACCACTATGCAAATTACCAAAAAATAAAAAAATACCACTATGCATGAGTCTCTGATGATTATTAACGGCCTGTCTTTGCTAACATAACTAGTAGGGAATGAGTCGTGCAATCCTTTTTCGATGTAATAAGGACAACTACTTAATGCTCATTTCCATCAACGTTATTATCAATTTTAATATCTTTATTATAGAAAATAGATGAGTATAAATACCTGGACAGTCAAAAACTAAATAATCATCATCCAAGTAGTTATCCAATTCCTCTGTCAACCAATCGTCCAAACTGTCTTCGAGCTCTCTGAGTTTTGAGAATTAAGGCACAAGAAGATAGAAGAAAAGGATTTAGAATAACTTTACAGTCCAAATACAAAGGATACTCCATACAATACATAAGGCCACCATTTGGACCCAGTCCAAGCTCCTCCATAACATCGTCCAAAGAAATGAGTTCCCTGATATCTAGAGAAGGGCAGGAAAAAACTCATTGCTCTAAAACCAATGAAGGAACTTAATCAACAAAGCTTACCAAGGAACTGAAGAGACAAATAATAAATAGAAGATGGACTGCAGTTACCCATGGCAACAGGATAATCAAAATTTTCAGCAGCAGGATCCAGGTTCACAATATGAATTGTACGCTTTATAGTTTCACAGTGCCGGTACAAACTAGAGCAGTACGTAGACTGGTGAACAAATATTATATGTTAACAGTCAGTAAAGGCTGACCAAATCTTAAAAAAAAATACATTTTTTTAATCCTTTTTTTTTTTTGAGGGGGGGATAAAAGATTAAAAAAATAATAAAAAGGTAAAGCATTCTTGTTAAATGGCCATCTGCGAACCAAGAAACTATTCTGATCAAATCTCCCCAAATTATATGCAAAGGATATAACTTACAAAGCCAAACTAGTAATCGATTACCTTGCCACTGCCTGCAGGGCCAATAACTAACTGTGCATATCCCATAATAGCTCTTTGAAGTGCTTTATGAACTTGAGATCGAGGTAATTAACACAGTGACTATCTGAAAAAACCCAATCACTGAAACAAAATCATATGCAGCACACCAAACACCAGCCCCAAACAAGAAATTCAGTAGATCAGAGTAAGCACAAGCAGTTAAGCACTGAAAAAAAGCCACAATATGGCAATACCCTCAATTACCATTGTACGAAGAAAGACATTGCACTACTCTTGAAACATATGTTTAAACGAAGTAAACCCACCATTCATTTCTCCATTTTCATTGGACATACAAAAAGTACGCATCCAAAGATGGGACCTACATGAGGCCTAGTGGGGGCAATTGCCTCTAGTCACCTGAAAAAATACACTTGTATCTCATTGTTTTTGTCCCTATTCACTTATAAATTGTATTTTTGCTCCTACCGACTACAAATCCTAGATCCACCCCCAATTCCATTCCATCAACCCCAACCCACCCCCGCATAAAGAAAAGGTTCAATTGGTGAATGAATCCCTTTTAACAGCACTTGCAATCAGAATCATATACCATAATATTACCTATAATTGTCACGACAAGCATTCTAATTGTTATCAATTTAACAGAAGAAAATAAATTTTAATTATTTAGTTTGTGCAGAACACCCTATATTCTTCAAAATTGTCCAAGTAAACTCGAATAGTAAATCACTTGGGTGCATCGCATGTCACCGAGATTTCACCAAACCGTCGGGTAAATATCATTTTATAGAAAAAAATAAATTTTAATTATTTGGTTTGTGTAGAACACCCTATAGTCTTCGAAAATTCCCAAGAGAAAGTAAATCACTTGTGTGCATCGCATTTCAACAAGATTTCCCCAAATTATCTGGTAATTAGAATATTGCGAAATTAAAAAAAAAAAAAAAAAGGAAATAGAAGTGCAGTTGCTCATCATCCTCTTCACTGCCCCCAAATGACTGTTTTCGATAGACCGCAACGGAGTAATCGATTAATCAAAATAATATCTAATATCAAAAGACCCTAAGCTAAGATAGTACTTATCAAATCTTAGCCTGAACAAGTTAGTGTTAACCTAAAAACATACTTGCATGACCTAAGAAGACACGCACAGTTACCCTAAAAACATACTTGCACAGGACCTAAGAAGACACACACACACACACACACACGCAAATTGTCAATTTCAAACCCAAAAACACAGATTTACCTTTAACGTGAAGTGTAAACCCTAGTTCCTCGAACTCATATATGGATATTTATAGTTATCTGATATCCGAGATAAAGGAGAAGAGGGGCATACCTTGGTAAGCCGCAGGAAACGACCTCAGAAGATCTCTCGCTCCGGCGTCGTCTTCCACCTTCTCCGAGACTCCAAAAACACAGCAGAGCGGTAAATAGGGAATTCTATTTCCCCCCTACCCGACCAACCGGTTCTAATCGGGGATTGTATTTCACCCCCGAACTGGTCGCGTCGGATCGGATACCCGGTAATGTGATTTCCTTTACCCTTCCTAGCTGGCATCATTGCTGGAATATTAACAAGGAAAGGTCCAAGTCAAGTAGTTAGTTAAGTCAGCTAAGGTCCGTTTGGTTTGGCGACATCACCAAATTTCGTCAATTTTTTTTCCCAATTCTTTATCAAAATAACCAAAAATTGATAAAAACTGCTAAAATTTTATCTAATTTTTACAAAAAAAAAAAACTAAAAATTTTAAAATTTTGTCAATACCAAAAAAAATCAATTACTAAAAATTTCTAAAATTTTCTAAAAATTTCAATATTTTTGTGCAACCAAATGCACTGTTACTTATAACTAGCATGGTTAGTAAAATCATGATTAGTGAACTAAGTAGTTTTGCATTTTCACCGTAATCTATATCCAAATTCATATATATATATATATATATATATATATATATATATATATATATATATATTTATTAAAAATAACAGTCTAGACGTGTGCATTTTTTTTTTTAAACTTTTATACTATTCTCCTTTCGAACAAGTTTTACTGTGTCCTTGTCTCTCAAATCCCTAACTCGAAGCCCTCCCATCTTCTCAGTGAGATCTACCATAGGCCCGTTTAGTTTGGTAAAATTTATTGAAAA
This sequence comes from Vitellaria paradoxa, assembly GCA_019916065.1. Taxonomy (NCBI): domain Eukaryota; kingdom Viridiplantae; phylum Streptophyta; class Magnoliopsida; order Ericales; family Sapotaceae; genus Vitellaria; species Vitellaria paradoxa. Next base: position 5,146 of record JAINTL010000053.1, read on the forward strand.
TCTTCAAAAATTTTTATAAATCTCTGTTAATTTTATATCACATCAACTTTTTTCTCTCACTATACGTATTACGAACTCTCCTTAAATACACATTATCTCAATTTATCTTATTTTTTCTTACTCTAAACAAACACACGTGTCTGAATGTGTGTAAAATATTATTTGAACTCTCGTCATAAGTTTAAATGTGTCTGTGCCAAGTCTCAAAATCCGTGATCAGGAGGCGTGAGAACAAAACTTATGATTATATATCAAATCATATATGACACATTACACCAAAGTATAAGTAATTTTATTAATTAACATTCATAAATAAAATATTTTAATATCTCAAAACTGTCACAAAAAGTTAACATGTATAAGCAAATTTATTAATTAACATTCATAAATAAAATATTTTAATGTTTCAAAAAAGTTTAAATGCGTATACCCTCCCCTACCCTCACACTAGTAGAAACACTTGCACATTGGATCAACCCTACAAAACTGTCACAAAAGGGTTAACATCGCTAATGTCACAAAACATGTCCAAAATTTAAGTCAATTGCAATCATTATTTTGAAATGCAAATTTAAAATAATACATCGACGACTATCCTTGATCAGTTTGTTGACCAATCCACTCGTCCATCACCTATATCTACCCCAACAATATTAACGGTAAGAGGGTTGAACATTAATTTACGCATGCTCAATAAACGTTTGTAGAACATTTTCAACCATGTTTAAAAATTAACACTTAAATTATTATTACTTGAGTTTATTTTATCAATATCAAAATGGTTCACAACTCCAATGCATAACTATACGGTTCAATTTAAACGTTGCCTTATCCATGATCTCTTAATCTTAAGTTTTACTAATTTACATCACATCGCGCGCACGCACATTCATATCATGATAATACTATGAGTTAGGTATTCTACAAGTTTAGTATGTGACTGTAGAATTAAACCTGAGAAAACTTATAGGTGCCTAACTCCTCAGGCCTCAGCCTTAGAGTAAAAACAGTTACAGTCCCAGAAAATACATATTTTGCATAATTAGCCATCTGATCCCGAAGTCCCACTAATATATATATATGTGCGTGCGTGTGTGTGTGTGTGTGTGTCATTATAAGGCATATGACACGTTTTGTAAGTTCTTTGCCTCCTAAAAATGATAATCACTTATTCACAGATTTTGAAATTTTCAACCATTGGGCACTAGCACCCACTATTTCAATATCTTTTATGACTCCAATAAAAAAAATCTAATTCAACCACAATTTCATTATTAACAAAACATCAAATATAACGTTCACCCTAAATTTAATTTATTTTGTTTGTCCTTTATTTATTAAGGGAGTGTTTGGTGAATTAAACTTTGATAAAAATCACTGAAAATCTTTATTACATTTTTACCTTCTTGAATTTTGAAAAAATTCAATACTTTCTAAAAAAAACTCGATAACTAGAATTTGGTTAATCAATTTTTTTTTTTTATATTCTCACCATGGACTCTCAAACTATTAAATGACACTCATTGTAACTATTTTTTCTGGGGTTATAGAAACCGTTTCGACGGATTGCAGAAACTATTCTGACGGATTCCCACAGCCAACTTCCGTCAAAACAGATTATAGAAACCATTTCGAGTCTTTTTTATTCTGCAAAGATGTCATAATTGATATAAAAATTGAATATATCCAAATGGAAATCCAATATATGGAATGGGAAATCCTATTGTTCATCTAAAAAATGTGATTTTGAAATGTGTACACCAAATAAAAAATTTCTCTAAATCACATTTTATCTTACTTTTTATTACTCTAAACACACCTAAGTTTTATGAAATAATATGTCTCTCGGGACTGAGTTTCATACTGTCCAGTATATGCCACACTTAACATATTAATCAAATTAAATAAAATCACATTTTGTAGGGTTCTCAAGTGATATATTTCATAACAAACTTATGAATCCAATCAAATCTGATTAGTTATGACAAGATTAAAGATGTCTACATCAAGTTAAAAAAAATTAACTCCATAAATAAAAAAATAGAAAATATAAGACCTCCCAAGCTAGGCACAAAGAACCCAAATGGCCAAGCTCGCAGGCTTTGTGCACACATCTTGAAGGTCCAAATTTGTTCGGTCTATGTTTTAATTTAATGTCGGTGAACCTCTCAGGCTTCCACAGGGGACCTAAAAGGTTTGAGATACCTTTTGTAAGTTCATTTTACCATTTTATGCAATTTTTGGTATATAATTTTATATTATCTTATAAAATTTTCAAGTTCATTTCATAAATTGTATTAATCATATTCAAAACATGAACTTAAATTCTAATGTATATGTTTTTTTTTTCAACTTGATTAAGAAGAAAAAAAATCTTATAAACACAACTCTATCAAACTTGAAATATGTGTGTGGTAATATATATGCATACTCCAAAAATTATCAACTCAAGTTAGTCCTTTTACTCTTCACTTTCAGTTTATTCTCTCTCCAAACCTCCCCATTGTCTCATTGTCTCCCAATAGTTTCTTAAAGCAAATATAAATTTAGTACAAGCCTTTTTGAAATGTTTTCCAAAGTCCCTCACCAATAGAATATTAATTGAAAAATTTATTTTATCTCACTTAACCTTCTATCATGCTATATATAAATTCATCGGACTTATGTAATTATCTATTACTATTATAGAGCGAGTATTGAGATTTGGTGAAACTCGTATTTGTATGAAGTGGCAATTTTTATGAAACTCTTATTACTAACTAAATTACATAAGTACCCTCAATTAACTCTTTATTCTTACAGAAATATACCCTCAAAGTGAGGATGTCATAGGTAAGTTAAGTTAAACTATGTTCTTTCCATATTCATTATAGTTTTGGATTCTTAACTAAATTATCTCAGATTAAGAGTTATGAATTGATAGTTTTAGATTATTAGATAAAGTTCTTCTACCAAATTTTAGATTTTGCGGGATTTTTTGATTCTCTCATATTATTTCTCAAGATTGTTTGAGTTGTTAGATTTTTTTTAAGTTCTTCCTCAGATCACTATTCATTTAATCTCATTCTAAGGTAAGTTCTTTAATTTTGTCTACCTCTTCACTATTTTTTAATATTTTATCTATCTTGCTTGCTTCTTCACCATTTTTTTAAATATAGAGAGATTGAAAAAATAAAAATGATTAACTCAAAAAATAAAAAAGATTAATTCACCATTTGGATTAACTCATCATTTTTTGGATTAATTTACAGCTGCAACACAGTCTATAATATGAATAATTACAATCTCATTAACTCACAAGCATAATCACAAAGTGATTTCTAATTGGAACAAGTAGATAATCACAATCTCATCTATAGTCATATGTTTTTATACATTTGTATATACGTGTTGTCTTTTTTTATTTTTTGCAGTAGTCTTTTTTATTTTTTTGAATTCAAAATTTGTTCTGCTCACCTAAAATTTTGCATGCTAACAAAATTAAGTTGATAAAAAATTGAGTGTAAAAATTTTATCTAAATTAATTAATTTGAATACTACAACCCCTATAATATCCTCCTGAAACCTGAGATGATGATTTTTGAAAAAAAACAACAAAAGTACAATAAAAACCCATTGATTTTTAGGACAAAAGGGTAATTCTTGTCAAACCAATAAAACTCGGTGTAAGTTTTTTTTTTTAATTAAAGTGGGTGTAAGTCGAAATGCAGCAACGGTAAAAAAAAAAACAAAAAATAATAACAATAATAATCACGGTATAAAAGGGCCAACGAGAAAAGGTCGGTTTCATCGGTAACCATAGTTTGAACTCAACAAACAGGTGTTAGGGTTTATTTTAGTTCGGAGACGACGAATCACCCCCCTCTCTCTCTCTCTCTATATATATATACACAGAGTTGAAAAGCAAAGACCTCGACCCCTCGTCTATACTCGATTCACCACTTTGTTCCGAACGCATCCGGCGAATCACTGAGAAACAGGTGAAATTATCTACTTCTCCTGGGCGACTGTACTCGGTGGATCTCTCACTCCGATCAGGTAAGCTTTTCATCTCTCAGTGGAATACACATATACATAGATATGTGCTAATGTAATCTGAATTGAACTCACTTGCTTCGTGTTGTGTGTATATAAATGTTGTTGAAGTGTTCAATTGCGCGTTAATTTTGAGATCGAGTTGTGTCATTAATCCGTTCATTGCTCAAAGAACAGCGGCGAGAGAAAGGGGGAAAATAAATTATCATATTGAAGAGGATTAGTCGGAACCAGACATGAAAAAAAAAATAGACAGAAAAAATAATGCAAAAGCAATATGGAAGCAGAACTCGATTTTCCGTTAGTTTAATTCTGTCTTGGGTATCTGAAGAATGAAAAATTCACCAAGGTTGAGTGGAACTGTGATTTTGTGTGTGTGAGGGAGAAGGTTAGGGGATTGATTGCTTTGGTGGAATTATTACTTTCATTTATGATATGATGGGTCATTGGCTTCTAAGAAAGCAAATTTTATTTTCTTGTCAATTTTTCCAAATGCTATGCATTTTACAAGGCTCTAGGATGGTCCGGATTTCTTAGGGAAGTAATCCTTGTAGAAAATTCCTAATGCTATGGAAGCGAAAACTCTACCAGGTAGTAGAAGTTAATTTGCTTTCTATAGAAAATTTAGTCCATAGAATTTGTTCTCATAAGGTTTTTGTCCATTGTCTTGTGACCTCTATGGAGTATCTTTCTGTGTTATCCTTGTTGAAATTTTATTTATCCCACCCGCTAAATCTAATTGTTGCAGTATCTTATTACAGATGATTGCATTGTTGACTGCTTATGTCTCAATAATAAGGAAGTTTGAATCCAGTTGTGTAATATACTATGTAGGATATAAAGCTAAGTAGATTTTTCTTGTCTCATTCTTGATCTCACATTTATTTCATAATATTGGTATTTTGAATGGGAGAATGAATGAAAATATTTGTTTTGGTGGCAGGTAGCATTATTCCATATCCTTCAATCTATGTTACTTTAACACGGACATACAGGACCTTAAATGAAACGATTTTCTTTTATTGGAGTCACACTGAGCATTGGAATTTCAAATAGAATTCCTAAATTTTTTTTTGAAGAAGGTGATGAATCGATATGGTAAATCCAAAAAAGTGCACTTAAAAACCATTTTGAGGCATAGATTTCTTAAATAATACTAAGAAACATATGTTCATGAATGTGCATAACTTTGTGTGCTTTCTTGCGTCCATTTCTCATATTCAAACCAATAATAAGTCAATCAAAGAATCTACTTGATGAAATACTGTGAATAATTACTTAAAAAAAAAAAATTAGTAGGACTGGTTGGAGGAAGATGGTCGCCTGATTGGTTTTCACATTTGCTTCAATTTAATGAATACGATAAAAAAGAAAAATAATTTATTAACAAGTCCGGACAACTGAATAGTTTTAAGTAATCTGGGTTGAATGATTTTTGGCGTAGACAATCTCTTTGCTAATGATTATCCAGTCATTCTGCAAGTGGTTTAGGAACCTTTTTGATCTACAGACTGACTTATATGCTTGATGTCTGTACTTTGTCACCTCGTGAATTTCTTGTTGTAGTTCTATTGAAAAGAGTGAGCTAATGCAACAGGAGATTAGTGGAGTTGTTCCAACATCCTCTTCATGATACTTGTCATTCATGACTCCTCTCTCTCTCTCTCTCTCTCTCTTACTGCCAGCATGCTAGCACTGCTACTTGATTGTGCTCTAGATGGTTACTGTGTTGGCATATCTGTTGCTCCATTTCATTTGCTGTTGCAATGTTGGCATATTAAAGGAAGTTTGTTTGGTATTATTGGAAGTTTAAAAATTTACTACTACATTTTGTGTTACTAAAATTGCAAATGATAATGGTCCACTCATTTGTCAGATGTTGATTCATGGATCCTGAAGGCAAGAAGTTTGGAAGAGGTAATTTGCTTGTCCATTGTTTGCTGGGTTTTACTCAGGGTGTTCATTTACTGCATATGTCTTCTTGTCAAGGTGATTTTTTGGGCATTGTGGTGTATTTTTTTTTTGGCTGTTTTTGTTTGTGCCTGGTAATTCTCTTTTGTTTACTTATCTTTCCCATTTGAGGTATTTGGGTGATCTGCATGTTATTGGTATTTAGCCATGTTTTTCATTAAGGCAGGGTTATTATAGAGTCATGGTAGTATTACATTCATCTAGAGATATGCACATTTGAGTCAACCTTTTGAAGCACGCTTCACGTTATTTTTTTGCATCATAGAAAGGAACACTTAGCTTGTAAAGGTGGGTTAAGAACATGCAACCAGTCTCTTACTAGCATCATGCTTGGACAAGCTGGCCCAAAAGTTCAAAATTATTTAGTTTTCATGTCTGTTGGAATCTGATGACATGGCTGTTGAATTTTTTCCGTTCTTTTATCCCACTTTGGTTTATTGAGGCTATCTTTTGAAAGGTGCCTTTTAGTTTTACATTACAATTTGAATTCTAGTTGGTATTAATGCATCGATTTTTGGGATTCATATTTGAATTATCATATCTGTGGTTTATTTGGTTATGTAGTCGAATTTTTTTTCACTTTTTTCCTTTTTCTTTTCTCTCAGCTGGAGTCATGGTATTGTGAATTCTTAATTATTTTTGTGAATAAGGGTCTTGAAATTTAGTATAAGTAGATAGGGTGGTATGGGGGGTGCATAAGGTTTTCAAGGGGCAAATCTGTACCTTATGGGAACTGAAGCAACTTTCTAGTTTGTAATTACCTTTTTTTTCCCAATTATTTATTTGTGATGTGGATTCATTTCTTGGGGAAAAAAAAAAAAAAGAAAAATCCAATGGGTGTGGAAGTCCATTCCATTTGCTTCGTAATATTTGATTAAGGTTTTTTTTTTTCTCTCTCTTTCTTTCCCCCGTAAAGTATGGCATGCTACTCTGTTATGGCATCTTATTTTCTTTTTTCATTGACAAATATTCTTTTGGATGTTTATTATGTAGTTGTTCACTAAACTGCTTTGTTTTTCTGAGGCATGATTTATTCTTTTTCGTCCAGTTTCATAACTTTGGTCAACCATATCTTGTTTGAACACTAGGGCCAAGAGAACTTACAGGTGCTGCGGATCTTCTAAGTCACTATAAGTTGTTGCCTCACTATGAGTTCTTCTGCAAGAGGTCACTTCCCCTGTCAATTTCAGATACACACTACCTTCACAATGTGGTTGGAGACACTGAAATTAGGAAAGGGGAAGGGATGCAATTAGATCAGCTTATTCAAGATGCATCTTATTCAAGAGAATCAAATACTCGGATTCAACCTTTTGACCTAGATGTCCTTAGAGAAGCTTTTCAACTAAGGGAAACTGCTCCGATCGATCTGCCACCTGTAAGAGATCCGCAACCCTGACATTCTGTTTGGATTTTGTTGTTTATTTTTATTGCTTATAATTGACAATGGTCCCTTATTTTGAAGCCTTAGAATCTGAAAATTCAGGGGTTTTGTTTGGGTTCCTTTTATTCTTTTTCTGCCTGTTTACTGAACTTTTATGTCGACTTCTTGCTGAAGTACCACCATTGGTATCTGGTTTCTATAGGCAGATAAGGGGACCCTACTGTTGCTGGAAAATCTAAAAGTGAGTTAAAAGAGAAGGATAGGAAGCATAAAAAGCACAAAGACAAGGACCGAGAGAAGGATAAAGAACATAAGACGCATAAGCACCGCCACAAGGATCGAAGTAAAGATAAGGATAAGGACAAAAAGAAAGATAAAAGTGGGCATCATGAGTCTGGTGCTGAACACTCAAAGAAACACCATGAGAAGGTTGGCTTTTTTTTTTTTTAACTGCTGCTTTGTCTTACAGTTAATAGTTTTTACTTTAGTGGCATAATGGAAGCCCTATTGTGGTTTTGAACTTTCCAAGAGTTGAGTTTTAATTTTGTATTGTTTAAAAAATGATGTTATTCTCTGAAACATTTAGCTTCAAAGAACTATCATTCTTTAATCTGTTGAAATCAGCTGTAAAGATGAAAAGGAAGAACCATTGCCTCCCCCCCCCCCCTGATTCAGCTTCAGTTCTATTCTAGCCTTTTTGAAGTCATTGACTCGAATACACAGTCTCATGTATTTTCTTTGAATTTAGATCTTCAACAATTCCATGCTGTTGAAGTAGCTTGATCTACATTGTTGGTTCATTTCTTAATAGCTTAACTTTTGGGACAATTGGTGATTTCACATAGTATTGGAGGTTTGGTTTTAGGAGGTTTGGGTTTGAATCTTGTTATTCCCCCTTCATTGTTGTGCCCTTTGTTTGCTTGTGTTGGCGCACCTTGTTTGCTTGTGTTGGTGTACTTTGTTTGCTCGTGTTGGTGTCTCTACATCACGTGTGAATCGGGGTCACACGTGAGAGAGAGTGTTGCAATAGCTTGAAATACATTGTTGGGCCTATTTCCTAACAGTTTTAAGCTTTTGGGACAATTGGTGACTTTACACATGCAACTGATTATTTTCTTTATTAATTTCAGAAAAGGAAGCATGATGGAGATGAAGATCTTAATGACATTCAACAGTCACAAGAAAAGTAAGGTACACAGAGACAGGCAATTTCCTTCAACTTCAAAATCCTAAATTGAGAATTGGAAGAATGCTCAATTTGTTTCTTTTGAAGATAATTTGCTACCCCACCTAGTGGAAAAAGGCTTGGTTTGGTTTGGTTTGAAGGTAATTTGCTTTTGGAATCATAGTCGTTAATCCTGTTCTGTACTGAGTGGTATGGCCACTGCGGATGCACCATTTTGGACAAAAATGATGCACACCACGTTCAAATTTGTTCCGGTTAAAATACTGGATTATTCCGGCTTATTGTGGCAATTTTGAAGTGTTTGTGGACATGGTACATACTATTCCAATGGCAAAAAGGTATGCTAGCCAGTATTAATAACTACGTTTGGAATTAGTGTCATTTGAGCTTGGCGATATTGTGTTTATTGCAGCCTCTTGAAAAGTTATTTAAAAACAATTAACAAATTTTAATTGTATATTTTGCTTGTATTGGGGTATATGCGTATGTATTCTTTTTTCCAACAACCAATCTGATTTTAAACAATTTTCTCCGATAAAATGGTTTTCAAATTGATTCTGAAATCTAAGTGGATGAAGAAGGGAGATTTGGGAAAGCTTGAAGGCAGATTGAGATAAATGACATCAAGCTTGAAGTTGTCTTTTCCAAACACAACATGCAACTTTTTCATTATCAAATTGAAGAAGGGTCAAACCCAAATTCCAGCTCAAAGTTGGCTTTCTTGAAACACGATTTGAATGACCACTGTGTTTTAGAAATAAGTTCAGATGAACCCTGAAGCTGCAAAGCACGACTACAACTATTTCATCATCAAAGGTTGGGTTAAACCAAAGTTCTAGCTTGAAGTTGGCTTTCTTGAAACGTGACTTCCATGACCGCTTGTGTTTTGGAAATAAGTTCAGTTGAACTCAACATTACAATATATGCATTATTGATGCAGCTATCCATACAGGGATGCATTTACTTGTGTTCACACTTTAATGCACACACACATGCCTCCCACATACGTGCATACGTGTGTTTGCAATCAATTGATTGTAGAAGTGGGGATGGGGGTAGACAAACAGGGTAAAAGTCAACTCTTTTTGCTTATAAAAAGCCAGACTTATTGTTTTATAGGGGAAGACGTCTTTTCCTTTCTAAAGTTCTTGTTTAGGCGAATCAGCTGCTATTAATATTTTGCATGAACTCTAGTTTGTTACCTGTCACTCTTTTTTTCTTTGACTGCATCTTTTTCTTATCTGCTAAATTATGCAGCATAAGAGCTCAAGATTGATGAGATGGGCGCCATAAAGGTAGCAGGCTGAAAGATGGCATGTAGTATATTTTCTTTAGTGTCTTCAGATATTCAGTTCAGAATTTGGAGGGTCCGTGCTTACTGTTGTCAAATTTCTTGAGGTATAAACTTCCTTTCTTCACATTCTATCTTCATCTTGGTGCTGCTTTCTTCTTGCCGTTGGTTTTTTCTTGTTCACTTGGCTCCCATGATAATTACATAAGCTCATATGCATGATGTATATGCAATCTTTAATCCCCCCTCTCTCTTATATATATATATATATTTCCCTATTTCTTTCTTATATATTTATAATTTTTCCTACTTTCTTCTTCTCAGTGAATGTACTCGCTTCTTCAAGTGTAGTATACTCATGAACAAAAAAAAATTGCCTCGTCATTGGATTGGGTTTTAATGACAGGACAGTGATGGATATATATTTATAGCCCCTTTTCTTTCCTCTTAGTTCTTTGGCTAGCAAGGTAAGAACATGCGGGAAGTATGGAAACACACACTGCATTTCATGGAGCCATATTAAAAATCCACATTACAACTTGTGGCTAGGTAGCAGCAAGTGTAGTATTGACTTGGGAAATGAATGTTGTAATTCTTTATTGAAGACTCGAATCATTTATGTTGGGTCCATAAACAATAACCAATCACACAGAAGCACAACATAAAGCATTTAACGTGGTTGAGCTCTCTGGCCTACGTCAGTGGAGGAGAAATGAGAGCAATTCCATTGTTTCTCAAAATATAATTTACAATGGGGAGGAGAAACTCACCCTTTCAACTCACCCTCTCTGCTATCTCTATCTCACTCTCACTACAGTCCTAGTCCATTTACAGCTCCTCCCCGAGTTCACCCCTCATGGGGAGCGCTATCTCAACCACCTTATCTCCTTATATTTTCCGACTACGGGTGTTTTCACATAGCCCCCGTCCTCTTTGCCTCCCTCTGTTCATACACAAACCACTGAAACCAGGGAACAAGCTTCCACAATTTATCAGCAAGAAATGGCCACCAAATTCGAGGCCATGAATGCTGGTATGGTTGTTTGTGGCTACTTGTTGGGCATCTTCGGCGCTTTTCACAGGCAACTACTCACTTGGGTGGACTTTCTTAATAATCACCCCTCTTCACCCAATATGGGTGGGTACACATCCATTGCATCTCTTGACTCCAGCCTAATTTGCCTCCTGTAATAATTTCTTCTTGAACATCTACAACATATTACACCTGCATGGGTTGGATTCAGTTGCTACCGCTATGTCTCCCACTGCCACTGCCTGCACAACATTTTTTGCACTGCTGTGGATATCACACCCCCTAATTGAGGTGCGTGCACTCATTTGTTTGTGTGTGCTTAATCAACACATCATACATAGAATCCAATCATAATCGTATCCGAGTGCCTTCAATTACACGCATCATAATTGGAATCTAACTGCACTCTTATGTCTGAGTGCTCTTTCATCAGCTACGCTCATTATAGCTGGATACAATTTCCTATCAATGATTGCACCATCGTTGTCTCCGACCTATCTCTTGACAATGGCACCCTCTGGCCGGGATTCTTGCACTTTGTTATCTTGAGTGAAATCTTCATAAGCTATGCTTAGCACCAGCATAATCACGATACAAAAATCCTGCAATGACTTTACTATCGTCACCTACATCTCTATCTGTCCATAGTGCAATCACTCTCTTGCCTGGGGAATTCACAAAGTTTCACTGCTTTGTCACCATCTTATTGTTTGACCATCTGTTCTCCCTTTGTTGTGGACATCATCATCATCTCGCCCTTGTCACCCCCTTCGCTGGGATACCATGCAAAGCCTACCCCTTTGCCATTTTGTGAACCATCCATCGACTTCTCTTGTCCAATTTACTGAAGAGGCTTTTGTCCCTGGTTTGAGAGCCAAAAAGAGACTAGCTTTGGCTCGTCATTGGTCATTGTTGTTGTTGCTGTACAGCACTTCTCTTTGCTCGGAGCTTCGTATTGTGAACATATCTAGCAATGACTGCTTTTTGTCATTCTTGGCTATGTTGCTTGCACACCTTCAAACTTGTCATCAACGCTTCTGTCCCAGTTAGGATCCAATAGTATTCTTGTGCCTATTCCGTTTGCGTTTGTGAGATTGTTGCATCATTTGTTCACTTCGTTAGACTATACCAGTGGACCTATGTTTGACAAACAACTCCAACTGTCGCTACATTACGCTCCAGCTTGTACAGTCACCAATTTATCTCATGCAGCATATCATCAGCCCCCTTGGCAACAAATTTGTAGTGTTGTTAGCCATCCGTACTAGTCCCATCGCATGCTTCGTTTGGGGAGAATTTTTATCTGATCTCTTCTCTCTCATGCTGCCACATCACTATTGGGGTCTATAACACTGCTGATTCCTGGTGATTAGCTTTTTCATGCTTTATTTCTTTGGATAAATTCACCATGTCCCTCCTGATCACAACGAAAGCACTAAATCTGCAATATCTGGCTTTCCACCTGTATTGCCTTCTAATGGTACCCCTTTTATTGCTTCTTTCCAAAACTCTGGCATTCACTTGTGTCCATTTACTTCATGTCTCTGTCTACTAAGGAAACTCGAAATAGTAGGAACCAGGGTTGTCGTCTAACACCAACCAACTAATATACCGGGCACTGTTCTAGACCTCGCACTGTTGTAACTGTCTAAACTCCCTTTCCCAACCGCTCGTCTTTGTTTTCCAGCTTTCTCTGGTCTTTCCCTTCACCTCTATACGCCTAAATCCCTTCACTTTCCAGGGGGTCATGCAAATCCTCAGCTAAACGGAGTACTTTCCATCTGAGGCTCACCAATTGTATATATGGCCGCAAACATTCTCATTTCACTTGCTGTGGAAATTGCTGTCTCTGCTTCACTTGTTTAAAAGTAAAATCTCATGACTTTGATCTTGCGGATGGATCCAGAACACTGAAAAATCTTGGGAAAAGGCTCAACTGAAAAAGTAAGAATTTTCCAGTGGTCAAACTACACAATTTCTCATAACTTTGGGGCTAAACTGCAATTTCTTAAAATCTTGGGGCCAAACTATAATCAATAGAAACTTTGGGGTCCAATTTGAAAATTTTAGTAACTTTTGGACCAAACTGTAATTTTTCAGAACTTTGGTGGGAAAGTTACAATTATACAAACTTCAAAGTGTCAAGTTTAAATTTGTTAAACTTTTGGAGAATATTTCAACAATATATTCCATGTCTTCAACCTTCATCTGGCAGAAGGCTTGCCTTGAGCGGCTCGTGTGGGCGTGTTTGACTTTCGTTTTTTATGCAGTTTGTACCGTTGTGCTTGTGCTCGTATCAACAAGCTTTACAAAAACCAAGAAAAAGGGTTCCAAAATTTGTCAACAAAAACTAGCCACCAAATTTGATGCCATAAATGCTGGTGTGTTGCGGCCGCTTGTTGGGCATCTTTGGTGCCTTAATGGCAGCCACTCGCTTGAGTGGACTTTCTCGACACATTATCTTCTCTTTGGTATTTCTGTTATTTATATTGTTGGACACTACCATTCATGTGACGAGAAGATATACTTTCTGAAAGAAAAGAAAGCTTATAGATGAGTAAAGCTATTGAGTTCATGTAAAATTTTATTCTCCCTTAAGGCAAGGAAAAGGGTCAAGAAGAAAATTGTGGAGAGAAATATAGGGAGAGCACTAAACGAAAACCCTTTAGTGGACAGACTGGAAAAGCATCTTCTTCGTGTGTGGATTTGTTACTTCCTTTAGTAGATCGAATGCCATAAAATATAAAAATGTTCTTCTATAGCACTGTAGGCTAACCATGAAGGAGCTGTTTTCCATAATAAATGTATGTCACCCTTTTTTCCCAGTTTTGCCAGTATCTGAAGTATGTCTTAGGAGGTCTCAAGCCTGAAAAGATATGCTGACTGTCCTGCTATTGTCAGGTATCTAAAATGTGTTACAGTTTGATCCTACCTTCTTCTTTGATATATATGACGATGGAACAGTTTTATATCCAAGATGTTGCCAGATGCTATCTTGCATTAGACCCTAACTACACCCCTTGTCCAGGAACAAAATATTGCTTCACTCAAGAAGGTTGGAATTATTCTGTTTCCTAAAGTTATTATTTATTTATTTTTATTTTTTCCCAATGGTGGTTTCATATATATATATATATATATATATATATATATATTTATGTATATATTACCATAATTGAAATGTTTCTGAGCAATTTCCTGAACTTCTCGTTTTTCTCTAATCAAAACAATCTACTGGAACAAAATTTTATTCCTTAGTAGTGTAATATTTTCAATAATTTGGTTGTGTTTAATTTAAGAGAGAGAATGAGGAAATAATGAAAAACAAAAAAGTAAGAACCTGATATTTAGGTGGGAGGAAATAGGAATGGTAATGGGAGTCAAAAAAGCTGCCATTTTAGCCTAGTCTGTTTCCTAAAAAAAAAGAGGAAAAACTAAAACGAAAAATGCTTTTTGCTTTCATATTGTAATAGCATTGATAAGTAATGAACAATATTCATATTAATATTTTTATACGTAAATGATAAATACTATTAAGTGAAAGTCTATTATTATTTGTTTATAATTAATAATATTATTTTTTCTATTAATAATAAATAAGTATGTTTTTAATAAATAATAAAAAAACAGAATAGTTTCCTGAAGGGCTTAACACAACGTTTTGTTTTTTAATATAATTTAATTTATTGCTGGATTCCTTAATGGAACCAAAAAGGACACTTTTTTTTAAGCTAGCTTTTTCTATGAAAGCAAGTTGCCATACTAACCCTAATCTCCTCTAACTGTTGCAGTCCCCTTTTCATGTCACTCGTCATTTATTGTAGCCAGAGATGGATCTAGAATTTTAGTGAAGAGGGAGCGAAAGTATACATAGTGGGTACTCTAGAAATTTAGGCAAAATTTTAGGGGTACATAAATGAATAAATTATTTTTTTTTTCAAATGTCAGTGATAAAATTGCATATTTTCGATTTTTTTTTTTTGGGGGGGGGGGTTGGGATGGAGAACCAACATCCGGCCCTCATTGCATAAATAATTTAACAATATTGATTGACAAAGTCTCTATCACCACAGATTCTAATGGTCATTTGCCATTGATCTGGCGATTCTAGAGTTCCATTAGATATAATATACTCGCAATTAATTAATTTTTATTTTTTTATTGATGCTAGGCGAAGATTCCTTGTCATTTACTTGAATTACAGTGTTTCTTCTCTTCCATGCAGGACTGTGGACTAACTATAGATTTGTGAAGAGGGTGAATTCACCTGCTAAAGGATATTGAACCCAAGGTGCAAGTTGCTGGAAACTGAACTTCTTTGTATGATAACGGGGGGGCTCTAATATAAAAACTTTGATAATTTCTTTTCGCGGTGCTTTGGATGTCTCGGCACTTGCTCATTTCCATTATTTTTGACTATTTTAGTATTTTGAAGTTAAGTTTTATGTTCAGTTGGAATTAGCTTACTGTTTTAGGATAAATGGAAAAGAGTGGCACTAATGTATTTTGATTTATTGCCCCACCCCTGGAGGTAACATGAAAATGTCTAAATTATTAAGGAGGGGGGAAAAAAAGAAAAAAGGGAAGCACTGTTGTGAGGGCTTTTGTTGTGTGTAATCTTATTATAAGAGTTCCCTGTTACTGAAAGTGGGTGGGGCTTTGTAAATACAAAGTAAAAATCAGGTTATAGGGGACACTGAAGGTGACTCTTCTATCGTATATAATGGGTTCATTAACTTCCACTTTGATGTTTATATTTGTGAATTGTATCCAACAACTGCAGCTGAAAGCTGCCGTTCGTTCTACGTCTCGACTGTTATGTACATATGCATGTGTATGAGACTTGATTTGTGCTATGTAACCAGAAAATTTTATCCTTCTAATGCAACAATTGGGAGGGTTCTTATCACTTTTAAAGAAATAAACCTATCGAAATTATACTTTAATAAGAATAGTGTTATCACTTCTTTTTGTTTTTTTTGGGGTTCATTGATATGTGTGTGAATTAATATGATACGGGTGTGCGGGTACATTGATGGTGGGGAGCCTCAAAGTTGTACTGAGACTTACCACCCCTTGGATTTTGTAGAGAACAATGTTTGTTTCTTATCTATTACGTGGGCAGCTGGAAATAATCATTTGATACTAGTCCAAAATGAAGCATGCATGACAGAGGAGATAGGGAATCAAGAATTATTTTCAGCCCCATTAAATTATTATATATATAAAGAAAATCCACGAGGCCAGTTGTTCCCCATGTGCACGGTGTTTGGCCCAATTGGAATTTTATCAAAGGCAATGCAATGATTAAGTGTGTACCCGTCAAAAAAATTAGGTGGTAGCTCCTCATGGTAATGTGTGTGTGTGTGTGTGTGTTTGTGATTTTTTTTTTGGGGCAAAATTCAGAACAAATGTGTTTTTAATTCATAAAGCAACACTGATTAGTTTTTATTTTATGGGGTGGGGGGTGGGGTGTTATACATCTAGAATTGATTGAGTTTATATGACTAACTATACTACTAAGTGGGAATTTCATTTTGATGACGTGTTGAACTCTATGATTATTTAGTTACAATTTTTGTTTATGCTTTTTTAGGATCAAAAATTTATTAATGTAAATGAAATTATTTTTTAGTGCTTATTTTTTTATAAGGAATAAATACACTTACTTCTCTCCAACATCTCGAAAGGCTATACATATCTCCCCTCATAATTTTATGAAAGTTTAAAAAGAAAAAAAATTCTATTTAAACCCTACATTTTTAGTAAGAATTGTGAACTTGGCCTTTTAATTTAAACTCTCTTACATATATACTCATAGAACTAGTAAAAGTTATTTCCAAGCTAAGAGATTATAAGTGTAGAAAATTAGATTAATTTTAATCTATATTTAAGCCACTGA
Organism: Vitellaria paradoxa; assembly: GCA_019916065.1. NCBI lineage: Eukaryota > Viridiplantae > Streptophyta > Magnoliopsida > Ericales > Sapotaceae > Vitellaria > Vitellaria paradoxa. The sequence goes on from JAINTL010000053.1 coordinate 21,948, forward strand.
TGGGTATTGTTCGAATTATCTAAAGTCAAATTTGAACTTGTTAGTGAGATCTTTTAAGGATAAACAATTGGAAATGACTAATAATAGTAATAAGGGATTTGAATGTGTAGAAAAAAATAGAAAAAAAGTTTTGAATATTAAGTTCACGTTTTAAAAAAAAATAAAATAATTTAAGTATTGCTAGAGTTTTAAATTTCTTAATAAATAGTATGTTTGAAGCTATTGATACTTTAAATAAAATAGAAAATAAAATAAATAATGTTAATCTATCAGCAAATACAAAAATTTTGCTGGAGCAAGTAGTCAACAAAGATTATAGAGGTGAAACATCTATTCTTCAAACAAATGAAGATAAAAAAATTTCAACCTTATACAAAGGAGGAAAAAGGGGATTTGATGAAATATTAGTAGTAACAAAAACTACTAAAGAAAAAGTTTATAAATATTTTCAAGCTAATAAAGAAATATTATAATATTGGACATCTAGGTATAAGAAAGAAAATGATGTAAAAGATAGATATAAATTGCTCAACTAGATGCAAACTTTCTGCCTCTAACTTGAGAATTTATTAAAAAAATATGAATATATTTTCATTTTAGATTTGATTTTGAAAATTCAGGTGAGAAATTTTATGTAACCAGTGTGGTGAATGAGGATGAAACTAATTTTGAAATTGAAACAATAGTTGACCCAGGATTTTTTTTTTTTTTTTTTGGTAACAGGGGAAATCACCCAGTGGTTTCGGGGGAATTAGTGCAGCAACCCATCGCCACGGCCCCCTACTTAAATCCTTACTGCTCCAGGTGAGAATCAAACCTACGATCTGGGTATATCATCCAAGCCTTAGGCTTGATTCCCACTCCCAGCATTAGCTGAAAAGCTAGCAAAAAACTAGACAAAGTTCTAAACCTAGATAAAAACCTAGGAAAGAGAAAAGTAGAAGTATTAGATTACCTAGATGACAATCCGAAAACTAAACCAGCTATTAGAAAAAAAAAACTTCTTTTGAAGATATTCATGTAGAAGAAAAATGTGAATCTAGTTCCGATGAAATTTATGTTAAAGGAGAATATGAACCCAATCCTTCTAAAAGAGAAAACTTAAATAAATTCAATGTTACTGCAAACGGGATATATCTAAACTTTAATGATGTACATCCAATAGATTATGAAAACACTATTGAAGAATGGGTACAAACAATGCCCATTGTTATAACCCATCACAAAAACGTATGGGATAGGAAAAGATTCCTAAACTATATAAGAGGAACATAATAAGGAAATGTTTTAAGTTGGCTAAAAGTTTAGGAAGGATTAGAAGAAGGCAAACGGGAAAAAACTTCCGTTTTGTTAAGTGAAAATAGGGAAAATAATTTCGCAAAAAATCTCTCAAAATTTTCTAGAAATATCAAAAGAGAATTTTGTGAAATGATATCTTTAGATAACATCAAAAAAAAGTTAAATATGTTTTATCAAAAATAAAATTTTGTTATATCTGTAAATACACAGATTTTGTGAAGTTTACATAAAAAAAATTTCTAAATGTTAACACCAAAAAGTATGCCACATTGAAAAAAACAGTTTTTTTCATAAACTCTCAAGCCCATGGGATTAAATTTGTGAAAAATAATATCTAGAACACTAACAAAAAATTGGTAGTTTTGACTTCCTAGGATTAAGAATAAGCTTTGTTTATAAAATAATGACCGAGTATTGTTTTCAAAGAAAAACTAGAAAACAAATAAAAAACAAATTGTCAAAATCAAGCAAAGGAAAAACTTGTCTTGACAAAATCTTAAAAGAAAATTGGGAAGTTGAATGTTGTTTGAACAAACCATATCACAAACACAAGAAAAAATACTTTCAAATCAAAAAGTGAAAATCTACAAATAAAAAAGAAATATATTAGAAAATTCAAGAAGAAAAACTTCGAAAAGAAATGATTGAAAAATTACACTTGCTATTTTTGAAATGAAAAAGGTCATATTGCACAAATTGTCCAAAAGGAATAATAAGGTAGTCAAATTTCTATAAGAACATAATCTAGAAATTTGATTGGGAGAAGAAATAGATTCATAAGAAAAGATATTATATGAACTAGAATCCATTTCTTCGGATTCTTTAGAAAAAACTGAAGAATTCATTTTAATGATGCAAGAAACAACTCCTAACGAAAATTTGGAAACTTTTGAATCTATCCCTGAAAACGAATTAAATCAAATGTGTTTGGGAGGTATAGTCAAGGAAGACATGACTATTGAAAATGATAAATTGAACAAATATAAAAGTCTTATAATAGAAGTTTTGTATGAAAAATCCAAATTAAAACCTTGGTAAGCCCAAAACTTTGAAATATACGAAGGAATAACAGAAACAAAATCCTTCTTTAACGAGCAAGTTGAAATAAAAATTTTTGACAAAAAAATTAGGAGACTTAAACCAAAATATTTTAAGGTAAGATTCATTCATATTGATATAATCTAAGTAGAGATTAGACCATTGTTTAGACTTGGAGTAGACTTACCAATCTTTTTTGCTTTCCAAGATAGGAGATTGTATGACACTGTTCAATCACTGATAGGAGAAATAGAATCAAATTTGGTCTCTGGAGAAATCTTCTTCAGAATTAAACTAAATTATTTTGTGTCTATAAATGATAAAAAAATCCAAGACTCATTAACACTGAGGATCCAAACTCAAAATATCAAGATGGATGGTAATGCCAGTGATCTAAAAATATCTTAGAAAGCCGTTCATCAATTAACCAGTGATACTAAACAAAAGATGTCGACTTTCGTATGGTTGAGTTACAAGGACCTAAACCATTTGCTAATGAAATCAAACCAAGATTGATTGACATAAAAGATTTGAGAATACCTAAAGAATGGGTATTTGAAAACTTTACGAGAGATCAACCAAAATTCTCTCTCGTAGATCAATTGAGTTTCAAGCTTCTGGAAATGCACTCTACTTCAGAAATAACAAATTATCTACAAGTTAAAAAATCATTCAGAATAGACAATTTCAAAAATATTGAAGAAGGTTCCTCGAGCTCAAATAACCTTGAAAAAAAACTAGAGTAAGAAGAATCCAAATTCTAGTTCTCCCTGAAAGTTCTTCTAATGAAAAAGAACATAAATCCATTATTTTTGAACAACTAAGTATGGATTTAGAAACAATATTCCTTTTTTATAACCAAAATTAAAGAAAATATTATTATATTGAAGTCACATTTAAATTTGAAGGTTATAAACCATGTAGCCTAGATGCCCTAGTAGATATGGAGCTATAGTTGCGGTATGTTAACCAAATGTTATAACCAAAGAAGATTGGATTCAAATGAAAAATTTTGTCTTAGCAAAAAATGTTAATGACACAACATCTATAATGGACTTCAAAGTAAAGGATATTACATTTTCAGTAAAAACAATTAAAGATAAAAAGACCTTTAGAATTTCAAAAATATTGTGTTTTCTTTTAATGCATGGAGATATGCTTTTAGGAAACAATTTCCTAAACTAATATTATCCTATGAGTGTATGTCATAATTATGTAACTTTGACCGATAGACATAAATCTTATCAGATTCATTGGTTGAAAACACATGATTCAATATGCAGTAATAGATTCGTGCCAGTCAATATGGTGATAGTAGTCCAATTTTAACATATTTATTAAATACCATTGATGAATTTTATTGGGTTTATAACAAATTAAGCCTAAATTTCTCTAAAAATCCTTTAATGTTATAGAAAAAAGCTCTCAAATACTGTCATCTAAAACTAAAAGATGAACAAAAAATAATTAGGGTAAAACTTATGGTCTATACCCAATAGGATATAGACGAATTTCAAGTTCAAATAAAAGAACTTTTGGATAAAAAACTTATAAAACCAACTAAAAGTCAACATTCTAGTTCTATTTTTCTTGTAATAAATCATAGTGAAAGAAAAAGAGGAAAAGTTAGGATGGTTATCAATTACAAAAATTGAATGAAAATTTGATCTTTGATGAATATTTTATATCTAGAAAAAATGTTTTAGTAACTCAAACCAGAGGTGCTAAAGACCTTAAAGATTTCTGTCTAGTCTATATAGATGATGTATTGATTTTCTCTAAAAACAAATAAGAGTATAAGCATCACTTGGAAATAATTTGTAAACAATTTCTTAAAATAGGATAATTCTCAGTTCAAAAGAGATTGAGATAGAAAGAGAAGAAATTGATTTTTTAGGTATTGTACTTAGTTTATCAGAAATTATGTTACAACCTCGTATAATCAAAAAAATCAAAGAGTTCTTAGAAAAACTGGAGACTCTAAAAGACTTACCAAGTCTTCTTGGTTTATTAAACTATGGAAGACAATTTGTAAAAAGTCTTTCAAAATGGAAAAACCCATTCCTTGAAAATTGAAAAAAAACTCAAAAGAATTAAAAGAATTTCAGTGTAAAAATTGAATGAAAGGAGGAAGAGTAAAGAAGATTAAAAGAAATCAAAACCTTGTTTAAACTTAATTTAAAGGTTTATTATTAATTTTTTTTTACAGAATCTAATCTTTTAATCCTAGAGATAGATGTCTCAGAAATGTTTTAAGCAGTAGTGCTAAAACTAGTAAGAATAAAAGAGAAATCTGAAAAAGAAGATATTCTCAAAATTCTTAAAGAATAAAAAGATTTTGAAGAATTAATATGTGGATATAATTCTGGTAAGTTCAAACCAAATGAACTTAACCATGTTATTTTCGAAAAAGAACTTTTAGCCAAAAAATGGTGTAAAGAGATTTCAAATTTATTTGGCTTCTATTAAGTTTATGATAAGAACATATAATGAAGCGGTTAAAAATTTCTTAAGAAAAAGAAAGTTGAATATAACTCTAGAAGGATTAGATAGTCCAATTATATTTCTCAGTATTCATTTGATGTCGAACATATTGGATCTACTAAAAATGTTCTTCCAGTTTATTTTAGTAAACATCCAGATGGATATTAAGACTAAGAAAAGCCTTTATATTGCAAAAAAACTTCAAAAAGGTCAAACAAGGCTGAAATGTTTAGGGTAACAAACTCTAAGGGCAAAGAATTACCAGCTAAACAAGCTGAAAGTACTTTTTCTAAGAAAATATTCTAGAAAAGCATGTCTCAAAGAAATTATACTCAAGCAGTGCTAAAAAAGTCACTTGCTTTAGCAGAAGAAGTCACACCAGGCTTATTGAATCCTAGTTTAGAGAACGAATTTCATGATTTCCTGAAAAAATATAGAAAAGCCATATTTTAGGGAAAAACTATAAATTCCGCAAACTAATAACAGGAATGACATATGACCTAAAAAAAAAAAAAAAACTCCAAGACAAAGTTACTCATTTGAAAGAATTGTCAAAAAACACGATTTGAAAATTTAACTTTGAAACTTCTTTATTTGATTATTAGAGAATTTCTAAAATTCAACAAATTATGAAAATTTTGGAAATTTCTGCTAGTAATGCTCATTTGAAAAAATCAGAAGGATTAAACTTTATGAAGAGGGTAAACAAGTCCTTCCTAGACTGGTATTTTCAATTATTGATAAATATATTAATGATTAAAGGATTAAACCAATCTCTCAAAAATTTTCTGATAAAATTAGATATGATCCTATTTTTCATATCAGAAAAATTCAATTCAACCTTCTGGTGGATAATTTGAGGTTCGAAGCAATTGATTGGGATTTGGTTAAAAAGATCATCTTTAATTCACTAGAGGCAATAGCCTACCAAGATTTTCTAGCACTGATCAAACCATGATCAGTAAAATTCCCTATGGCTTTAAAAGAAATGTCATAGCCTTTGAATTTACAATTTTGTGGAATAGCAATACAATGAAAGATTTTTTTAAGCCATATCATATCTGAAAACTAACAAAATACTCCATTTTTGATAATTATATTTCTTCTAAACCAGCAGAAGGAGAGGTCATTTTAGAAGAACAAATTCTGTTGTGGCCTTAGATAGAATTGGTTTTTCACAATAAGATTCTACAAAATATGCCAAAAAACATATGGTTACTAATGGTAGGAGATTATTCAAATCTTTTATTCTATTAATATTCCGAGCTACTGAAAATCAGAAAAATGAAACATTCTACTTTCTAAACAAAATCAGTCGAATGGAAATTGATGCATCACCTGAGGTTGTAATTTATCTCGATGATCATTGTGGAAAATTTGAAGCAGAAATGGAATTAGAAGCCATTGTCACAGCTGAATAAGCCTAAGTAGAACAAGATTATTGGGAGAATATAGATAAAGAGACATGGCACAATAGCGAGAACATAATGGAAGGCTAACAAAAAGTACACCATCACGGAAACGTAGTGGACCAACCAGGAATGCTGCCAAAAGAAAAAGAATAAATTTTTTCAGGAATGGGCACTGAACAACTGCACCCTTATCCAGTACACGACAGAGCCCATGTGAATACCATGTAAAAAATCTACTTTAACCAAAAGTAATTTCCTAATAATTGTACTATTTCTTTATTAAAGTTGTCTTCTTCTTTTTCAAACCTTATCTGTTATTTTGAGTGCTTTAAGTCTAGATTTTCAGATCCTCCTCCTAAGTCTATATAAAAGAGTATTGTTGTAAGAAAGGATCATCGAAAAAATCAGAGTGCTCTCTCCTCTCTCTCTAGTCTTCTGTATATAATGTTTCTTGTGTAATTTTGTATTTAAGTAACAAAATTTTGTGTGTTTAAATTTTTGTGAGTAATGTTCTAAGTGTATTTTAATAATAATTAGTAAGAGTTGTTAATAAGAGTTCAGGGTCGGCCCAGGGGTAAGCCCAGCAAGCCCCTGGGCTTGGGCAACACCTTGGGCCAAGGGCAACTCAAAAAAAATTTTTGGACTGAGAAGAAAAAAAATTTTAGGCCAAATTGGGCAACTGCCCAGCCCAAGAGCAAACGACAACAAGGACAAATTTTCAAAGTCGGGCTTGGGCAACCGAATTGTCGAGGCCGGCACTGTAAGAGTTGTTATGTTTTTGGGAGCATTTTATCAAGTGGTATCAAAGCTCAAACGGTTCTGAGGGTGTGATTGCAAATGTACTATTCCATAAAGTTATGTTCTTTAATTACTAAAATCTTATAAGGTTTTTCTATAAATTCTTGTGTAGCTCAGTGTGGTTCTTAGGGGTTATTGTGTGATTTTTAAAAGCTGTGCAGTAATAGGGGTGTAAGTGCTATAGTTTGAAATGTTTGAGGAGTTTTAGTGTAACTTAACCTTTTTTATAACCAATCAGATGAAACTAATTGTTTATTTATTTTCCTAATTCAATCAATGAAACAAACAAATTGGTTGCAAAATTTACCTTTCTCCTTTTAATTTGTATTATTGTTCCTTGATTAAGGAACTAATTAATTAATTAAAACTAGTGAAGAACATATGGTCCAGTCGATGTGTGGCAATTGAAACAATAGGAGAGATGTAAAGATATATATATATATATATATATATATATATATATATATATATATAAAATTATATATTTATTTTATTTGCTTTTGATTAATTCTACTTCGAATGCTCCCTTTTTGTGAGAATCCTAACGTTTATAATTTGTTTTCTTTTTAAGTGTACAAAGGTTGTCTGTCGGGTGAACTGCGAGGCACTGCCAGTGAGAACGCACCCACTGTCACTGTGCTTAACAACTTTCCTAAAGTTGAATTTATTAATCTCTCTCCAACCAAAAATTAACGTTAATTTCCCCTTCAAGCTTTTAGAATTATCATATTTTAAAATCTCTTTGAAACTTTTGTCCAAGAAAAATCGTAAATTTGGGGATTTTTTTGCAGTCCTCAAAATTCCGAAAGTCAAAAGCATGGGGTAAAAGTCAAATACTTGAACACCCTTGTTGAAAAAGCTAATGCTAATTTTTGATTACAAAGATTCAAACATGAAACTCTTGGGGGCATCCCAGTTGACAAAATAGGACCTTCAACACATAGAACAGTAAGTGCATGTTTGAAATTATAAAAATTAATATAATTTTATAAAAGTTAAAATTTCGTAATTTATATAGTGAGTAAAAAATTTAAATTTTATAAGAATTCATAGAATTTTGTAAAATTTTATAAAACTCCAAACAAACTTTAAATGTCTGGCAACAGAGTTTCAAATTTTGATTGTATTAATGGGATTAGAAGTGATAGAAGTGATTAAATTTGAAGGGATAAAATAGTTGAGATTACAATTTTTTTTTAATATAATGTGATTAAATCTACTAGTGAGATTATTTATATCATATTCGGTTAATATAGGATAAGGCATGATATATGAAATTACTCTAGATGTATTACCCCACCATTATTAACCCACTCTATTAATTTTTGTGATAATCAACAGTGGATGAATAGAAATGACGTAACATTGTATTTAATCTATTTTGTTTAGACTGTATTTGAATTAAAATTTATTAAGACAAAAGAAAAAAGAGACGTGAATTGAAGATTATTTATCTTGTTTGAACTGTGATAGAAAAAAAAAAAAAATGTATAGACTTTAGAAACTAACATTAATAACAATAAAAATTAATAAATTAATGAATAAATTATATTATATTTATATTTTAATTTATTTAGATAAATTATAAATATATGCATTTAAGATTATATATATATATATATATTTTTTCTTCCTCTTTTCTATTCAATTTCCTCTTCCCTAACCAAATCCCCACTCCAAGTACTCGTCAAAAAGCGCTATTATTGTTTAGATTTTGACTGTAAAACAATACTAATAATTAAAAATTGTATGGTTCTTCAAAAAAAAAATAAAAAATAAAAAAATAAAAAAATTGATTGCATATACTAACCTGCATTGTTTCTCATAAAAGCTTTAGATTTTAGTGGGCATGTCGTTGTCAAAAGTCTCATATATTGATATCGCGATCTAACTTGGTGGTCGAGGCGAACCCCTTTCAGAATTTACATACTAGAGTGTGGGGGTTTAAATCGCCCTAGGTGCACTACCGCGACTTAAAAGGTGGGATGTCTTGAGTCGGGTCGCTCCCCCCTGATTTGGCAAGTCGGGGTGAGTCCAAAGGGTTCTGCTTGACCCAAGTTCCGGGTTATCAAAAAAAAAAAAAATCTCATATATTATTCTAACACTCTCACGTAATACACGAATTAAGGGTGTGTTTAAAGTGATAAAAATAAGATAAAATGTAAATTTATAAATCGTGTAATGAAATAACAAATAAATAATTTTTAAAAAATGTCAAAAAAATTTTAACATTTTAACACACTCAAAACGCACCCTAAGTCAGCCTAATCAATTTGTCCTTGAATACAATCCAAATGAATGAATGATTGCCCCCGAATTGACACATCAATTACTTTACTAAACTTTTTGTACAGTCCTTCATCATCTAATAATTAGGTAGGTAGATTATTAGAAACTGAAACATTTAGTTTGTGTGTGTGTGTCATGCATGATTAATTGCCTGATGAATCACTAATGTGTTATTGTTATTTTGTTTATAATTAAATTGAGAAGTATTTTTTTTTTTTTTTTGGGTAACTTAGAGGACGCCCAAAATAAAAGGATTTTTTTTGATTGTCAAAATTGATCACATTTGGTATAAAAACAATGACTAAAAATTTTAAATGATAGCCTCAAAATGGCCGTGATCAATTCTATAATTGTTTGTGACTTTCACCAGTTACTTTAAAGAGGAGATACGGTGAAAAATATAAAGCTGAGATTTAATTTCACTTTAATGATATGTGACTTTTTACATTCTATATTAATTGTATTTCAATCAGATTTTTTAACTTTTATTTTTATTTTAAAAATAATTTAAATAAAATTAAATTAGAATCATTCGATTAAAAACAATTAAATCTTAACTCTTCATTTTTCATTACAGCTCCTGCAGTGGATTTTTTCACTGCAGCCCCCTTGAACCCATTGTTGTAGGGTTCAAAGGGGCTGTAGTGAAAATATCCATTGCAAGGACTGCAGTGGAAAATGAAGGGTAGAGATTTGTTTGCATTTAATTCACTGATTCTAATTTATTTTAATTAAAATTATTTTCAAAATAAAAAAAATTTAAAAAATCTAATTAGAGTACGATTAATATGGAATATCAAATACCATGTATCATTAAAGTATAAATAAATCTCTACATTTCATTTTTTTCACTATAACTCCTACAACAGATATTTTCACTGTAACTCCCTTGAACCTATCGTTGTGTACGTCGACTGTCTAAAATTAATCGTTCAAAATTTAGTGTTTGTTTTTTTCAGCGTCTTGAAATGGTTGCGTTTTTTTCTTTTCTCGATCACTTATTTTTTTTTTTAAATTTCAAAAATTATTCAATCCTTGTAATAATTTTCTGTACATATATAATATAATACTTGCACATATAGTTTCTTGTAGGTACATAAAATTAAACACACTCTAATTAAAATTAATATTAAATTCAAAAATTTTCAATTATTAAAAATTTGCCAAAGGGTATAAAAATATATTATTACAAACAAAAATAAATAAACAATTAATGACCATCCCAGAAGAGGTCGAATGAACATGAAATTAATTTATAAATAACTAAATTAGTCAAAGATATAAAATATATTAAAATATAAAATAAATAAACGAATTCATGATAAAATTAAAAGCATAAATTTCCTAACACTGCTCAGCGGTTTATTCATACACATTACTTGTGCCTCGATTTTAATAGATGTCAAATCTTGTAGCCACTCAAGAACGTAAGATTGATTTAAGCATATGAAATCAACTCTTAAATTAATTATTTTGCAAAATCAACACTTGAATCAACTCAACATAAAAATTAATTTACAATTAATTAAAAATTTATTTTTCATCAAAATTGTCACATCTCTTTATCTCTACAATAATTTGAACACATAATATTCTAACAAATATTAAACAAAAGTCATACATACAAATTCCAAACAAGTGAAACAATATAAAGTGAAACACTGGCCATTAAAAATTAACTCGTCACTTATTTAACAAAATTCACAGATTTCCAAATGCCCAAAATCTCACAAATTTGAACCACATTGCCACTCCATTGCCCCTGGCTCGAGCACCATTTTCCAAATGCCCGAAGTCTTGGTCTGATTTGATTGGAACTAAATAGTTAGATAATTACATAATTTTTGAATATACTTTAGGGTCCTATAGGACATCATGTGAAGGGTATTTTACATAATGGTCACCTTCTTACTAGCTCTTTTTGATTTATGTTATCATCAGTACTTAATACTCTATTTTACTGTTATTTACGAATGCCGAATTAAGGAGATAGGTAGGTTAAAGGAACATTTTAGTCAAATCAAAACAATACCAATATTTTTTTCATACCTGTAAATATCAAAAACATACGCTACATTTAAGGTGTGCTCACTACATGTCATTAAATTATTTTCTATCTAAATGTGAAAATCTCCTAAACAATAACTTGCTCGTCGGAAAGCTTGTGATTGGGGATTCCCACTTTTGACTTTTATTTTATTTTCTTTATCTATGTGCAAGAGTTCATATAGAGAAAATACAATTTAAGGCACGTTTGGAATGATAAAAAGTAAGATAAAATAAGATAAATTGTGGATTCGTAATTGTCAAGTGAGAAAAAAGTGAATAATTTAAGGCGTGTTTGGAGTGATAAAAAGTGAGATAAATTGTGGGTTTGTAATCCGTGTAATGAGAAAAAAAGTGAATAATATTTAAAAATTTTCAATATTTTTTATCGTTATTTAAAAATTTTTGTCATTCCAAACGGAGATTAGCGATGCGTAAAGCACAAGGAATGAAAATTCATCCTCGTAATTAAATTTTAAGTTAATTTCATAGTTTTCTTTAGCTCAACTTGTTAATCGAGTATTTAATTCAGTGCCCTGACATTCACTAATCTAGTTTATTACTGTTCCTTAACATTAATGTCGGCCACATACTTAATAAGACAAACTAGGTAATTTGCCTTTGGGGAATTAAGTAATAATATTATGCCCTTTTGATTTGATGGGAGGTTTGAATAATTGAAACTTGGAAGGGGGTGAATAGAAAAGCAACAAGCTCTACAGTACTGTTCATAGCAGAAAAGCAAGGTCACTACATTGGTATATAATATATAATACACACACACGTATATATATCGATGCACATATGTACTGTGGAATATTAAAAATCGCAGAAGAAGCAGGAACTTGGAAGTAGGGCATCGTCCCAACCCAAGTCCCTAAAAGTGACAAAACAAATAAAATGGAATGGTACCATCTGTAGATTTCCAGGCTTCTGGTTGTTGAAATGCTATTCGAAGGCAACGTACTCCTTTTGCCTTTTGCATGCATGAACTGATACAAAGGCACATGTTATATGTATATGTGTCGGTGCATTATATATATATATATATATATATATATCTAGAGGCTGTGTTTGGTTTATAAATTATAATATTAGAGGATTTAGAAAGGATATACGTGGTATGCATGGCATCCACATAGCCGACGTTTGGCATATATATTTATATATACTCTATATAATTTTGTATGAAATAATCGTTAATATAATTTGTGAACTTGATCTAATGACAATAAATACTTGAGGCCTGTGGTATATCTAGGATGAAGAAATAAATTTAGGCTTATTGGGAAGGAAAAATATTATTATTTATTTTTTTAAAATTGGTTATAAAAACTTAGTTCTTTTTTTTTTTTCTGTGGTTGGAAAGGAAAAAAACTATTTTTCTTTTTGTAGCTAGCAATTTTATTAATTTGATAATTTGTCCTCTATAATTTAAAATAATCTCAAAATATAATAGATTAATTTTGATCATTTAAAAAAAAGTTAAAGTTAGAGCTATTAAAAGCTAGCTCATTTTTATTTTTATTTTTTTAAATGAAGCCACATGGAAGGGATTATGTACGTGTCTTAAAAAATTCTAGCGTAAATTTCAAAAACATTTCGTCTCACTTCCGTTTTTATTATTTCAATTGTAATAGTCAATCCTTGTAATTGTGGTCAAGTTTCATTTTGATCATTTCATTGAACTTTATGGGTGGTTTCATTGTAGTTATGAATACAAATGGTGGTTGACAGAAAAATCTAATAGCACTTTTAACTGAAATTGTAGTGATTTAACTGTCATAATTAAAACGAGAGAGTGTAAAATTATAGGAGTGAATTTTTTTCTTTTGCCCTACTTAAAATTGTAAAATTTAGACTGAAGAATCTATTTCAGTGATTTGAATATTTAAAATTTCAAATGCATAGATTTTTACTCCAATTAGTGCAAGTGGATTCTCAATCAGATTCAATAAAAGTTTATCTATTTAACTAAAACAATTTTTTTTTTTTTGGTAATTACTAAAACAAAATTTTGAGTGCAAAGTTTCGTGATTTTGATAAATTTTCCCATAAGAATTGGGTAAAAAAAAAAAATAACTTTGCTTGCTAATGAAGAAGATGCAAAGCAGGAGTGATAGTGTTTTCGCTCTCTATTATAATAGTCTCTATATGTTGGTTACATTGAAAGGTGTACCAACCCAATCCTCCAATAACAGAGACAAGTCTCCCTTTCGGTTTGACCCAATCTTGGCCGCAATCGTCGGCGAGCTCCTTTTGCCACCACTATTCCAAAAATTTACCGCTGAAATCCTACTTCATTTTTGTTTTGTTTTTTGTTTTTATGTAATATTTAATAATTAAAAGTGATTTATTTGAATTTAATTTACTTTCTGCTTTGAAAAATTATCAAACAGTCACTGCCACTCCCCTGCACCCCGTTTAACAAAAATGAAATTGGTTATTTAAAACTAAGGCGGATTTAATCACTAGAAAGTTAATTTTTTAACTCAGTTAATTACTAAATTTTTTTTTATTTGAAAAAAAAGTTAATTTTGTAGAAAAAATGATAAATGCCCTTCATTTTTAACTTTTCACACTTCAAAAATGAATATTTAATGCCAAAGAGGATGGATTGTAAGAAGTTAAAAGTGAAGTGCATTTATCATCTTCCTTTTTTAGTAGTTAATTTTTTATTTTTTTTGTTAATTTGATGTACTTGCCCTTAATATTTTAAAAGAAATTTAAAATGTGAGTTAATTTTGACAATTTCAGAGAAAACCAAAAAGTTAAGTAATTAGTTGAGACTGTTTGTCTGGAAACCTATTAAAAAAAAATAAAGTTAAGCTCGGTATATTTTAATATAAAAAATATATATATTTTAAAAATATCTACCTATTTTTCAGGAAATAAACGGAGACTTAAATTCAATAATTGTAAGAATAAATCATGATGTACCCTAAAAAGCAAGGAGCATAAATTTTTATCATAAACTTTGATACTTTAATTTCCAGAGTCAAAAAAGCAAGGAAAAAGAAAGGCCTTTCTCTATTTTTCATGTCTAACAAGATAATTTGGGTAGAAAAGCTACAAAGAAAAAGTAGGCCAATAAAAGCAAGTAGAAAGATACAAAAGAAATGGGCCCAACCTGCTAGAGAAAATGGAAAATTTACCCCCGACTAAAGTCATGTTTGGCTTGGGTTAAATCAACCCATCACCGCCAAACATCAAGAAGCTTAGCTGGAAACAGCACCCACCTGGCCTCCAAGCTAGTCCACTTCAAACGTTTTTACTACTCTTGGATAATTTCATAAAGAATAAATTACACTGATTATCTCCCACGTTTGATCAAAATATATAAAATATATATATATATATATATTTTTTGTAATTCTTAAAGTTATATATATATATATATATATATTTACTTTTTAGATTATGTTATGTTATAGGTTCTCCATTAACATTGATGTGGACTTGTCAACCAAAATAATAATAATAATGAAAATGTTAACAATAAACTAATTTTGTCCGATTCTTTGGATTGAATGATTATGTAATTGAGCCTGATTTTCAATAATGGCTTATATGATAATTCTAGAATTATTAAACTTGTCTTGATCATTTTTGAAGCATTGATTTAATGTTAGTATGATCCTTGAATGTAATTTTAGCAGTAAGATTTTTTGAATTTGTTAAGTGGGGAAGTATTTCTATTGAAGACATTAATTCTATGTATATTAGAATTTAAAAAGTAAATAATAAATATAGTAAAGTATTTGGGTTAATCTGTATGTACAATCATTAATTTTTAAAAATTTATCAATGATACTGAAAATATTCAACTAATTTTGAAAATTTTAAAGATAACGATCGAATAAACACTTCAATAATATTGTGAGGATTCAAACTAATAATCATTAAAAAAAACATTCATAAAATCTGATTAAGTGACAATTAAAGAGTAAACTCAAAATTTCTCTAGCTCAACTACTGGTCAAAGTTTTTAACCATCCCATAATCCCCCCCCCCTTTTTTTTTGCTTGTTAAACAACCATCCCATAGTCTCACTCTCACTGTTTTCAACCATTTCACATCTGTCTCTCTCTCGCTCTCATGCAGGTCTCTGGCTTTCACTCTGCTTCTAAATTCAGTCCTCACCAAAGCTGCGTTTGCTTCGTCCCTCTATCTCTCTCTAAGCCATCGCCCCCTACAATGCCCACCTTCTTCTCCATCTCCCTCTTCCTCCTCCTATTCTCCTGCGTATATCTTCCTTTAACCTCCGCCACCGCCACCCATAACCGCCGGGCACTCCACGAGCCCTTCTTACCGCAGGACTCAAACCAGGCACCGGCCCCTCAACCTCCGACCCGGAAATACCCCTTTTCAACCTCCACCCCTGACAAACAGCCCTCGCCCTTTTTCCCATCCGTACCCTTCCCGCCTTCTCCGCCGTCTCCTCCGGCTCCCTCCACCTTCGCCTCCTACCCGGCCAACATCTCCTCCCTTGTCCTCCCCCAGTCCTCCAAGTCTAAATCCGGCTCTTCCAAATTCGTCGCCGTCGCCGTCGCCCTCGTTGCCTTCGCTGGTATTCTCATCTCCATTAGTATATTTATCTACATTCGCCGGTGGAGGCGGCGGAGTTTCGGGGAAACTAAGGCAGACGGATCGGAAAACAGTAATGGAGTGTTTCATGCCAGTGGGCTTCCGAGGCCGAGAAGATCGCCGCAGAACAGCTCCGAATTTCTTTACCTCGGTACCATGGTCAATTCTCATGGCGGAGTCGATCCTAACGTTGCTCCAAGTTGCGGCGGCGGCGATGTAGACTTGAGGAAGTTACACTCGCCGGAGCTCCGCCCGTTGCCGCCCCTTGCGCAGCAGAGTCTCCGGCTGAATTATGAAAATGCAGACGCTACAGGTTCTTCTGATGAGGAGTTTTACTCTCCTAGAGAGTCTTCAGCCGGCCACGAGAGCTCGATCGGCACCGAATCAGCATCGAGGACGGTTTTTACGGCTTTAGCGACGGATAATTTTGATGCCAGCAGGAGTGAATCGAACTCCTCTCTCTATACGTCTTCGTCTAATTCGGGTTCGCCGGCTCGCTCAGCGTCGAGAAGTATTTCTCCACCAGCAAGTTTAAGTCCAAGGCCGAAATCGCCGGAAATGGTGGCGATTCAGACTGCTTCGCCGCCGCCACTGCTGTCGCTCCCACCACGGCCTGTTATGACCCAATTGGCTAATCTCAACCGTTCTCCGTCCCTTTCACCACCTTCTTCCTCCTCACCGGAAAGAGCTTCGGAGAAAAGCCTAGATTCATCGCCTAGAATTAGAATATCTAATGTTTCAGTTCAGAATGGGGACTCTCCGGCGAGAATTACTCACTTTGTTCCCAACCAATGTGCTAATGAGAATAATTCTCGGTCGCCGTCACTGTCGTCTTCCTCCTCGCCGGAAAGAGCTTCGGACAAAAGCCTAGGTTCATCGCCTAGAATTGGAATATCAGACGTCTCAATTCAGAATGGGGAGTCTCCGGCGAGAATTACCTACTTTGTTCCCAACCAATCTGCCAATGAGAAGAATTCTCGGTCGCCGTCACTGTCTTCTTCCTCCTCGCCGGAAAGAGCTCCGGAGAAAAGCCTAAGTTCATCGCCTAGAATTAGAATATCAAACGTTTCAATTCAGAATGGGGAGTCACCGGCGAGAATTACCCACTTTGTTCCCAACCAATATGCCAATGAGAAGAATTCTCGGTCGCCGTCACTGTCTTCTTCCTCCTCGCCGGAAAGAGCTTCGGACAAAAGCCTAGGTTCATCACCTAGAATTAGAATATCAAACGTTTCAATTCAGAATGGGGAGTCTCCGGCGAGAATTACCCACTTTGTTCCCAACCAATATGCTAATAAGGAGGATTCTCGGTCGCGGTCAGTGTCTTCTTCCACCTCACCGGAAAGAGCTTCGGAGAAAAGCCTAGGTTCATCACCTAGAATTAGAATATCAAACGTTTCAATTCAGAATGGGGAGTCTCCGGCGAGAATTACCCACTTTGTTCCCAACCAATATGCTAATAAGGAGGATTCTCGGTCGCGGTCAGTGTCTTCTTCCACCTCACCGGAAAGAGCTTCGGAGAAAAGCCTAGGTTCATCACCTAGAATTAGAATATCAAACGTTTCAATTCAGAATGGGGAGTCTCCGGCGAGAATTAGCCACTTTGTTCCCAACCAATATGCTAATAAGGAGGATTCTCGGTTGCTGTCAGTGTCTTCTTCCACCTCACCGGAAAGACCTTTGGAGAAAACTCAGAACTCATCTCCGGTAATATCCAATGCTTCGAATCAAAATGCAGAATCTCTGGCGAGAACTAGCAGTGCTACTATGAACGAATTGGCTAATAAGCCAAACTCTCGATCCCCATCACTGTCTTCATTGCCCTCACCAGAGAAAACCCAAGATTCACCGGCAAGAATATCAAATGTTTCAAATCCAAATGGAGCATCTCCATCCACTACTGTTCAGAAGCCCATAGCGGTCTCTGTCACACCACCACCACCGCCGCCGCCTCCTCCTCCTCCAGCAGGACACTGGGAAAGCCCAGTTTCTATTCCATCAATCCGACAGCCAATTTTGAAACCCCCAGTTCTAGCAACACCTTCAATACCACCACCACCCATTCCTAGTCCAATTTTGATATCTCCGGTTGAATTGCCTCCTAATTCTGAAAGTGCCGAGAAGAATGAGGAAACTCCCAAACCAAAGTTGAAGCCACTGCACTGGGACAAAGTCAGAGCAAGTTCTGATCGCGAGATGGTGTGGGATCAGCTCAAATCAAGCTCCTTTATGTATGAAATGAACTTAAACTTATACCTTTTTATATGTTGATATGTTCTATTTTACCTATTTTGTTTCTGTTCTGCCTATTTTTGTTTCTGTTCTTTGGGACAGATTGAATGAGGAGATGATCGAAACATTGTTTGTTGTCAATACACAAAACTCCAAGGAGCCAACTCGGAGCTCGGTTCTGCCCTCACCAATCCAAGAGAACAGGGTGCTTGATCCGAAGAAGGCGCAGAACATTGCAATTTCACTAAGGGCACTGAATGTGACCATTGAGGAAGTTTGTGATGCTCTTTCAGGAGGTAGTTGTGCTTTCTCTGCATTTATTTATTCAACTTTCTAGATATATGGATTTGTTTTGCTACTTGTCCTAATACTGAAAAGCAAGCATCGCTGCTTTGATGGTAACTTTGCTTTGTTTTTTTAGAGTTAACTCTGGTTAATTAATCAAAGAAATATTTCTATTTGGGCATCTTTCATATTTTCCATATTTGACAACGAAGAATGTTTCCTTGGTCTTGTCTATGGCAGTAATTGGAAACAGGATGCGTTTCAAATGCGCTAAATGTTGCTTCTGCTGACTATATATATTACCGTTTATGGGCATATGTAGCATGAGTTGCATGTGTCCCACGTCAGTAGTACAGAATGTTAGTGTTCTGTATATTTGTTTCGAGTTCTCTCCCTCGATCAGATAGCTTATCTAGTTTTTAAGGGGAGTCTTCCCGAGGTATGTAACAAATGGTATCAAAGTTTACATTATGCCTCCCATACGCTGGCATTGCAGTATCTGTCTGAGACTAGCAAAGACCATATGTAGTATGGGTTATATCAGCAGTATATAAGGGTCGAGTTTTCTTAAGTTATATATCAATATATGATACAGAGAAAAAAATTGTCTCAAGCTAGCACTCTCATTCTAAAAGTCATCCCGAACTAATGGCACTCTATGCATCTTTAATGGCTCGGGTTGGGCATGTGATTGACATGTTTTGTTAACAGAGATTTTTTTTTTTTTTGAAATTTTTATTTGGTACTTGTGTGCAGGCAATGCAGAAGCTCTTGGATCTGAGCTACTGGAAAGCTTACTGAAGATGGCTCCGACCAAGGAGGAAGAACGAAGACTGAAGGAGTACAAAGATGATTCACCAATCAAGCTGGGAACCGCTGAGAGATTTCTCAAGGCAGTGCTCGATATACCTTTTGCATTTAGAAGAGTGGATGCAATGCTCTACGTAGCCAACTTCGAGTCCGAAGTTGAGTATCTCAAAAGGTCTTTTGGAACTCTAGAGGTAAATCAATCACTCAAACTGGTGGCTTCAGCTGTTGGACATAAGACCGTTAGGTTCGAATTCATATCAAGATTTTGGCTTTTAACAGGCAGCCTGCGAAGAGCTGAGGAACAGCAGGATGTTCTTGAAGCTTCTAGAAGCCGTTCTGAAGACTGGGAACCGCATGAATGTTGGGACGAACCGTGGCGATGCCCAAGCCTTCAAGCTCGACACGCTGCTCAAGCTCGTTGACGTGAAGGGCACCGACGGGAAAACCACGCTGCTTCATTTCGTCGTGCAGGAAATAATAAGAAGCGAAGGAGCTCGTCTTTCGGAAGGCAACAACAACAACAACCAAAACCCTAAGTCCACTCTGAGCGACGAGGCCAAGTGTAGGAAACTCGGCCTGCAAGTTGTTTCTGGTCTCAGCTCGGAGCTCATGAACGTAAAGAAAGCCGCTGTGATGGATTCAGACGTGCTCAGCAGCGACGTAATGAAACTTTCCAGAGGAATTGGGAACATTGCAGAGATCGTGCGGTTGAATGAAGGATTGGGGTCGGAGGAAAGCATCCGTAAATTTTCAGTGTCGATGAAGAGGTTCGTGAAAATGGGGGAGGAGGAGATTATAAAGGTTCAAGCGCACGAAAGCGTCGCTCTCTCGCTGGTGAAGGAGATAACTGAATACTTCCATGGGAACTCGGCGAAAGAAGAAGCTCATCCCTTTAGAATTTTCATGGTGGTGAGGGACTTCCTGACAGTTCTTGATCGGGTTTGCAAGGAAGTTGGAATGATCAACGAGAGGACCACCGTCAGCTCCGCCCACAAGTTCCCGGTTCCGGTGAATCCAATGCTGCAGCCAGTCGTCGGTGGATCTGGAAGACGGCAATTCAGTTCCTTTGATGGTGAAATCGCGTCTCCTTAGTAATGATTTGCCTCGGGTCAGGTGACTTTTCTGTTGCTCTTTTAAGCCAGATTAGAGTTTAATGCATGGTTTGGCTGAGCAGCGGCTTGTATTATAAGGTGTTTGGGCCAGTGTTTAATCTTTAATTTTATTTTTGGTGTCTGTATTTGTAGATATTAATGTGAAATATTTTAGAAGTTGTTTGATTATATATATATATATATATAGGTATATATACAAAGGATTTGTTGGGAAGGACAAGGCAGTCTGGGTTCTCCTGTAAAAAAAGTTTTTGGAGGTGGTGTTCATTTTGAAGTAAGAATCAGGCTTTACAGTGTTCTTTTCTTGGCATGGTTAGAAGTTTTTTGGTGCTCTTCTTCATCTGTAATTTCTTTTGTTTCCCGTATGCATTCTACTTTTAAGATACATGGCAAAGAAGCTAATATTAGATTTACCAAACAAGCAGGCTCAGTTCCATTAAACCCTTGTTATTGGAGAAAATATCCAACGAGCGTAGTAGTAGTCCACTGTATCATTATTTATGTGCTGCATAATATTCAATCATAATGTCTCAAATTTTAAATTGTTAACACATTTGATTAGTTCAATTATATTATTAATGATATGGCATATTTAACATGAAATTTGCATAATATGATTAGATGTTGCTTAACGTATAGGCTGATGATGTAATGGATAACGGTTTTGGCAGTACAAAAATGTGTAAAAATCTACCAAAAGTTACAAAATAGGTGCTTGGTAAAACCTCAACTTTTGCTAACTTTTCTGCTCTGCTATAATAATTTATTTCACTTAAAAGTTACTAAAAATTTTACTAAACACACAAAAGTTGCTAAAAATTGCCAAAAATTTTACCAAAACACTCAAAAATTGCTAAAATTTATTAAAAGTTGTCAAAAATTTTACCAAACACCCAAAAATTATAAAAAGTTGCTAAAAATTGTAACTTATGTCACCAAACACACTAAAAATTACAACTAGCAACTTTTGACTAAAAATTGTTAAAAATTATGCCTTCAAACACCCCCTGCAACCATTGAATATTTTGTTGTGTTACTATAATACATAATTAATTATAGTACTGAAAATTAGAGGTGATTATTTGAATTTTGACAAAAATCGAACCCAATAAAAATTTTTTTTTTTTCTGGGTTCTATTTTTGAGAACTAAACCAATTTATATAAATAAATGTATCATTACATCTTTGAGGTACATAAATGTAATGCCAACAGGAATAGCAACTTGTAGTGTAATTAACTTACCAAAAGGGAAAAAAAAAAAACTTATAGTATAATTATATGAAAAAGGGTAAATATTATAGTTTGCAATCTCACTTTCAATTACAACAATTAAAAATTTCAAATTTTAATTTATTACAATCTCAACCCTTTCGCTAACAAGTCTTCAATTAACATAAGCCGCATGACCATTTATTAATGGATTGAGTCAGTCTATGTACAGAAAAATTTGTTAGATGGAGACGCACAAAATATTAATACTGTAACAAATAAAAATAATCTTACCTACTTGGTTATTCAAGTGAAAAAATTCAGACTTGGGAGAGAGTGCAAATTTACCCATAAGAATATCTCAAAGGTATCCGTTGGTGCAATGCAATTAAAATCATAGATTGGCAGCTGGGGCCTGATGTGATGATAATGGCTGCCTTTCACTTTTAATGATAGTTGGTTTTGTCATTATAGCAGGCATAAGGCTTGATATGGTGGAAGGAGGGTGGAAACTACTCACTCCCACATAGAAAGGCTTAAGATTCTTCATAGAAATAAAGTGAAAAAAAAAGGGATAAATGAACAGAGTAAAGACATTCACAGGGAGAAGGGCTTGGAAAAAGCATCTGCTATTTAACCACATGCTTGTAAATTTCTTTTTGCTCCCAAAGCTGATTCCTAGCTTGACTAATAAAATTCACATGGTGACCATCACAAGCCAAAACACACACACACACACACACACACACACACACACACAAATCAGCTTCAATTGCCCGTTTGGATGGGATGAAACTAAAAGAAATAAGAAAAAAAAAATAAATATCTCTTTTGTGTTTGTGAGTTCTATTAGAAGAGAAAATAAAAAAAAGTGGAAAGAAAAGAGAAAGTAAGAGTTTTCATCCACCTAAATTTGGAAAGAAATAGAGAAGAAAGAGGTTCTTTAATGATTTTTTTTTTCAAATACCATATTTACCTCTCAAATAAAGAATGAGAAAAAAAAAATTGCATATATGTCTTAAGGATGTAATAGTAAAATAACAACACATACTTTTTTGTTTCTCTCTCTCTTCGTTTCTTCTTAACTCACAAACAAGAAGAAAGAAATCATTATTTTTTTTTTCTTCTTAACTCCTAAATATATGAATAGAAAGCTATTATCATTTTTCTTCTATTCACTTCTCTTCTTTTGTTTTGGCTTTTCTGTCCTAAACTCCCAAACCAAGCACAAAATTAAAGAAATTTAACTGAGTCAGAGGAATACATTATCTTGATCAAGCTAGGTCATAGGAACTACAAGATTTAAAATCTACATTTATTTATGACTATCTAATGCATTGAACCCAACAGCGTATAATCCTTCTGCGGTCAATTGTCTTGTTTAGTCTTAAAAGAGAAGCTTACTTGTCTACATTTTGGGCTACCTACAGCAAATCGGCATCCATGCGCTCTAGAATCCTTCGTGCTTCCTCCTCTGTAGCTGGAACCACCTTCCGAATCCTAAAGTCGTTCTTTATGGCCTTTGCATCTGGGCGGACAGTGAATGTAAAATAGAATGTATTTGACTCCTGCACCAGATGTGGACAGGGAAAGACAAGCCATAAAATGAAAAATTTATGTTTGATCTGATGATACTATTGGATTATAAAGCATGGACACTTCAAAATGAAGCATCGTATCCACATCCATCATGTGTCAGACAAAATATACTTCTTAAACACACCAAAATACGTGTTGGACCTCGAGTCATATCCAATTATTTTATTTTTTTTCACTTTGAGAATATGATTAAGACAAATTTAAACTTAAAGAGTACCAAAAACCCTAAAACCATATAATCTTCATCATATATTTTATTATATTGTATAATGTTGTATTATGTATTGAACTAATTTTCTTATGAATTCTATATTCACATTTATAATTTAAAAAGATATATAAAAATTACATTTTTTTAACAATATCCTTATTGTGTCGTATTATCATATTTTCAAAATCATTGCATCCCTACCAAAAAGTAGGACTGCATTGGAAAAGGGGCAGTTTTATCAAATTTGCTATTGCTGGAACGTACCTCACTAGACCTGAGTTCGGGTTTTGTAACATGAGCGACAACCTCAACATTAATCAGAGGCTGATCGGTGGTCTCAAATTCTGTGTACAAGACGCATGATTTGAAACGCAAGAAATCTCCAACATCCACCTGTTCCACCAAAGAAATATGCAATTTTACTACTAAAAATGAAGCAAAGGTTGCCTTACAAATGTAGAGAGCACCCTATGTCTCCGAAAGGCAGTAAATGCTCATCTAAATAGCATAAGATTCATGGGGTAGGTAATGTTTAATCTGAAGAATTTGCAGCAAAACCAACATTTTGTTGATGAGAAGGAACACAAGTTGCAGCGCTAGTAGGCTGCCATTGTAAAGTGCAGGCTTCCATCATTCATTTGATATAAATGTTGAACGAGTAAACTCCTCTCTCTCTCTCTCTCTCTCTCCACCCCAAACACCCACCTCCCAACCCTACTCCGTGCACCCTTATTGGCAATTTTGGAAGGAAAGTGAATAATTTCTATTTACACAGTTACAGTGATTCAGAATGACGATAATGAGGTGAAATGTGTCCTGTCATCTCTGCCAATTTTTACAATTAGCTTGTGACAAGAGTGAATTTTTATTTTTGGCAGGGCGTTGAGTTATAGGGACCCCTCTCCTCCTCTGCTTGCTTATATATATATATATATATATATGTACATTCCCATAAAGGTTTATAAAGTTTTAGGACTCCATTTGCAAGAACTACATCCAAAAATGCAGTATATACAAATAGTTAAAAAAAAAGGTTGATGGTTAACACTCACAGGTCTTAAGAAATCAACATGATCAACTTCTAGAAAGGATGGCATCATGCCAGCAAAAACATAAGCCGTTGAGAAAGCCAACTCAAATGCCCGGTGCATCAGAAAGCCTCCAAATATCCGACCATGGATATTTCTTTGCTGTGGCTGGCAGATCCAAGAGTTCTCAAGCCGTGTATCCCTAAGAAGGATGGTGTTTCTATCTGCCAAGGCTGGCATGTCACAGAAAATGCGTCCCTCAGCCAATAAAGCTCCAAGTCTACTTCCTTCCCCATTTTCAATCTTCTTTTCATCACCTCTCTTACGTTTTCTCAGTTTATTTCTTGCTTCAGCTTCATTATAAAGCAACTTTTCTTGTTCAGTTTCTGGAAAGAGTTGGTTCACTGGAGCACCTTTCCCTGTCTTAAAGTCACGGGCAACAAATATGAAGTTGGCTGTAAGAGCTACTGATTCCAATGCATCAGAGCTCTCTGCAAAACAATTTTACCCATATGAAGGCTTGAATAATAATGAATTATAGCAGCCCAAATTAACACAATACCAATATCTGTACAATTGGAGGAAGTGTTTCAAGAGAAATGATCCACGTCTGGTTATGATTGCGTTGTGGTGATTGTAACAGGCTTTTGAAAAGGAAGGAATTATGATTAACAAAATGTGAAAGAGAAGATAATAAATATGACATAATTGAGGAGACACAGAAAAGGTACTGTCTTTTCACAGAGGAAATGAATAATTAGCCAACATACAACCTTGGTGACCCATAATCAAACCATGGGCAAGCGGTGACTAGCTGAGCAAAAGTAAAGATGGCTCTATGAAAGAACTAATCTGCAGATATTGCAGTTCATAGTGTGCCAACAACTATTATCTTGCATTATGAGATAAAAATCAAGATGGATTCATATTCAGGATTGAGTCAATTGACAATCCAGGGTAAGATTTGGGAAAGCATAAATATAATTAAAACTGAATCAAGATTGGCTCAAATACGAAGTTGGTTTGACAGCTTTATTTTTACAAAGGTAATGAATTATTAACCAACGTACAACCTCGGTGACCTTTATTCAAATCACCTTCAAATGTCATGACTCTAACCGAGAAAAATGAAGATTGCTATATGAAAATAATTAATCTGCAGTTATCATGGTTTATAATGCGGGTGAACCAGCTATTATCCCGCTTTGCTATTGAATGTAAAATGTCAAGGTACTCACTCAGTATAACCCAAAGCAGTCAATGAAACCATTCTTGCTTTTAAAGAAACCAAACTCTACAGATGCTGATGCAATTTGGCATTGGCTACTAAATTTATCAATCACAGTTAGTTCTATGTTAAAAAAAAAAAACCTCTTGGGGATTGAGTGACTTCCAATTGAATCTCAATTGAAGAGCGGCCAACCCATATAACTGAACCAACTATTTTCAGATCAACATCAACACTGATTGGCTTCTTCAGCACCATCTTGTCGACAGAAGCAGTGACCACCAGTAGTGGTCTTGTCATGCTATCGTCATCAGAACAGTGCTACATCGCAAACAAGCATAAATACATATTAATAGTAGTGACAGCAAGGCAGAATGCAGGAAACAATAAGTATATTTTACAATCAAAAATATTTTTGAACTGCATAAAGCTAGCAATTTAGGGGAAAGGACCATTCTCAAAGGAGACTTGGTGGTGGCATGAAGAGGTATAAGTGGCGGTTAGGGCTACCAGAGAGTGCCATCGGAATTTGCCTGAGTATGAAGGAGCATGTGAAAGGTACAAATAGGCTAAAAAGAAGCTAAAAGAACGGTTAGAGAAAGTAGGTATAAGACCTTCAATGAACCTATATAACAAGTAAGGGACAAAAGAGGGGGAGGAAGATATTTATAAGTTGGCTAGAATAAAAGGAAGGAAAAGTAAAGACCTGTATTAACTGTGTAAAAACATGAGAACTAAAGACTTTTGGTAGGAGAAGAGGATACTAAAGAGAGATGGAGAAGTTATTTTGATAAGTTATTTAATAGTTGCCACGAGCAAAATTTAGGAGGTCTTAGTAATGCTATTGAGAATAGAAATGTAAGTTTTATATGCAGGAGCAGATTTGCAAAAGCAAAGGAGGATATGAAAAAGATGAAGAGAAAAATCTATAGGTCCAGATGGTATTCTGGTTGAAGAAGCTTGGAAATGCATAGGGAACGATGAGATAATTTGATTGACTAAATTGTTTTAGCAAGATCTTGTAAACCAATAAAATGTTTAACAAATGGAGGAAAAAAAATTTTAGTGCCTATTTATGAGAATAAAGGGAATATCCAAGAATGTCACAACTAACAATTATCAAGGCATTAGGATTATGAGTCACATTATGAAACTTTGGTTGAGAGCAATTAAGGTTAAACTAATATTTGTGACAAAAATATCAAAGAATCAATTCAATTTTAAGCTTGTTAGATTGATTAAGGAAGCTATTTTTCTATTAAAAATATCGATTAAAAAATATAGAGTGATGAAGAAAGAAGATCTTCACATGATTTTTATTGACTTAGAGAAAGCAAATGACGGAGTCCCAAAAGAAATTTTATGGTGGACATTGAAAAAAAAAAAGCTATAATTATGAAATATTAAAGTGTTCAACGATGTATATCGGAGTAGTTATTAGTGTAAAAATTGTTGGAGGTTATACATGTAATTTTTCAATTATAATTGATCTGCACCAAGGATCCACTTTAAACCCTTATCTTTTCACTTTTGTTATGAACAAACTTACTCAACATATTCAAGACAATATCTCTTGGTGTATGTTGTTCATAGATGATATCGTATTAATAGATGAAACTAGGTCTGGGGTTAATCATATATTAAAACTTAGGATACACATTTTAGAATCGAAAGGTTTTAGAGAAAGGAGGACTAAAACAAAAAATATATTGTAAATTTAACAAAATTAAAACTAAAAATGAGAATATAATAAAAAATGAGGATCAAGAAGTGGCAAAAGTAGTCATTTCTGATATTTTGGATTAATTATGCATGCAGATGGAGGGACTAAAGGAAATGTTATTCATTCATATTATTTAACTTGAGTGGATAAAATGGAGAAGTGTCTTAGGTGTTATGTATGGTGGGAAAATACCTGTCAAGCTAAAAGGAAAATCTTATAAGACGATTAAAACTAACTATGCTTTATAGTATAAAGTGTTGGTCCATTAAGAATAAGTATTCTCATAAAATGTGTATAACAAAAATGATGATACTAAGATAGATGTGTGATAATATAAGCAAAGATAGGATAAGAAATGAATATATCCGGGGGAAAAAAATTTGAGATAGTACCGATAGAAGAGAAGTTGAGGAAATATCATTTAAAATGATTTCGTCATGTCCAATATAGACGTAGGGATGGACCAATAAGAAGGAGTGAATTGATCCAAGTATAAGGTATCAAGAGGACAAACGATAGATTTAAGATTACATGAATTGAAATTATGAGAAAAAAACCTAGTTTTATATAACCTCATGGAAAATATAACCCACGACAGGAATTAATGGAGGAAAATGATTCATATAGCCAACCCGAACTAGAATGGGATTACGATTTTGTTGAGTTGTATAAGCCAGCAATTCAAACAAGTATGCCAAGTTAATGCAAAATGACCAGAAGAATCCCACTGTACGAGCAGTACTCAATTGAGTTCATATAGGGGCTGTTTGGTTGGCCAACTTTGGCCAAAAAGTACAACAAAAATGGAAAGATGTGACATAAAAGTGATAAGTGTTAAAATTTAATTGGAAGAAAGTACAAAAAGTAGTTAAGATTTGGTGACTTTTGGTTTTTTTTTTGTTGGCCAAACAGCCTCATAAGCTAGTAACAATGATTTACCACGATCGGTGGCTCAATTTAATTTTCCTTTCCAAGACTAGCTTCTCACATAATGTAGAACAATCAAAAGGTCAAAAGGAAGCAGACTTCGGCCATGGCACATATAATGGACAAATAAATGACCACCCAGAAAAGGGCACAATGTCAATTTTGTAATACTGGCTAAAAAATTACAATTCCCATCTTTCCAGTGATAGTGTAAACAATAATTCATTAGGAGTGAGGGTTTATATCTATGAGCAACCCATGAAATAGAAGCAGACATTATAATGAATACATGAAAATAGTAAAGCCTAAGATTAAATGGTAACATATACATGCCCCATGCATCTATCTGTGCACTACTTTCTTCTTGGTCAAGTATTTCTTTTCTTATGGGTTGGAAGCAAAGCTTGACATTACAATTCTTATATGAAATGTCATAAATATTATTTCCCTCCAAAAGGAGTCCATGCTGTGGACTGAATCGACTGATTTTGCTGGTCTGATTGGATAACCGAGGGAAGCTGCG
Organism: Vitellaria paradoxa; assembly: GCA_019916065.1. NCBI lineage: Eukaryota > Viridiplantae > Streptophyta > Magnoliopsida > Ericales > Sapotaceae > Vitellaria > Vitellaria paradoxa. The sequence goes on from JAINTL010000053.1 coordinate 50,789, forward strand.
AAATTAGATTGAACCAAGGAACTAAACTGCAACTGAATGAAGAAGCTTAGGGAATAAGTAGAACAATGTTGTTTTGGCATATTAGTTACCTATATAGTTGTGTAATAGAATTGATTTGGACCCTTGGCTTAGATCATCTTCCTCCATGTATAGCTGAGCTCACGTTTTTTCTGTAATAATCCCCATTTTTTATATGGAATACAATTGATTGCTTCTCTGTGAAGCTGAGTTCCCAATCAGTCCATAGCAGTCCACTACGCACCCACCCATCAATATATATATAGAAGTGCAAACAGCAAAGCCATTTCTATGCTATCCAGCCGAGAACTTGTGTTTTCTAGATAAAGGTGCATGATTGATGCGCACATAACCCTTTCCATAAATTATCTAAGTAATAATTTTTATTTTTATTTTTTAAAATTACTCATCAAATTTCTTTAAGTTGTGTACAGTTAAAGGATATTGAAGAAAGAAATGAAAAACAATTCATCAAAACTCCCCAAATACCCATATAATAGTAACTACTTAGGAGAAAATTTACTGCATCCATTAGCCATATCTATCAAATACAGAATGAATCAATTGGATTAAGCATAAGCAAACACACAACAAAGATCTCCGCTACAATCACAATGGAGCTCAGACAAGTGAATAGCAAGCACAGCCCACAAACCCATTCATCACAAAAAAGTAGAAAAAAGAAATACCTTGACTGAGATGGTGCCCGCAAGGGCATCAAGATCCTCGAGCAATTTCCCAATTCTGACCTCATTCCACGGATCCCTATACTGCTCTCTCAATATATAATCAGTGGAGAAATTGTACAGAATTGTGGTACGGCTCTGGGAGGGAGTCTTGGTTAGCAGTTGACTTTGTGGAGGAGCATCAAGTGGAGGGTCAAGGAGTCTTTCAAAGATCTTAGACCTTGCTTCCCACAGAGCATTGGTCACAGGGGAATGGTACATTCCAGGCCACAAGCTAAGCGGCTTTCTGGCAGCACCGGCTCGAGGGGAGTTCTCGAAAGGGGATGTGAGAGTGGAAACAACAGGAATGGTGTTCGAGGGTGGGGAGGAATTGGAATCCATGGAATTTTTTCAGTTGGTTTCTTGAAATGGGTTTCTGAGAATGCTTTGCTTTTCAAAGAACTTGGGTGGGTTTTTGGATGATCAAAGAGGGCTTTGCAGAATTACCAAAAAAAAAAGAGGGCTTTGCAGAGTAATTGTAGAGGTAGGTTTCAAAATTCAGGTAGTCCTTGACATGAGTTTCTTTCAGTCTTTCCAAGAATCCAAACACTGGATTCTATGAGCTGGGTTTGAATTGGCGATAAAAGATGGAAAATTTGGAAGCAGTAGTTGTAGATTCGTGGTTGGTTTGTTGAGGGAGGGTGTGCTTTCTTTGTTGGTCTTCGTGGGCAAAAGATATGATGAACTGAGAGAAACTTGTGAAAATTGTGGGCAAAAGATATGATGAACTGAGAGAAACTTGTGAAAATTGCCACAGTTCGGTGTTTTTTAGGAAGTTTCCTCCATAAATGTGGGAGCAGAAGAAACGTCGACACGATTGAAATCAGGCCCATCTTTGAAATTGGGTAATCTACGTAAACCTCTTCAATCATTTCGAATTTACGGTAAATTCCTCGTTTTTAAATGTTATTAATAAATTAATTCGAGTTTAATTTATATTTATGGTGCGTTTGGAGTTCAAAAAAATTAGAGTCCATTTGATTTATTTTTCTATTTTTTATTTTTTGTTTTTAATTTTTTGTTTTAGGCACATTTGCTAATTTATTCTTTTGAAAATAAAGAAAATAAGTATAACGTATTTAGTCACTTGTATTTTCAAATTTTATTTTAGAAAACAGAAAACGAGTTTAGACATAAAATGAAAAATGACAAAAAATCATTTTGAGCGTTTTTAAGTTAAAACAAAAAAAAATTTCAAAATAAAAAAATAGAGCATTTTTCATTTCTTTGTTTTGAGCATAAAACAGAAAATAGAAAATATAAAATACAAAATTAAACCAAATGCCACCTTAAAAAAGTAAATTTTTTTTAGAGTTTGGAGTGTAAAAAAGTTATGTTGATATGATAGGTAGAGTTTGTGTTTGATTTGATACTTTGGATATGTTTGGAGTTGTATAAAAGTGTAAAAATTAATATCTCGTGTTTTGTACTGTGAGTAGAGAATTTAAATTTTATTGTCTCGTAATTCGTATTTGTAGAGATTTGTAGAGTTTCATATTATTTTGTGTTAACTCCAAATAAGGCCAATGTTATTAAAAATTATATAAAGTGACACGTTGCATAATTTTAATGAAAAATCTTGAAAATTTTTTAAATTTTGTGAAACTCTTTGGTATGAATGTCACTTTAACTTTTAAAATATGTTTGAATGCATCATTTTCGTTCGTTTTAACAGAATTTGATAACTTTTTTAAAAAAAGTTGGAATTTTTTTAAGTTTGAAAAATGTGAAACTTTTGAAATTTTTTAGAATTTTTTAAAAATTTTTGGTGTTCCAAACGACACCTTAATTTGTTTACAAATAATTTAAGATCAATTTATTTCAAAATTAAGCAAAGTATAAACATAATTTTTAATTAATTTAGTATTAAACTCACACCAACATGACTTAGGAGGTGTTTAGAATGACAAAAAGTGAGATAATTTGTGAGTTCATAATTCGTGTAGTAAAATAAAAAATAAATAAATTTTAAAAATTATAAAAAATTTTCAGAAATTTTTAACGTTTTACATCACGCCAAACTGATATATATTTAAATTGATGTAAATTAATTAAACCGAATCCATTAAAGTGTATTTAAAATTAACTTAATCTTGGTTTGAAAAGTTAAAAAAATTAAATTTTTTTTTTTTGCTCGCAATTACTACTTACTAACTGACTAATAAAAGTTAGTTTTTTTTTTTTTTTTGTGTGTTTGAAAAAGGAAAAAATTAATTTTTAATAACTAGTTTTTTAGGTTTTTGTTATTTGACATTTTTGTCCTTCAATATTAAAAAAAATAAAATGTAAGAGAGTAACTTTGATATTTTAAAAAAGATAAAAAAATTAGGTGTTATTTGATTTTTTTTTATTTTTTAGGATAAAAAAATTAGGTGTTATTTGATTTTTTTTTTTATTTTTTATTTTTTGTTTTAAGCTTATTTTTCATTTTATAGTTTTGAAAATAAGAAAAACAGATCAAAACTCATTTGGTTACTTGTATTTTTAAAATTTGTTCTAAAAAATAAAAAATGAGTTTACATATAAAATGAAAAATGGTAAAAAGTTATTTTTAAAAGTTTTTAACAAAAAATAAGAAAAATCTCAAAATAGGAAAATAAAACATTTTATATTTCTTTATTTTGATATTTTTAACACATAAAATAAAAATAAAAAATAAAAAAATAAACCAAATACCATCTTAGTTATTGGTATCACTAGCTATCTTTGGCAAACGAAGCCTTAATACTTTAATAGGTAAAGTTTAAAGACTTGAAAACTGCCGTGTCAGCAATTAAAGTGTGACTAATCTAACCGTTATGGTATGGTATAAGTAATCTAATGATAAAAAACGTTAAAAAAAAAAAAAAATTGAATCCGCTTTTATTAGAACAAGCGCGGAAATGAAAGAAAAAAAAAAAAACAATTGCTAGTTATGAATAAAAATAAATACACCCAAACATAACAATTTTTTTTTATAACTATAACTAGAAGGGGTGCATTTGAAGTGACCAAAAATAAAATAAAATGAGATAAAATAAGATAATTTGTGAGTTCATAATTCGTACAGTGAGATAAAAAATAAATAATATTTTAAAATTTTTTAATAATTTTTAACAAATTAAACGCAGACAAAATATACCAAACGAAAGTACAGACTACAACCTTTTCATCAAGTAGCGGCTTTCATTAATCTCATATACTTACATTATCAGTATAGACATTTTTTTTTTAATTTTTTTCTTTTTGGCGGCTTCCAACTGTATTTTATTCCATATACTCTTATTTTTTCCTTACTTCTTCGTATATAAATAGTAATAGTCCTTAAATTAGAAATTTTGTAATTCTTAACTAGCAATCAATTAATTATACATGGCAGAACATATTTATTAGAAATTGAAATAATAAATTATTTTTTAAATACATAAAGTACATAAATAAATTATTAATGCAAGTAATATGTCAAATTAAAAAAAAAGTTAACAAAAATTTGTATTAAAATTAAATTATTGAAAATTTTATTTTAGGGCACTCTCTTGAACATTCTGATGATTTATCTCAATATTTTTCTTTTAGTAGAATTTTCTAAAATAAATTCAAAATTTCACTTTTATCAAATATTTATGACTTTCTACTCAATAATAACTGCATCGAAGTTTTTGTGCCTAATATCTACAACATTAAAACATTAATTTTCTCATTTATTTTAATTTTTGTAATTTTTAATATAAACAAAATTATTTAAGAACTGTATTATTACTAATTATATATTATTTTAAAAATTAAAAATTCAATTTAATTTAATAAAAACTAATATATAGATAAAAATTATTATTATCTCTTAATAAATTAGTAAAATATATTAATTAAAAAATATTTAAAAGTAAAGATTTCGTTAGAATGAAAAAAAAGAAGAAAAAGAAAAGTTTTGGATTGTTTTTTTTAATGATTAGAAATTCTAATTTGACACTGTACATTTAGATACTCTTCCTCATATATTTGTATTTTAGAGACTCTGATACTGTAAATTTTTTTTATTAAAATCTCTATTTTACGTAGATTCAAGTTTAGAGACTATAATTCAAGTACTTTAAGTAATAAATCATAATTTAAAGGCATTGGTGTAATTAGTCAAAAAATTAAATAAAATAACTTTTCATTTAATTCGGTAATATTTTAGTTTTTTAGGGTTTTCCAAGTAAAAATTATTGTTTGATAAATACCAAAAATTTTAATATAAGATGTGGATTAATTATTTCAAAATATTTTTCCAATCACTACTAGAGATTGAGGAATTGGCGAATGGAAATCTCGGGCGACCGCTTAAAGCGGTCGCTATAATTGTATTAGCGACCGCTTATGGCGGTCGCTTAAACGTCTGTCGCTAATCCCGTGCGACAAGGCATCGACGACGAAAAAATTCGCGCGACCGCTTTAAGCGGTCGCTAATATGGTTGTAGCGACCGTATTAGCGACCGCTTAAAGCGGTCGCTGATTCTCTAATTATATTTGGCAGAACGCCTCCCTCTTTTTCCTCTCCCTCCCTCCCTTTTTTTCCTCCCTCCCCCGCGCTCTCAGTTCTCTCCCCCCTCTGCCGTCTTCTCTCCCCCCTCTGCCGTGCCGTGCCGTGCCGGACCGGAGTTCGCCAGCCGTCGCCGGAGGTCTCTCTCTCTCTCTCTCTTTCTCTCTCTCTCTCACTCATAAACATGCATTAATATTTTTTTTTGTTTATTGTAGTTTATTTTGAGGTTAAGGCAACACTACACCGTACCAGGTTTGGATTTTTTTTTTTAGTTTGAAAATTTTTTTCTTTTTTTTGTATTTTTCATGTTTATTGTTGGATAAATGTAAATAATTTTTTTTTTGTTTTTTGTGGTTGGGGGTTTGATGATTATCTATACATGCATGTATGTATTATTGTTTGTTTAATTTTTTTTATTTTAGTTACTCGTTAAATTGTTTATTTCATGTGCGTATTGTGTAATATTTTTATTTGTGTATGTTGCTGTTGTTTTTAATTTTTTTTAATTTGCTGTTTTTTTTTTCTGTTTTTTTTTTGTTTGCTGTTTTTTTTTCTGTATTTTTTATTTGCTGTTTTTTTTTCTGTTTTTTTTTTGTTTGCTGTTTTTTTTTTCTGTATTTTTTATTTGCTGTTTTTTTTAATATTATGTTTTTTAATTTTATTTTATAAAAATTGGTATGTTGGAAGAAAGAAAAAGAGATTTTAGAAGTAAAATTTAGTTAGTGGAAAAAATTGTTGTGTTTTGTGCAGTGCGTAAAAAAAAATGTATAGAACTTTTTAATGGTTGCGTCGGCTTTGGTATGTGTTTGGATTGGGAAAAAGAATATTTAAAAATTTGACGTAAAAAAAACATGTGATGAGATTTAATCGAAAAAAATTGATAATTTTTATAATTTGTGATAAAATTTAATAAACTAAATACCCCAATTGTATTTGTTATTTGGGTGAAAAAAATAGACGAAATGCAAAAAATGAAATTAAAATTAATTAAATTCGATCAAAATAATTTAGGCTGCGTTTAATTTACTAAAAATAAAAAAATTTAAATTTTTGAAAATTTCTAAAACTCTTTAATACATTTTATCCATATCCTAACAAATTTTTATAAATTCCAATACTTTTTTTACAAATCTCAATAACTTTTTAATAAATTTCAACAAAACTGACATAAATCCGTGAGAACGAACCCCAAAAACTCATTCTAACAGTTTCTCTCTCTAATATTTTGACATAAAAGTCAAAATATGACCACCAAAATGATTATTACTTTCTTTTTCTTTTAATTTTTTCATTAGATATTCAAAAGTAAATTACTTTTTGTTCTTTTAAACATGAATTTAACGTGATGGGAAATATAGAGCCGTGTAACTTTTCATGCGAGAATGACAAAGTAATACTTTAGTTGGTAATTGATTGTTTGGTATAAATTTATAAAAATTAAAAGAAGTTATTAAAATTGGAAAAAATTTAAAAAATGACAAAAGTTAATTTTTTTTTTTGTATTTGTTAGTCTGCCATTTGCTCTCTAAAACGAATATCTAGCCCCCGTGGGCATAGTAACAAATTCTGGATAATAAAATTTTTTTGTATAGTTAACAATTCGTAATTTAAAAACTATTCGATCGGTAGAATTTGAAAAAAATTAATACAAATTACAATTTATTATTTGAATTCATTACAAAATTCAAAAAATTTTGTAAATTAATTGGAAAATAATAATTCATAAAAAGTGATAGATTTATATTTTAGAATCATAAAATAGCTAAAATGAAATTAGTTGAAATATTGAAGGGAAAAAATAAAAAATTTCCTACTCTTGACTATTTACTTCTTTAAGCTTGATGCCAGTAATATATTATTTGATTTTAATTATCAAATTATTCATATAAAATTCATCTTGTGATACTTGAAAAATTTTTTTGGATACTTGGAAAATTATATGTGATACTTGGAAAATTATGCATGTGACCTATTTTTTTGGAGCGTTAAACTTGGGCTTAAAAAATTATATTTAATGAATAAAAATAAAATAATATATATACAAATAGTATAATCAATTGAATTTTAAATTTTAGATTATATAGGAGTATTTAGTTTATTAAAAATATTAAAAATTTTTATTAACTATTTTTAATATCTTTCAATTAAATTTAGTAAAAATGTTGAAAAAAATTTCAAAATTTTTTAGTAACTTTTAAGGAGTTATCAAATGTCAAAAAAAGTAAAAATTACTAAAAAATTTGTCTCCCACTATATATATATATATATTCAACTCTACCTATCAACTTGACTATAACTAACTAATTCTTAAAACGACACTTAACAATAATAAACTTATAAAAAAAATTATCAAAAATAATTTTAGTTTAATAAAATCTTTGAATAAAATAATTCATTTTTAATGTGATGCAACAAAAATAGATTAAGTAATGAAATTAATAAAATATTTATAATAGAAAAGAAAAACGAGAGTGAAAACAAATTTTAATTGTTCTTCACTATGAAATTAACTTTGTAATTTTATAAAAACAAAAAATGACAAAGGGTAGAGAGAGTTTTTGAAGCAATGCTAACATCTTCACTCAATATGGTCATTTTTATAAATAAATTGATTAACGTACCTTACGGAAATTAAATTATATTATGATATTTATAATGTTAGATAATACTACTAAAAATATGAGAATTAATATATAGTTTAATGTAAAAATAATATATAGTTTGAAAAAAGTATAAAAAGTTAGTAAAAGTTGATAGATTTTTTAATAAATTAAATACAATAAAGTTTGTAAACTTTTAAACATATTACTTTTTTTCATAAAAAGAATACTTTTAAATAAGAATCGATGCATAAGACAAAAAAAAAATTAATATCTATTGTTTGATTTATGTTATAATGAGTAAATATTGAATTGTTTATTGTTAATTTATTTAATTTGTATCGTATTATTTTATTTGTTGTATATTTGATCTTCGTATAATGTATTGAAGTGTTATTTTTTGGAATAACAATAATTAACTCCAATTAACTCTAATTAGAAGAAAACCCCTAATCTTGCTTGGGTCCAATCCAACATCTTGCTTGGGCCCAGTGTAATCCAATACGAATACGATAAGAAAATTAGGTCAAACAATAATATTATAATATTGTTTCTAGGTAATTTACCGAATAATATAGTAATTAATTACACAAGCAGCAGTAGTTAATTAGTAAGAGTTAATTAGTTCAATTAGTAACTACAATAAAACCCCTAATCTTGCCTGGGCCCAATCCAACATCTTGCTTGGGCCCAGTGTAATCCAATACGAATACGATAAGAAAATTAGGTCAAACAATAATATTATAATATTGTTTCTAGGTAATTTACCGAATACTATAGTAATTAATTACACAAGCAGCAGTATTAGTAGTTAATTAGTTCAATTAGTAACTACAATAAAACCCCTAATCTTGCCTGGGCCCAATCCAACATCTAAATACTTTATTCTAAGTTAGAAAACAAACAGACATTGAGAACCACTTTATTTTATTCATTTGCATATATTAGTGAAACTTAGACCCGTTTAAGAATCTCGTACGCCACCTGTTTGGTCATCCTTAGGTAACGGATTAGGTCTTTGACCAGGTTCGTTGTCCTTTCGATGAACGTGCGGGGATTGATGTACGCGATTCTTGAATTGTCCAGTATGGACAGTTTGGGAATGCAATTATCCATCCTGTATTCAACAACTCATGTACTGTCCTGTGTTAGATGAAGTTTCGGTTGACGTCCTGTTGTTCTCCGGGTGCGTACACAGGGTACGACTAATGTCGTCTGTGTATCGTGTACTTGGAGAACCACGCGGACATGCTGCCGAAATTTTATCTAATTAGGGGACAACGGCATTGAGTTGTTGAGTGCAAGTTGGATCGTGTATTCTCGAATGGGATAGGACCAACCACCCTGTAATGAAGAGGTAAAGTTTAAGACTAGGTGTTTTGCATAGGGCACTACATTTTATAGTAATGACATTTTTTTCCTCTTGGGACTCCACAGACACTCTCAGCGAGATGGATAAGAGTTGGATTGATTTGCCGAATAGGATGTCCCCGGAGTATGTGGAGGGGATTAATCAGTTTATTGCATTCACTAGTGGGTTTCCCAGTGGGTACATTAGTTGTCCTTGCAGGAAGTGTGCTAACCGGTATTACTATACACGGGAGGTTGTCAGAGAGCACCTGATCCGTAATGGGTTCCTGAAGCAGTATAAATTCTGGACTCTCCATGGGGAAGAGTATACCGCCTCTCGTCCGAAAGAAACCGTTGAGGTGGAGGTCGAGGTTACAGAGGAAGCTGATCCAATGCTCGCGATGCTAGCTGATATCGCATATGGATTGACACATGAAGACAACAGTGCCGGTATTAATCTGACGGGTGGAACTACTCCCCGCTCGGGTGCAGATGATGAGTCATTGAGATATTTTGAAATACTCGATGATGCGCAGACAGAATTATATCCTGGATGTCAGGAGTTCAGTAAATTGTCATTTACCGTTGAGTTGTTACATTTGAAGGCGTTGAATCACTGGTCAGATACGTCATTTGACATGCTACTACAGTTACTCCGTAGGGTTTTACCAGCGGGAGCTAAGCTTGCAGAATCGTACTACCAGGCACGCAAGTTAACTGAGAATCTGGGATTCACATACGAAACTCTGGATGCATGTCCCAATAGTTGCATGTTGTTTCGGAATGAGAATGGCAACCTCGATTCGTGTACCGTGTGTGGTGTTTCGAGATGGAAGAATGTTGGTACTATCCAAACTCGGCAGAATCGTTTGGGTAGTTCAAATCGTGGTAAGCTTGTGGCTGCAAAGCAAGTGCGCTACTTTCCACTTAAGCCACGATTGAAGAGATTTTTCATGTCATCTAAGATCTCTAAACTAATGACTTGGCATGCCGAGAACAGGGGAGATCATGGGAACTTATCCCATCCAACAAACTCTCCGGCGTGGAAGGATTTTGATAGAAGACACCCTGATTTCGCTGTCGATTCGCGCAGTGTACGGCTTGGTTTGGCAGCTGATGGATTTAACCCATTTTCAGGCATGACTGGGGCAACTCACAGTACGTGGCCTATACTGTTACTTCCATATAATCTTCCACCTTGGCTGTGTATGAGGCAACCTTTTGTCATCCTATTGACATTGATTGACGGACCTAAGGGTCCCGGGGATAAAATAGATGTTTATATGCAACCATTGATTGAAGAGCTTAATGAATTATGGACTGATGGTGTGATGACATTTGACTCAACAAGAAATGAAATGTTTAAACTACGGGTAGCATTACTATGGATAATTAACGACTTTCCGGCGTACGCCAACTTATCTGGTTGGAGCACGAAAGGAGAGTTCGCATGTCCTTGTTGCAATCAGAGCAAGAAGTCAACTTGGCTAAAGTATGGTAGAAAGTGGGCGTACATGGGTCATAGACGCTTCCTACCTCCGTTGCATAGGTTTAGGAAGGACAGAGTCTCGTTTGATGGCACTCGGGAGTTCGGTCCGGCACCACGAGCAATGACCGGGGTCGAATTGCTGGCCCAGATGGAGCGGGAGCAAATTCGAACAGTATATGACTTTCAGGATCTGTTAGCCCCCCCGCTACCATCTATTTCTGGTCCAAATAGGAACCGAACCCATAATTGGAAGAAGAAAAGTATTTTCTATGAGTTGCCCTACTGGAAAGACAACTTACTCAGGCACAACTTGGATGTCATGCACATTGAGAAGAATGTTTGCAATAATATATTGTGGACGATCCTTGGTATTAAGGGGAAATCAAAGGATAATGCTAATGCTCGACGTGATTTGCAGGAGATGGGATTGAGAACTCCACTGCACTTGCAGCCGGGAGAGTCCAACAGGGCATACATGCCACCTGCACAGTACACCATGAGCAAGGAGGAGAAGGATGCGTTCTTGTTAATTCTGAAAGACGTGAAGGTACCTGATGGATATTGCTCGAATATTTCGAAGCGAGTCAACATGAGCGAACGGACGTTACAGGGTTTGAAAAGTCATGACAACCACGTCCTGCTTCAACAGTTGTTGCCTATAGCAGTAAGGACATGTTTGCCTAACAATGTTGTGCAGCCGTTGATCGAGCTCAGTAATTTCTTCAGGCAGTTGTGTTACAGAGTAATCCGTACAGAAGATTTAAAGGGTCTGCAGGACAGGATTGCTTTGACACTGTGTCATCTAGAGAAAATTTTTCCGCCGGCATTTTTTGATGTAATGGTTCACTTGACTATACACCTAACTGAAGAAGCTCGGCTTGGTGGCCCTGTCCAATTTAGGTGGATGTATCCGATCGAGCGATATATGAACACATTGAAGAGGTATGTGCGGAACAAAGCTCGACCCGAGGCATCCATAGCGAAAGGATATTTGATGGATGAGTGCATAAATTTTTGTACGGCATATCTAAACGATGATGTCCAAACGACTTTTAGCAAGTCGGAGCGGATAAATGAAGGCCCTATTGGGGAAGGCACGTCATTTGATCTCAACCATATCGAGTGGATCCAAGCTCATCGGTTCGTGCTCTTCAACACCCAATCAGTTGTGCCATTGACCCAGTAAGTCACGTTGTCGTAATAAAGAAAGTTAATTACATCATATTTGTAATAAAAATCGTGATTATTCTCAATCCTGTTTGATTTGCATTGCAGGAGACACATAAACGAGCTGAAACAGAACATGCCTCGTGCAACAGACGATCAAATTCGAATGTCTCATTATCAATGTTTTCATGACTGGTTTAAGAACTACGTACGTGTTAAATATTTTCATATGTTTTTATATGATTTTCACATCACAATTAATTTGTGTTTAATTAACTCATGATAATTTACATTTCATAGGTATACAATTTACGAAGTACTACGGATTCTATTTTGACCGATGAAATAAAACAGTTGGCTGATGGTCCTTACACGACAGCTCGACGTTTCACAGCTTGTGACATCAATGGGTTTCGATTTCGCATCAAGGAAGTAGATGATAGGCGAGCAACACAAAATAGTGGCATCGGTTGTCCATCTATTGACGGTGGTTACTATTATGGCCAACTGAATGACATTATTGAAATCGTTTACAATCGTGGTTTAAGATATTTATTATTCAAGTGTGTTTGGGCTGATCCAATTCGCGGGGTTAAAGCTGATAAGTACCAATTTAAATTGGTCAATTTAAACAATTTGTTACATCGAGATGTACAAATAGAAGCTGAACCATACATACTGGCATCCATGGCAGAGCAAGTTTACTATGTTGGCGATCGAGCTGATCCCAACTGGCAAGTTGCAGTTAAAATGTCAAGGAGAGGGGTATACCAAATCGACTGCGATGAGCCTGATATTGATCCATTCGCCCAACAAGCTCTTGACCAAGATGCAATTGTCCAACGTGATGAAGATGTTAATTGGGTTAGGGACACGGTTGAAGGAGATATGGTTGATTTACATACTTAATACACGGTTGTGTACTTTTCTATCCGAACAAGGTAGATTTTAAATTTTTTTTTCCTTTATATTTGAAATTATAATAAGTTTAAATTGTGAACAGTTAGGTAGCCATGTTCGGACGTTCTAGGAAGAGGACTGGTCCTAGGACGATGGCTGAGCGTCTGGGGCTATCCTGTGCCGGGAGTAGCTCAGCAGATGCTGTCCCACCTTCACCCCCTATGTCCACGCGACCTTCAGTGACTGACACAGATGCAGGTAAAGTTCTTTAATTTCGGAATGTATCTTATCCAACAACAGTAGGTATATTCTGTTGTTTTATCATGTAACAATTTGTTTGAAACAGATTCTCCCACTCCGAGCAGACTTTCGAGGTCTGGCAGAGGGCCCTCGAAGGGATTGCCGCAGTGGAACTGTGGATCTCAGTGGATGATCGTTCAGTGGGATGACACGCCCCATCCGGTTGGGAAGGATGGACGGTCTTTGATTTCACAGCTCGGACATTTGGTCCGGAATCCGATCAGATTCCCATTGACCACCCTCGAGTGGGATCGTTTTCCAGATTCTACGTTCGAGGGTCTATGGACCGAGGTACAGGTATGAAAATTTTATTTATCTAATTGTACGTTGTTTATGTGCTGAAACTTGTAACAAATAATATTCTACAATTTGTCATTTTTAGGCCAATGTAGTTGATGTTCCTCCAGACTTCCGGGACGTTATGTTCGCTAAGTGTCGGAAGATGTGGAAGGATCATAAAAATAAGATTAAAGATAAATACTGGAAAGGTCATGAGAATGACCCTGACATCCTCCAGCGGGTCCCACCGGGCGTTCTTCCCCACCAGTGGGCTGAGCTCGTCAGGTATTGGTCGAGTCCCGAGGCACAGGTGAGATGATTGCGAGTTAATTATTTTTCCTTAAGTTTTGACGTTATCAAGCGTAAATTACAAAAAGTAATCGAAAAAAACTTAAAATAGGCGGAGGCCCAAAGGAACTCGCGAAATCGAGGACTGCAGGGGCCGGGGCACAAGGAGGGGACTCGACACTTTTCTCAGGTTCGCCACGAGGTAAAAACGTGAGCTTATCACGCTAATAGCAACTTCTTTATTTATCTTTTTTAATGATAGTAAATTATTAACATATAATTTACCTTTCAACAGAGGACAGAGGAGGGCCTGAGGACAGATCGGATGTCCATGTGGTTGGCGACTCGACGTACTGATTCGCCGGAGGTTCAGGCTATACAGGTAACAAATTTTAATATTTTGTCCAATCAACATATAATTTATAATTTAATTTTTTCTTTAAATAATATAGTTAGTTATCTTGTTTTTTCTATTTCGGCTTGTTTGCATTAGGCGCAGTTTAATGCACGTTTAGACGAGCTGTCGCCAGATGAGAGGGAGTCCGAAGAGAGGAGGGACGAGATATTTTTCTCCATTATCGGACGCGATGGTCATGGATACACGCTTACGCGGGGTGCAGGTATTCCACGCCGATCCGTTGCACGAGCAGAATCATCTTCTCAGGCCAGACGTCGCGATCAAGATCTGCTGCAGACCTTTCGAGCTGAGATGGACGCGCGAGAGGCAGCACTTCGGGCCGAGATGATGGCTGAGATGGAGCGGCGCCTCTCTCAGAGTCAGAGCCATCTACCTCCTCCTCCTCCTCAGGTTAAAAATTTTATTTCTCGTTACTATTACTCATTAAAATTATATAAATTTATTTATTCATGTCTTCTTAATTATCACGTTATAATTTCATTATTATTTCATTGTAGGACCCGGATGATGGCGGATGGCCCTCCTGGACTGATTAGGATCTATTTGTATATATTTTGATCAGTACATTTATATATATATTTGTTTTTGTATTTTGAACATTTGTATATAATAAAATTTTATTTTAATTGTAATCTAATTTGATATTATGTTTGTATATATAATCATAATTAGGAGATACGTTTTTTTTTTTTTACAAATTTTATGAAAAATTTCATTAATTCTATGTGTAATTTAATAAATTAAATATAATATAAATATTTATAGATAAGTGATTAAATATAATAGTTGTTATAAATAATTAATAACTATTAAATAAATAATCATTATAAATAAAAAATAAATTATTATTAAATTATTTTTAAATAATTTGATTTGTAAAACAAATTATTGAGATCTTATTATAGCAAAATTTAAATTATAATTATTGAGATTTTTAAATAATTTAAATCTTTTTTAAAAAAAAATTACTTACAAATAGCGACCGCCTATGGCGGCCGCTAATAGTCATATTCCGGTCGCTAATACAAATGGTCATGGCTCCCGCACGAAACTTAGTGCGACCGCTGTTCCCTATTTAGCGACCGCTACCTACGGTCGCTATTTATTCGCGCCATCTTCGCGCCAAACAACTAGCGACCGCCTTTTGCAGTATTAGCGACCGTTATGAGCGGTCGCTATTATCCATACGTCTGAACTCGAGCGGTCGCAGAAGCGGTCGCAAATAATTTAGCGACCGTCCTAGCGGTCGCTAATAAATATTAGCGACGAAGCAAATGCGACTCGTTTGACGCGGTCGCTATGCCGTCGCTAATACTTTTAGCGACCGCTATTAGACATTTAGCGACCGTCTTAGGCGGTCGCTAGTTTCACACTTTCTACTAGTGTCAAGAGATAATCACCTACCCAAAAGATTCAATTTTGATAAACCGTTTATCCGATATTGAGAAGAATTGATGGTTGAAGCCGGCATAGACTAGCCAGCGTCATCCTCGGCTTCTACTTTGCCTCTCGTTTTGCCAAAGGAGTTGCCGCAGCAGCCTCTCGAACACATTCTCGTAACAAGGACAGTTTTTGGTAGGCACAGAATTGAGAACAAATTCTCGTAGTACTTTATAGATTGGTTAGCTGGTTTTCTGCGGACCAAAACCACAGTTTTTCAATGGTTTTTGGCCCACAATTTTTAGCTAGCATGGTATAATTGGATTTACGTTACAAACTCCTAATTTAGTAATTTTATAGTTTTTTAATTAATGACCATAAAAATACACATGTTTTACTATAATTGGCTCCATAATTAATTTAATTTTTTTAAATTTATTAATCAATAACTTTTTGCAATATATAAAAAAAATCAATTATTAAAATTTTAAATGTCTAAAGATAAATTGATCACTATGAACCTTCCATTTTTGCAATATTCGTTTTTTTTTTTCAAATTTAATTTTTTAAGTTGTGAAAAAAATAAAAATAAAAATAAAAATATATATACTGGCACATTACTAATGCCAATCCAAGCCTACAAAATATTTAAGAGAAGAATTAAATGATTTTTTTATTTAGAATATTCTGGAGAGTGTACTCACCTCCTTCAAATTAAATGAATAAAATTACCTAATTTCCTCTTCCACGCAATTTCACCTTTCACAATCTCCTTTTCTTTTCTTTTCTTTTCTTTTTTTTTTCCGTTCTTATCATAATAAAGTTTAAGTTGTGATCTCATCCTCGAAAAGAGCAACAAAAAGTTTTAAAACATGCTGTAAAACAGGAATGAAGAGAAAATAAAATAATTTAAAAAATTAATGACGTACGCTGTTAAATTGTTAATTATTTAACAAGATATTAGGAATATTAAAAAAAAAGGAATAGAAAAGAAAATATATTAAAAAAAAAGAAAAAGAAAAAGAAAGGAAATTGTTTAAGTTGATAGCCCTGAAGTATTCCCAAGAAAAAGGGTTTCATAATGTAATACAAAAGAAAAACTTTGAGAAGGGCATCTGTTTTTTGGCCTATAAAAAGATTATGACCCCCAGTCTATAAAAAGAGTAAGAAATCATGGCAAGCATAGTAGTTTTTGTTCATAGAAAGACCACAACCACCGGTCTATAAAGAGTGAAATACTATAGTATAAAGAGTACAAACCATAGAAAGTACAGTTGTTTTTTCCCATAGAAAGATTACAACTACCAGTTTATAAAAAGTAAAAAATCATAGAAAACGTAGTTATTTTTGTCCATAGAAAGATGATGACCACCAGTATATAAAGAGCATAAAACCATGAAAAGTGAAACTGTTTTTGTTCATAGACAGACCACCACCATCAGTCGATAAAAAGTGAAATATCATAGTATAAAGAGTGAAAACCATGGAAAGCGCAGTTGTTTTTCCCCATAAAAATATTACAACTACCTATTTATAAAAAGTGAAAAACCATAGAAAGTATAGCTGTTTTTGCCCATAGAAAGACGATTACCACCAGTATATGAAAAGTGAAAAATCACCAAAAGTGTAACTGTTTTTATTCATAGACAGACCACCACCACCAATCAATAAAGAGTGAAATACCATAGTATAAAGAGTGAAAATCATGGAAAGCGTAGTTGTTTTTCCCTCATAAAAAGATTACAACCACCAGTTTATAAAAAGTGAAAAATCATAGAAAGCATAGCTATTTTTGCCCATAGAAAGACGATTACCACCAGTATATAAAGAGTGAAAAATCACCAAAAGTACAACTATTTTTGTTCATAGACAGATTACCACCACCAGTCGATAAAGAGTGAAATACCATAGTATAAAGAGTGAAAAATCATGGAAAGCGCAGCTGTTTTCCCCCATAGAAAGATCACAATTATCTATTATAAAGTGTGAAAAATTATAGAAAGCGAGACTGTTTTTACTCATAGAAAGACGATGACCACCAGTCTATAAAAAGTGAAAAATCATGAAAAGCACAACTGTTTTTGCCCATAGAAAAACTATGATCACCGGTATATAAAAAGCAAAAGATCATAAAAAGTGCAACTGTTTTTACTCTTAGAAAGACTAACACCACCCGTCTATAAAGAGCACTGGGTCTCTTAACCCTAACCATATTAAGAACCATGAAGGGGGTCTTCAAAACCTAGTCTTCCATGCATTTACATAGCAATGGAGGGCTTTCGCAGATCAAGAGGCCAAAAACGAGAAGCAGCCAGCGAGGGCATGTCAACTTTGGAGATTCAATCTCTCAAGCATACATCGGATAAGCGGTTTATCAAAAATATCTCTTTCTCGTGGTAGGGTTACTTCTTCTTCTTATTCTTATCTTTTTAAGAATAAATCAAAGGTCAATTTATAAATATATATATATACATATATATTTGTATTTATTTTAATTAATTTATTAATTAGCCGCGTGACTTGTTCAATCCAGAAGCCAGAAGCATATAAGCATGCACATCTATATCTTTGTCCCTAAGGGATCTTCCATCCGATCCATCGGCGGGAAAGTGTAGATGTAATATATATGGAGATTGGATCATGCCTATCTCAAAGGAAGTTCAAGTACTGGAGTACCCTATTGGGAAGGCTTGATTGAATGCTGCCAACACTCAGCTAATTTAATGATCAGCAGAAAAGTGAGCAGTAAAAGTGCGTCATCGAATGATGTATATAGATATGTATGAATATTAAGGAGTAAATACCTTTGACTTACAGTAAATATGTATAATGTAACGGAAGGCAGTCTTAGTTAAAAAAAAAAAAAAAAACCATTTGAAAAGAACATTATTACAAGTTTTCTTTTGGTGTAATCTCCTTGTTAATTAGCTTTGGTGATGAATGTATTTGAAATCGTGCATACGGATCGATCTTAATATTCTTGAAGTTACTTCACCATTTTTGGAGAGTAAAAATTTAATCATTATTACCAGTTATAATATATATATATATATATATATATATTAAATAATTATATAGATTGTCATTTTATGGTAATAATGATTAAATTTTGTTAGTTCACCGTATATATATATAGATCTATTTCAAATTTGTAAGTTTTACTCAGAGTTCAAAATTCAAATAGAGTAGCGATTCTTGACATTATAGATCACTTTTTGTAATCATCTGAAGGTCTTTCAGTTGGTGCCCACGATAAGCAATTAAACTCTAGTGCTTATTATCTCGCTAAAAATGGAATAAAAGAGCCTTTCCACTCCTTATACCCACCAGACCTTTTGGTATTTTGTTGTTTTTTTTTTTAATAGAAGAAATGGTATTAATAGAAGACAAAAATAAAATGTATTAATAGAAGAAATGGTACAATTACAATGGGCACACACCGCTTATCAAGCTGGACATCCACAATCGGAATTGTCTGCAAGCTACTTTACAAATGAAGAAGTACTATTTGATGGGTCCATTTTGTTGGAAAGGCAGCTACAAACCAGAACCCCCCTGGTCCAGCTGCACCTAAAAAGAACATGTTCAATAGTTTCAATATCAGGTTGGCAAATAGGGCAGCTTGGGTCTTTGGAGTATCTTCTCTAAACAAGATTTGATCTAGTTGGAAGAAAATTTTTTCTGGCTCTTTAACAAATGTGAGTAAACAGTCGGGAGATTTTGTGTACAGCACTTAAAATATGTTTGAGGTACGAATTTAATTATTTCCCAAAATTTATACCGACTTTCCAATGGCAACATTCCATCTCACAAACCATATCTTCCCTTCCAAATATCATACACACATGAAGCTAAGGCCATCTTCTCCAACTAATCTATAAATTTACGTCCCTTGCATTGATATTTAACCCAAGATAACGTCTCTTGCCAGGAAAGTGCAGAGGAAGGAAATGGAACATTCCATTTGAATAAAACAGATGACCAAATTCTATTTGAAAGGGGGCATTGAAAGAAAATGTGTTCATGACTTTGGGTCTTTTTCCCCTACAGCAGCACTACACACACTCACACTATCTAGTTCCTCTCAACCATTGAAACTCTCAAAGGAAACACAAGTGCAACTCCCTCCCTCCCTCGTAAACAAAAATGCTAAGTGAAATCCACTCCTACAACAACCCATGCATGCAAGGCTTTCTTCCCCCTTGTCTTTCTTTCGAAAACCTCCCCCTTGATTTTGCTGGCATTGTTGAGAGGGAAAACATTCTCATCAATAAGTTTCTCTCTTGGTTTAAAAAAAAAAAATGCATGCATGGATATTATAAGGGACGAAGATGGAGTGGAAGATAAAAGGGTTCAAGCGAGCTGCAGTGAAAAAATTATTGTAGAATTGCAAGGCTGCAGTAAAAAATTAAAGGTTATAATTTATTTATATATAATCTAATAATTTTAATTTATTTTAGTTAAAATTATTTTCAAAACAAAAATAAAAGTTTAAAAAATTTTATTAAACTATAATTAATATAAAATATCAAAAATTACGTGCCATTGAAAAATAAATAAATCTTAATCCTTGATTTAAATGTTTTCGTAGTCCTCTAAACCGGAGATAAAAATAACATGCGGGGGGTTGAAGATACACGTGGAGGTGGAGCTCGTAAAACGTTCCATCCGCCCATGCATTAATTTGTATATGTGTGTATATATATATAATCGAATCAGTTGGTCGAAACCGATAGAAAAACTTAGACCCAGCATTACCGTCAGACCATTCGAACGACTCGTCGTCCAGACACACGTGTGAACGACCCTGCAAACCCGCGACCGAGCGCTCCCTTTAAGTCGAGGGTAACCATAACCCCATAAAATTTGAAAAATATTGCATGTTTATTTAAATTTTTAATTACAAAAAATTTTTATTATAGTCTACCCACCTTAAAATTTTAAAAAATAATTAATTTTGATCAGAAAAATACCATCACCACTACATAGAAATTTTTAGATTAAAAAAAATTAAGTTATGGACCAACATTCTGAAGATTTAACTTATTTTTTAATTGTTATATGTAGGGTGCATTCGAAATGTAAAACATCTCTAACATTCTTCAATTTTGTCAACTTTTTCTATACTAAAAATTTTTAATTTTTTCTAATTCTCTCTAACTTTTACTAACTTTCTCTAATTTTTATAAAAAAAAATTTAAATTTTATCAAAATTTTTTAACCTTTATCAATTTTTACTGATTTTCTCCAACTTTCTCGCACTTTTGAGGAATATATCAAACACTCAGCAATCTAAAATTTACCTTTTTTTTTTATTTTTTGGCCAAACTTTGACACTTCAAACATTGTTATAATCCAAAATTTGAGATTATCTATGCATATATATTAATTTATTTTTTATTCACTAAATATAATTTATAATATTAATTATACATTTTTCCTCAGCCTAAATAAATTAAAAAAGAAAAGAAAAAAATGGCCCTCCTAATAAAAAAATCCTAATTTCGTCCCTGTTGTAGGCTAAAAAAAATTTTAGGTGTTGGAAGTTCAAGTCTCATTCAGAATGACAAGTTTACCCGCACATTTTAGTACTATTAAATAAGCTAAATTAATTTAATTTAATGTTAAAAATAATTATCGTCATCCTTGTTTTATTTATTTATTTTTTTTTGAGCGGGGCCGGGGCCCATATAAGTATGTTTTATCAGTGGCGAATGCACATGTGGCTAAGTAGCAGTAGTTGCTGTCACTAAAATCTAAAAAAAATAGAAATAAAAAAGTTTAACTTGACCTGTGAAAATTTTTTTTTTTCTATTATTCAAATCTCATACTCTCGTAATTGATTATTATGTCTTGTATACCTGTATTGTATATGATGTATTACCACATTACGTGGGCATTTAACTTTCGAATTTTTATATTACTAAATCTATGGAAAATTATAAAATTATGTTAGGCATGTAGTATTAACAAGGATAAATATTATTTCTGTAAAATTTTATTTATTTTAATTATATAATTTATATCTTATAAAATTTCAAATGAATTAGTATTTCTTTTTTCACATACTCATTAAAGTTGATTTTTTAAGGAGTGTGGTAAAAGAGATGAAAGGTTGTAAGAATAAAAAGTTAATAATTATTTTTATAATGGGTTTTGTAAAGTCTTGTGGCAAATCCAATCAAAATATTAGTTAAATTAGGAATGCTATTAAAGTTTCCTAAAGTGATGCAAATTGAAGATTTGAAGAATTCTGAACAATTAAGGAGATAAAGTAAATCAAGTTGACCAAGATTTTGAAGAATTCTAATTGGTGCGAAGGATTACAAAACCTAATAGAATTTGGACGCAGATTTCTGGAACGTGAATGAAATTCCAGTGTACCTCGTAGGCACGGCGCGGGGAGCTCGCGGGTGCGCCCCAAGCACGCAGGCAGCCCGCAGGGAGCGCGCGGGTGCGCCAAGGTGTCTCAGAAATTCCAGTGAGGTCCGCAGGCAAGAGGATGGGAGACCGAGGGTGCGCCAGTGTTATTTCCTAAAGCACAAAAATTCCAGTGCAGGTCGCAGGCTGGAGGATGGGAGCGCGAGGGATCGAGCTATGAATATTTTGTTCGGATTCAATTTCCTATTTTTTCAAACTATGGCAACTTTGTAATCCTATATATATGTGAAACCAACTCTGTAATTTAGATGAGGTGGAAGAACATATTATAGGGACCTAGAGAAAGAGTCTTTGAGTATTGAGAGCTTTCATGTTCTTTCTCTAAATTCATCTTGTATTTTCTTTTCACTTTCTGTGTGAGGCAGAAAGCCTACTTGTAGGGTTTATCGAGTGATTCGAGCAAGAGTGACGAAAGGATTCGTGCGAGTGATTCGTAGAGAGTCTGAGTAGAGTCTTGTAACCCGTTGATAGTAGGATTGTAAATAGAGGTTTTTCTCCCTGTGATAGGGTTTCCTCGTTATTCTCTTGTGTGATTACTTTCACTGTGTGTGTGATTGTGTGGGTTTGGAATTTTCAATTGGTATCAGAGCGGGTCACTCTAAGTTCTTGAGTGAAGATCTTCATCCAAACCAATGGATCCACCACGTGAAGGAGGCTCAAGCACCAGACCCCCTTGGTTTGACGGTTCAAACTATTCATACTGGAAGGTACGAATGCAAGCTTTCCTTTTAGGAATGAATTACAAAGTCTGGATGTCAATAGTTCAAGGATGGGATGAACTGACTCATGATGTTGATGGAAAAATCGAACAAAAGTCAATTCAGACGTGGACTAAAGCTGAGCAAGAGAGTTCGGAGTGGAACTTCAAAGCCTTGAGTGCCATATTTTCTGCAGTTTGCCCTAATGAATTCTGCCGCATCTCCAGTTGTACGAGTGCCCGAAAAGCATGGTTAATTCTGCAAAGTACACACGAAGGGAACGAACAAGTCAAAACCAGCAAGCTTCAAAAACTCACTTCTGAGTTTGAGGGAATAAGGATGAATGAAGACGAAAGGTTTGATAACTTTTACGTCCGGCTCAGTCACATTGTTAATTCATGCCACAACCTTGGAGAACCTATTCCAGAATACAAAGTGGTACGTAAAATTTTACGTTCTCTTCCACGAGTGTTTGATTCTAAAGTTACAGCAATAGAAGAAGTCAGAGATGTGAACTCCATGAGAATAGAAGACCTTGTGGGATCCTTGCAAACGTTTGAAGCAAATATGGTGAAACCTTGCAAAGCGTCAAAAGGTATTGCTCTAAAGACAGTGGAAGAAGAAAGTGATGAAGAGGAGTCGGATAAAGAAATGGCGCTTGTGGCTAAACGATTCGTAAGATATATGAGGAAGAAGGGTTTATTTAATAAGAATAACAAGAATGAGTCACAATCTCAAGAAAAAGGAAAGAAGATCAAGAAGATTGAATATGGGGAAGAAAACAAGAAGAACAAGATCAAGTGTTTTGAGTGTCATGGATATGGACACTTTGCTCAAGACTGTGCAAACAAAAAGATGAAAAAAAGAAACAAGTCAAAGTCATGAATGCTACATTAGATGATGAATCTAGTTCAGATGAATCATCTTCAGCAGTATCCTCAAACGATGAAGGTAATTTTGTTGCTTTTATGGCGTCTCACTCTTCGTCTGCAGGAACAGCTTCTGGATCTCAAAGCGATACTGATATATCAAATCATGAAGATGATGACTCTGAGGATGAATTCAACAATGATTTGCAAGTAGCATATGATGCTTTAATTGTTGCATACAGTAAGGTGAAGAAACAAAGACAAGCCCAACATACCCGAAACTGTAAACTTCGAAGTGAACGAGATTCCTTGAAGACAGAGAATGAAAAGCTCACAGGTAAAATATCTATTTTGGAATCTGACAAAACTTCTCAGTCTCATAGTGCAGAAAAGTTGAAAGAAAAACTTGAAGAAAATAATAAAAAGATTGATGAATTGGAGAAAGTTGTTGAAGAACTTCAGGATGAGGTCAGTAAGCTGAAAGAAAATATCAAGAGTGATGAGAAGATAATTGAAAGAATGAACTCCAGTTCACAAAAACTTGAAGAAATTTGGAGCCAACAACGAACACATGGAGACAAAGCAGGCTTAGGCTACACTGGAGGGAAAAATACAATTGTTTCATCGTCATCAGCGCCTTCAGTAGTAGAAGAGGTTGTTTCAAAACCTGCAGCCAATCCCAAGACCTTCCATAAGTCTGCTGCACCACCAAAGAAGAGTTTTGAAAAGAATAAACACTATCAGCATCCTCCTCACATAGTGAAAGGTATGCATTTTGCTAGATCCCAATCCCTTGTACCTGTTTGTCACCATTGTGGAATCAAAGGTCATATATGCCCAAACTGTCACAAACTCTATGGTCTTCCTTTAAACTATGTTAAAAATTTTTCAAAAAACCCTGAGCCTAGAGTCCATGTGAAGAATAAATTTCAAGTGTTTTCAGAAGATTATTACAAAAACTCACGTTCTTTTCAAAAACAAAATAGTTCAATATTTCGAGGAGGTACAAATTTCAAATTTGTTGAGAGAAAGAATTTTCATAAAAGTAAAAAACGTGAGGAAAAACTTGTCAAGACTACTGATCTTAAAACTAGAGCGATTTGGATTAGAAAGTCAGATTTAAATTGTTTTGTTTCACAAACTGCCCTGAAAGCTTTGAACTCAAACATGTGGTATCTTGACAGTGGATGTTCTAATCACATGAGTGGGAATAAATCCCTATTTTCAAATTTAGAAACTTGTCAGGGTGGTATAGTGACTTTTGGTGATGGTAGCACATCTCAGGTAAAAGGCAAAGGTGAGATCAAGTCCACAATTTTTAAATGTTTGAAAAATGTTTTATATGTGGATGGACTTAAAGCTAACCTTATAAGTATTAGTCAGTTGTGTGATGCTGACCATGTTGTCCAGTTTTCTAAAAATAAATGTAGTATTTTCAACAAAAATGGGCAACAAGTCTTACATGGCATACGCACATCTGATAATTGCTATGGGGTAGCAAATTCAGAAGGTTTTCTTTGCAATTCAGTCACCTTAGATGAAACTGAGTTATGGCATCAAAGATTAGGACACATTAACTACAAAGATTTACACAAATTGTCCAAATCCGAACTCATAAAAGGCTTACCTAATCTTAAAAAGCAGAAAAATAGTGTGTGTGGTCCTTGTCAATTGGGAAAGCAATCTAGGAAGGCTCACAGAAAGATAAAATCAATCAACACTACTGAACCTCTTGAGCTAGTCCACATGGATCTAATGGGACCCACACGCACTAAAAGTCTTGGAGGTAGGCAATATATTTTTGTGGCTGTAGATGATTTTACTCGGTTTACATGGGTGAATTTTTTGTGTGAAAAATCAGATACTTTTGATGCGTTTAAGTCCTTGTGTTTCAGGTTACAACAAGAAAAGCAACGTGTGATAGGTTGCATCACTAGAATCAGGACTGACCATGGAAGAGAATTTGAAAATCAGAAGTATGCTGACTTTTGTGATGAAAATGGGATTAAGCACGAGTTTTCAGCTCCAAAGACACCTCAGCAAAATGGAGTAGTGGAGAGAAAAAATAGAGTTCTGCAGGAAATGGCGCGGTCTATGCTACATGGGAAAAAACTACCTGTAAAATTTTGGGCAGAGGTGGTACACACAGCATGTTACATAGCAAATAGGGTGTATCTTCGTCCTAATTCATCTAAAACACCCTATGAGCTATGGAATGGTAAGAAGCCTAATGTTAAGTATTTCAGAGTTTTTGGGAGCAAATGTTTCATCCTCAAGGGTAGGGTCAATCTTGGAAAGTTTGACTCCCGAAGCGATGAAGGAATCTTCTTGGGCTACTCTTCTACTAGTCGTGCTTTTCGAGTTTATAATTTAAATACATCTTCTATGATGGAATCTGCCAATGTAATTGTTGATGACAATACTAATGCTACTGTCCTTGAACAGGGTGAAGAAAATAATGAACATATAAAGGAGATTGAAAAAGCTCAAGATCATATTGAAGAAGAAAACACTGGATTGAGTAAAGAAGATAAAGTTGAACATGACAAAACCACAAAGCAGTTGGAACCATCATCCAGAGTAAAGTTGAATCATCCAGTCAGTTAAGTCATTGGTGAGGTAACTGATAAGATGAAAACACGCATGCAATTAAGGAATGAGGTAACTTATGTATGCTATGTTTCTTGTGTTGAACCCAAAAATATTAAAGAAGCCTTGCTTGATGAAAATTGGGTAAATGCCATGCATGAAGAATTAGATCAATTTGTTCGTAATGATGTGTGGACCTTAGTACCTAGACCTACTAACACTAATGTAATTGGGACTAAATGGATATTTAAAAACAAGAGTGATGAGTTTGGAAATATCATTAGAAACAAAGCCAGACTTGTTGCACAAGGCTACACACAAGTAGAGGGAATTGACTTTGATGAGACTTTTGCGCCAGTTGCTAGACTTGAATCCATTAGGTTACTTTTGGCTGTTGCATGTTTGTTGAAATTCAAATTATTTCAAATGGATGTCAAGAGTGCTTTTTGAATGGTGTTCTTCATGAAGAAGCATATGTAGAACAACCCAGAGGGTTTGAGGATCCTAAATTTCCAAATCATGTTTTTAAATTGAAAAAGGCTCTTTATGGTTTGAAACAAGCTCCACGTGCATGGTATGAAAGACTCGCTACATTTTTAATTGAATCTGGATTTACTCGTGGTAGTGTAGACAAGACATTATTCCTTTACATGGATTCTAAGCACATCTTAATTGCACAAATTTATGTGGATGACATTGTGTTTGGTTCTACTTGTGAATCTTATGCTGTTGAGTTTGGTAAGTTAATGTCTACACAGTTTGAGATGAGCATGATGGGTGAGTTGACTTACTTTCTTGGACTCCAAATTAAACAAGAGAATAATGGGATTTTCATTTCACAATTCAAGTATGCTAGAGACTTAGTGAAGAGATTTGGCCTCTCAAGTGCAAAACATGCTAGAACTCCCATGAGCACAAGTACAAAATTGCATAAAGATCCAAGTGGAAAAAGTGTTGATCAGACCATGTATAGAAGTATGATAGGGAGTTTGTTATATCTTACATCTAGTAGACCTGACATTGCATTTAGTGTGGGTGTGTGCGCTAGATATCAAGCTGATCCTAAGGAATCACACTTACATGCAGTCAAAAGGATAATAAAATATGTCAGTGGTACACTAGAGTTTGGGATATGGTTTACATGTGACACCAATTCTGATCTTGCGGGATACTCTGATGCCGATTGGGCAGGAAGTGTAGATGATCGCAAGAGCACTTCTGGCGGATGTTTCTATGTTGGAAATAATTTAGTCTCTTGGCACAGTAAGAAACAAAACTCCATTTCATTATCTACTGCAGAGGCTGAATACATTGCTGCTGGTAGTTGCTGTACCCAACTTTTATGGATGAAGCAAATGCTTGCTGATTATGGAATAGAGCAAGGCCCTATTACTTTGTTTTGTGATAACATGAGTGCTATTAGTATATCTAAGAACCCTGTCTTGCATTCTCGCACCAAGCATATAGAAATTAGGCATCACTTCATTAGAGAGCTGGTAGAGGAAAACATCATCATATTGGAGCATGTGCAAACTGAAAATCAACTTGCTGATTTTTTCACAAAACCCTTGGATGCCCTTCGCTTCGAGTCTCTAAGAAAATCTGTAAGCATTTGTACACACCATTGAAATCTAAAAGATAAGTTAGAAGTTCATTGATTAAGTTGATAATATTTTATGACTTCTATACTATTACCTGTACATTAAATCTTCCAAATTCATCGTTTTCAATGAGTTCATAATTTTCGCATTCCTTGTAAATTGATACGAAGTGTTTTGGTGATTTTTGTCATAATTTTGAAGTGCTTCCTATTACACTTGACTGTACATGCATATATCTCTTTCTCTTCTTTTCCATGAATCAAGGGTTATTGTTTGATGTGTTTAAAAAATGTTGAGGAGCCTGATATGTGCATATCAAAGTTATGCATCATATAAATAAAAAAAAAAAAATAAACAAACTTGGAAAGGGCTACCGGTGGGACCAGTGAGAAGCCCCTTAATGACTCGTTGATTGTTAAGGAATAGCTACCTGCCCATAAGCGTGTGAAAGCCGCCAAGTGTTTAAAAAAAAAAAAAGGAAGATTGGCTCTCAATTCATTTGGTACATCAAATTTAACTTTTTGAGTCTATGATTTGGTTGAGGGGGAGCCTATCTGTATATTATAGTCAAAAACTCACACGTGCACAAGCATTTGTTCAATTTTATGACTTATTTCACCTCCCGACACAGAATTGACAATTTTCTTGGAAAATCAAAATGTGAATCTTTGATTTTATGAAGGGTGAGAGATTGATGTACATGTATTGGTATAGTGGAATTAAAAGTTTTTTTTTTAATTTTTTTAATGAATTCTTCTACTATTTTTTTTTTGGTTTTGATTGTCTGTGTCCAAATCTACACTTACACATATTTTCCTGAGAGCCTCGTAGGCAGGGCGCAGGAGATCCTCCCTCACATTATTCTGATGTCACACTTAGAAGAGGTCGTGTCATGTATGCCATACTCATGGGTCTTCGGTTTGATCTTGCCTTATTTCTCTTCCTTAATTTTGTGCGCTTGTCATTTCCATATAAAAAAGGGGGAGTCATTTCAAGTTATGTATGTAATATGTGAACTTGTTTCGGCTATGGCATGATATTTTATGTATTATGTGATTTGGTGATGATATCATTGATAATTTCTATATTATTCCACATGGTGCCTTGATGTGTGTGCTCAGTACGTGCAGAATTTGAGCAGAATTTAAAATTTAACTTAAGTTTTGATATGGAATTGCCAAGGGGAAGATTGTAAAGTCTTGTGGCAAATCCAATCAAAATATTAGTTAAATTAGGAATGCTATTAAAGTTTCCTAAAGTGATGCAAATTGAAGATTTGAAGAATTCTGAACAATTAAGGAGATAAAGTAAATCAAGTTGACCAAGATTTTGAAGAATTCTAATTGGTGTGAAGGATTACAAAACCTAATAGAATTCGGACGCAGATTTCTGGAACGTGAATGAAATTCCAGTGTACCTCGTAGGCACGGCGCGGGGAGCTCGCGGGTGCGCCCCAAGCACGCAGGCAGCCCGCAGGGAGTGCGCGGGTGCGCCAAGGTGTCTCAGAAATTCCAGTGAGGTCCACAGGCAAGAGGATGGGAGACCGAGGGTGCGCCAGTGTTATTTCCTAAAGCGCAAAAATTCCAGTGCAGGTCGCAGGCTGGAGGATGGGAGTGCGAGGGATCGAGCTATGAATATTTTGTTCGGATTCAATTTCCTATTTTTCCAAACTAGGGCAACTTTGTAATCCTATATATATGTGAAACCAACTCTGTAATTTAGATGAGGTGGAAGAACATATTATAGGGACCTAGAGAAAGAGTCTTTGAGTATTGAGAGCTTTCATGTTCTTTCTCTAAATTCATCTTGTATTTTCTTTTCACTTTCTGTGTGAGGCAGAAAGCCTACTTGTAGGGTTTATCGAGTGATTCGAGCAAGAGTGACGAAAGGATTCGTGCGAGTGATTCGTAGAGAGTCTGAGTAGAGTCTTGTAACCCGTTGATAGTGGGATTGTAAATAGAGGTTTTTCTCCCTGTGATAGGGTTTCCTCGTTATTCTCTTGTGTGATTACTTTCACTGTGTGTGTGATTGTGTGGGGTTTGGAATTTTCAGGTTTGTTTGAAATTCTACAAAACTCTACAAATTTCTGCAAAATTAAAATGTTTTACTTATTGCATGAATTGCTAAATTGTAATTTTTACAAATTTACACTAATTCTTACAACTCCAAACACCTCTAATATTTAGGTGGTGTTTGGATGGTAAAAAAATGCAAAAAAAGGTACAAAAAGTTGATGTAAAAGTAATATGTGGTAAAATTTAATTGAAAAAAATTGAAAAAATTGATGAATTTTGATAGATTTTTGTAAACCAAACAATCTCTTACTTTATGAATTTTTTGCCTCCACTGAAAAAAGTTCCTGAATATGTCACTTTGTGATGATATGTGAACACATATTTTAGCGAGTCTACTCCGGGTTGTGGAATCAGGGGCATGACATATTGATAGTTTAATTGTTGTCATTTTAAAATAATTTTCTTTTAAGTTCTATTTCACCTTGATTTACCATTTTTATTAACATCTATGTTTTGTGTTATATTTTTTTTTTCTCTTGCATAAATTTGAAAACTTTTTTTCTTTTTAAGTGTATAACTCTTTTAAAAGTAAATATTTTATTTTTTGAAATTCACATATTATATTCCTCATCTTTAACTAAATTTCATTACTCTTTGCATAACGTAAAAAAAAGTAAAATAAATAAAATATATGAAGAATACCACTGTCTCAAATTTAGTGAAAAAAAAAAGTAACTTGATCAAGAATAGCTTATGAAATATATGAGTTTTGAAATTAAGTTTTATTTACTATTTTTTTATCTAAATTTCTTTAATCCATTGTATCTATCTACTTATCAGGATGATTTTGAAAATATCATTCTCACAAATTAAGATTCAATGATTAAGAATTATTTTTTCTTTTATTAATGCAACTTTCCGCTCAATTCTGATTTTAGTAGGCCTCACTACCATTTATTTCATAAATCGACTTGAACATTTTAAATTTTAAATTTACTATATTTTAAGGGTGAAAATCATATGCAAATCAAAACTATCAATTAAAATTTCGTCTAAATATGATTTATAGGAAGTTGAACCTTTCAAATTAAAATATCATAATTTGTGTTTGTTTTTTTTTTTTTTATGATGCTAATCAAAAATTATTGAATAGAGAGAGATCAAAACACATGCACGTATTAGGTACTAAAATTTACAAAAAAAAAAAAAAAAAAAATTAAAATTCATGAATTATCGTAACTTTTTTTATTTAAACTTTTTGTTCAACATTTCAACTATATAAAAAACTTAATATTAATTTTGTTTAGAGTACCGTAAGCACAGACTATTGCTTGTATTATTATAATACATGAGGAGCCATTGAGGTTTAAAATTTTAATTTATTAAATTATTCATGTAATGATATAGTTGTTTAAATTAAACTTATGCTTAATTCTTTGCTTAACTTATTGCTTTTATTTGAACATCTTTATATAGTTCCTAAAATATATACGTTTTGGATTTACAAATATCGCAATTCAAAACATTTATTTAAATTACTAGAAGTTGAGTTTTTTTTTTTTTTTTTTTTTATGATTATATGATTTTTGTTATTTTATTTCTATTCCAACCATAAGAAGTTTTAACAAAGATATACAATAAGTTTATTTACAACTAAAATTTTCCAAATTGAACTTTTGAAAACATACGTCGTCATGTCATTAATGGTTGAATCTGCTTCAATACTCTTAAGGTTTGTAATTTCTATAAATTTCTACAACGTCCTCTTCATGGAAGACAATCAAAAAGCATTTTTCATAGATTTATTCTAAATTACAATACTCTTTTAATTTCTATTACTTGAGAAAATACTAGACTTTACTTATATAATCACGATTGAAGACCTCCGTCATTTTCACACCACTGATAGGAAAATAATCGCTCAGCTGGTGGTTCAGCACATGGGTGATCCTGGGCAATCTCTCTTGGTTAATTATGGCCCTATGGTTGTGGTTGGAAAAGACAATGTTAAAATTCTAATATTGTAATGAAAATGTTAGAGCAGTCAAATAACATGATGAATGCCTTGGTCGATCTAGCAACGGCTTGTTTGCGAGTTATCGAGTTGAAGACACCGCCTCTCATCAACGAACATAACCATGGAATGACCAAACATCGATCTCCTTCAAATGATTTACTGCATCAAGTTCACTGCAATAGCCGAAATCAATTTTATTATAACTCATCAAAGTAATTAAATAAAAGACATATAGGATCCACGGATGCTATTATACACACTACAATAACTTATATTTTGAGAGATCACTTTTTCCAATCAAATATAAATTTGGTTGTTAAAGGGTTACTTTTTCCAATCAACTTAATATTGATTGCCAATAATTTTTTTTTCGACTAAATAAAAAAAAAAAAAAAAAAGGATTTAACCTCGAGAGATTCACTCCCTAGGTCAAACCCCTAGAGAGTGAATCTCTTTTGGTTTGTGCCACACATACCGGCCCCTCAACATGTATAGCGGTCAATCGCGAACTCGCGTAGCGGCGGGGAGTCGGACCCACACCCAAGAACTGGATACGGTTCGTCCAGCCGAGGAGGCCCGTCCTACCAACCTTTACTACGCTTTGCGCCCGGGAGGCTGGCCCCAAGTTTTTCGACTAAATAAAAGTTGATCGCTAAAGAGTATAAGCTAAAGAGTATAAGTCATGAATGTGTAATAATTAAAGAATATTAATGCTAATAATTAATTACATACCATAGTTGTTAATAATGAAGGCAGTAGTGGTCACATGCAGTAAAATAATTCTCGCTGCTTTCGATTGTGATGGGATAAAGTGAAAAGTTTGACAAAATTCAAATTACATGGCATTCATGCGTTCAACAGGCCAAGTATTTGTGAAATCGTTGTTCTCCGAGCGTGAGTCTTGAGATCTATCTCTTTATATTTGAAAGTGGGTGGATATAATTTAACAAACGGTCTCAAATATATTATTCAGTTTTCTTATTTCTATTTTTATTCTCATTCTCATTTTGCTTTTGAATTTCAAAACGGTTATTATTTTGATTTTCAATGTTTGAATCAGAATTATTCATTACTCTTTTCTCATCAAATGCATCATTGTTTGGAAATTAATGAGTGATGTCTTGCATAAATGCCAAGAATATCACTAAGTTTAAGATTCATTTATACATGAAATGCATTCACAATTTCCAGATAATGATTCATCTGATGAGAAAAAAGTAATGAACAATTCTGATTCAAACATTGAAAATCAAAATAATAATCGTTTTGAAATTCAAAAGCAAAATGAGAATGAGAATAAAAATAGAAATAAGAATACTGAATAATACATTTGAGACCATTTGTTAAATTATATCCACCCACTTTCAAACATAAAGAGATAAATCTCAAGACTCACGCTCGGAGAACGACGGTTTCACAAATACTTAGCCCATTAGACACATCAATATCATGTACCTCGAATTTTGTTAAACTTTATGCTTTATCCGATGTCAAAGATGACTTGTACCATTCGCGTTGTCATATTTTCCACGATATCCATCATTTTTTTGTTTCAATCCTAAAAAAAATAATATAACATACCATTAAATTTAGAATGTACGTGAAAATAAAACTAAATTAATAAATTAAATCAAAGGGGGAGATCTTATTGGTATACACAAGCATTTCAGATCTTATTTGGAGTCGGCATAGACTTCCCATCGTCGTCGTCTTCGGCAATGCCGGCTTCTTCTTCGACTCTTCCTCTGTGAGAGCCGCCGCTATCTCCACCACTGCTGCCTGAAGACATGATAGACAAACTTGTTGCGCGAGAGCCACCGCCCTCGTCTTGATAGAGTTGGGGTTTGAGACACAACGCTATTTATAGGGTTGGTGGTGGTGTTTTTGGGTGGGCTATCGGGAGTGATGTGTGTTAGAGATAAGAATTGCTGAGTTTTCAAAATTTGAAAAATATATTAATTGAATGTGGACACTTTTGCGAAAGATACGGGTAAGTTTTTGGGTTTGTAATGAATTTTTTTAATATAAAAATTAAAATATCGTATAATCTCAATAAATTAATAAATTTAATTAAATAATATTTTTTAGTCGATTTAGAACCAATATAGTAAATTAATAATTTGTTATATTTATAAAATAATAAATTTAAAAAAATATGCAGACCCCACTTGATAAATTAATTAATAATCTCGCTGTGAATAGAAATTAATTATATTTACACATGACCCAATTTATCTATGTATACACCACATATTATCTATCTATACTATTATAGGATGAATATATCCGTTTGGTGAATTTTTTTTTTTTTTTTGGGTGAAACTCTTATATTTTATTTTTTTCATTAATAACTCTTAACTACCAATAATTACTTATAATTTAAATGTGATGTATAAGTAATTTTTAACTTTTGTAGATTATTTAATTAATTTTATCCTTTTTATTTTTTGGTTTTCCTTAAATGTCTTTTAATCATCAATTACTCTTATAATGCTTTTTTATTTTATTTAAATGCCCTTTAATTACTTACTATCAACTTAAATACCTTTGATTAATAATACCTCATTATTTATTGTTTCAAAAAAAATTTATATAAAATAATAAATTAATTAATGATACACACACATGGTTTTAAATAAAAATTTAATAAAAATTCATGTGCATTGCATGTGTACCAACGTAAAATTAAGTAAAATTAAATTTATTCAATTTTAATTTTTTTTGATAGACTTTATCAAATATTTTGCTCCAAAATTTTTAGTTCTGGTTCTGTCCCCACCACTACTTTTTCTACTTTCACCACTAATTTGTTGGTTAGTTTTCTATCGACTCAAACCACAATTTTTAAATGGTTTTTGGCCAACAGTTTTTAGCGTGATATTTACATTATAAACTCCTAATTTAATAATTTTATATTTTTTAATTAATGACCATAAAAATATAATTGTTACACTACACGCAATTTCACCTTTCACAATCTTCTTTTCTTTACATTTTTTTTTCCCCGTTCTTATCATAATAAAGTTCAAGTTGTGATCTCATCCTCGAAAAGAGCAACAAAAAGTTTTAAAACGTGCTGTAAAACAGGAATGAACAGAAAATAAAATAATTTAAAAAAAATGACGCTGTTAAATTGTTAATTATTTAACAAGATATTATGAATATTAAAAAAAAGGAATAGAAAAGAAAATAAATTTAAAAAAAAAAAAGAAAAGAAAAAGAAAGGAATTTGTTTAAGTTGATAGCCGTGAAGTATTCCCAAGAAAAACGGTTTTGCAATGTAATACAAAAGGAAAACTATGAAAAACGCAGCTGTTTTTGTCTATACAAAGACCACCACGCCCCGGTTTATAAAGAGTAAAAAAAATCATGACCAGCACAACAGTTTTTGTTTATAGAAAGATCACAACTACCAGTCTACAACGAGTTAAAAATTATAGTATAGAGAGAGAAAATCGTGAAAAGTACAGCTGTTGTTATTCATAAAAAAAAACCATAAATATTAGTTTATAAAGAGTAAAAAATCATGAAAAACAAAATTGTTTTTGCTCATAGAAAGACGTCTATAAAGAGTGAATACATAGAAAGCGTTACTGTTTTTATTCATAGAAAGAACATGACCACTAGTTTATAAAGAGTGAAAAATTATGAAAAGTGCAGCTGTTTTTGTTCAGACAGACCACCACTATCAATCCATATAGAGTTAAAAAAAATCATAAAAAGTGCAGCTGTTTTTACTCATAGAAATACCACTAGTGAAAAGCGCAGTTATTTTTACTAGTTATATATATATATACACATTAATAATTATATAGATTGTCATTTTATGGTAATAATGATTAAATTTTGTTAGCTCACCATATATATACATAGATCTATTTCAAATATGCAAGTTGAGTCAAAACTCAAATAGGGCAGCGATTCTAGACATTTTCACTTTTTGTAATCATCGGAAAGTCTTTCACTTGGTGCCTATGATCAGCAAACTCTAGTGTTCATTTTCTCGCTAAAAATTGGTATAAAAGAGACTTGTTCCACTCTTTGTACCCGTCAGACCTTCTGGTATATATATATTTTTTTAGTTAATAGAAGAAATGATATTAATAGAAGACAAAAATATAATGTATTAATAGAAGAAATGGTACAACTACAATGGGAACACCCCGCTTACCAAGCCGGACATCCACAATCGAATCAAAAAAAAAAGGGGGGGGGGGGGGAATGTTTAGCTAGTAAGACAATACAAAAGAAAATAGGGTCACCGTGCACCCGGTCAAGAGAGCCACAAACTCAGAAGGTTATCTCGCCTTTAATCAAATACGTGGTATCCTTAAACAAGCTTGGAGCATCTTTGCAAAGTTTCTCACGAAACCTAGAGTGTTATTAAATTTACAATATAATAAAAGTTTTTATTGTAAGATAAATTATATTTATTAAATTTAATCATTATTCAATAATTTTTAAATTATTTTTCAACCTAAATTAATTATTTAGCAAATATGACGTAACAAAAACAGACAAAGTGTTAAAACTGACAATATTTATAATAAGAAAAAAATAGAGTGAAAACATTTTTTTTTGACGTTTTTATTCTTTTGGAAAACAAAAAAAAAATATAAACAAATTTAATAAACAAATTTTATTGTTAGTTTATGAAATCTTAAATATATAAAAAGAAAACCCGAATAATGAGGAGGCTGTCGATGAATCAAGTTTGAATGATCGAGAGATCAGCAGTAGTTGTGATAACAATAAGTTGATGATTGGCACTAATCTTCTCACTTGTATAGAAGTGTACAGATTGTTTAGCGTTTTCCGATGAATTTCTACAAAACCTATTTATAAGACATAAGAAAGACGATTGGAGGAGAGGTGAAAAATGGAGAAAGACAAGAAAGGAAACTTTAACAGACAGACAATTAAACACAGTGCTTTTGCCCCTTGTATTAACATAAACAAGATCTGCGCCCCCCCCCCCCCTTTTTCTCTCTCTCTCTCTCTCTTAATAAGTTGAGTTTTTACAAGAGATGGTGCTTAAAACAGTTTAGCAATCTAATGAAGTGTTGACAGATTTTAAAATCAAATGACAAAACAAAAGCAGACACCCAAAAAGAGAGAGACAGAGAGAGAGGTATTTAAACACCGATTATGCTAAGTTCATAATTGCCAGACACAGACGAGCTAGGTATGCCTATTAAGACAAATAATAGATTACCATCAATACAACATTTTCTTCAAAGGGAATATGAATTAATATCAAAGATTCTAAGAGAATTTCGGAGGAAAGCATATTTGGTGAGTGATCTCCCACACCAATAACCTATTACATCAATGGAAACACCAGACCTCGCATTTAAAATTTATAGTTTTGAGATCTCAAGAAGCTTTCATAGTATATCATTGTATAGAAACCAAATATCTCGTTAGTTTATTTTTTCTTTCCTCGTTCACCAATTGAGTGCCCCGTAACAAGAAAATGGTGGTTTACCAATTACCATTTACATCCATCCTAGGTGAAGTTCTCAAAACTCCCGGATAAGGAACCCACAGCAAAGCAGTAGCATTAGTAGCTGTGTCATCACACAAAGTGGTAATCCATAATTGGTCAATAATCCTCAGCCTATTAGCAATTCTGTATGTAAACAACTAATCATCACCATGGAGAGTTGAATTCCTAGCATGATATTGTGATATAAACCAAACCGAACCAAACCAAGCCTTTTCCCACTAGGTGGGGTCGGTTATATGGATTTGTCGACACCAATTAGATCTGTTTAGAGTCATATCCTCCGATAGATCTAGGTAGGTCAGGTCATGTTTAATAGTTTCTTTCTAACTTCTCTTGGCTCTTCCTCTACCTCTACTACTCCTGACAATCTTCATACTTTCACACCTTCTAACAAGTGTCTCCGCTAAACGCCTTCTAACATGACCAAATAATCTTAATCAGTTTTTTCTCATTTTATCTTCAATCGGTGCTATTCCTACTTTGCCCCTAATCTCCTCGTTCCTAATTCTATCTTTCCTTGTAATCTCGCACATCCACCTTAGCATCATCATTTCCGCAACTGCCATCTTCTGACCAGGATTATGCTTTACTGCCCAACACTCTGATCCATATAGCAGTGTTAGTCTAACCGCCACCTTATAATACTTTCCTTTCACCTTGACGAGAACTTTTCGGTCGCACAAGACCCCCAAAACACCCCTCCATTTGGTCCACCCACCTTGAATCCTGTGATTTACATCAGTATCAATCCCTCCATCTTGTTGCACCATAAATCCAAGATACCTAAATTTATCTTTCTCTACAATCTTTTGTGTGTCTAAACTTATTTCTATACTACCCGTTATCCTAATTTGACTAAACTTACATTCCATATATTCTGTCTTGCATCGGCTTAGCCTAAACCTTTTTGTCTCTAACGTTTCCCGCCACAATTCTAACTTAGCATTTACTCATTCTCTCGTCTCATCTACTAAAACAATATCATCTGCAAATAACATACACCACGGCACCTCATCTTGAATATGTCTTATAATCTCATCCATAACTAAAGCAAACAAGTACGTGCTTAACGCTGAACCTTGATATAAACCAATCGTGATAGGAAACTCGTTAGTCTCTCCACCAGTCGTCCGTATAGACGTCATGACTCTATCATACATGTCCTTTATCGCCTCAATATACGCGACACACAATGCTGGCATGTTCGAAATTGAATTATTGCAGCTCATGCATACTCAGAACATCTAGACCTTAGCCTTCAAATACAATAATTTAAGCAAAAAGTAAATGATAAAAATATGGAATTACAGTTAGTGATGTTATGCATATATAATACCATAACTTCATAAGCATAATGCTAAACAAAATTAATAATGCAAAGGTCAGGTCATGCAAAGCTTCAAATCAAACAATGATCAGTGGGAATAAAAGGTGTAATGAAGAAACTATTCCTGTTTAGAAGGTAATAACCAAATCATCTAAGATCATAGGGTTGTGAAACTGCTCAGCTTTCCGACTTGAACAGTCAAAATCAGTAGTGCAAGATGCAAGCTATGTAAGACAAACACTTATTTAAAACACCAACAACAACAGCTAATTACATATAATGTATAGTGTCATTCACCATCATATTTCACTTACTCATACCATCCAAATGATCCTAGTTTACTTCTCGAGCAACAATAAGCTCCTCTATATAATCAGCACCGCCGGAGTCTGATGGCATCAAATTATCATCAGCTGTTGTGAAATCATATCGCTCTCCAATGGCTCTTAGAAGCTGGTAGACTTCAAACATAGTTGGCCTCTCCTTGGGAGCTGGAAGTACACAGTTACAGGCAACTTTAAGAAACTGGAAAAGCTCACCATCATAACCCTTCCCAGCTAAAGATTGGTCAATGGCATCTTGAAGCTTAGAGTTGCTTGAAAGCTCATTAATCCAATCCACTAAACTTCCTTTAAAACTATCTGGGGCTTTGGCCACATTAGTAGGTCTCTCACCAGTCACCAATTCAAGAAGAACAACTCCAAAGCTGTAAACATCCCCTTTTGGAGTGGCCACAAGAGTTCGTGCATACTCAGGAGCCACATAACCCAGATCCCCAAACTCCCCATTCACAAAAGTACTCAAATGGGTGTCAACTGGGTTCATGAGCCTAGCAAGTCCAAAATCAGATATCTTGGGCTCAAAATCTGCATCCAATAAGATGCATTTGGAACTTATGTTTCGATGAAGTATACGGGGATTACAATTATGATGGAGCCAAGCAAACCCTTTAGCTGCCCGAATCCCAATTTTAAGCCTCAAAGTCCACTCCAAAGATTTGTCTTCTTCCTTCACAGAATGTAGCCGATCATAAAGGGTACCATTTTGCATGTGCTTATAAACTAAAAGCCTCTCCTTCTTAGTCATGCAAAAGCCTAAAAGAGGAACCAGGTTACCATGCTTCACATTCCCTAAAGTTGCCATTTCAGCCACAAATTCTTTCTCAGAGTGTTGAGTATCCTGCAACCTCTTCACCATAAGTGAAGTGCCATCTTCAAGCACTGCTTTATATATAGTTCCCGTTCTTCCTGACCCAATAATGTAGTCCTTGCTGAAGTTGTTAGTAGCCTTCATGAGATCACTTAGTCTCATTTTTGAAACTGACTTCTCAAACATGGAAAGCTGGAAATTAAAACACGTTTTTTTCAATACAGCATACTTAAAGTTTTAATTAAAGCAATTATGTAACCAAACAAAAGATTTCAAAAAAAAAAGATTAAATAAATCACTCAAAATAGGAATGTAGAATCTTCACTGGATTATAAGACCAAAGTTTAAATTAGCTTGCCTTGATGCCTTTGGCTCCCTTTATACTCCTTGCCCATTTATTTCCTTCAGGGTCTTCTTCCTTCTTTCTAGATACCCTACGCATAAAGAAGAACAAACTAATACCCACAGCTAATGCGGCTACAGTTACTCCACCAACAGCTGCTGCAACAATGACTGCAGGGTGGGTTTTCTTAGAAGGAGCCTGACAATCAGCCAAAAAAGGCTTGCCACAGAGACCTAGATTATTTGCATAGCTGTCTGCTGTAACTGTACCGTCTTTAAAGGTTGGAACCTGCCCAGTCAAGCGATTGTTTGCTGCACTAAAAGTCTTGAGCCGAGAAAGCTGGCCAAGCTGTAGAGGAATCAGACCAGTCAAATTGTTGCTCTCGAGTTTAAGAACATTCAGATAAGTACAGTTTGACAAGCTCACAGGAATCTCTCCTGAAAGTTTGTTCGAGGAGAGATCAAGGGTTGTCACATAGGGAATTATAGTTGAGACGTCACGCGGAATTGATCCATTCAGCTTGTTGCTGGAAAGATCTAAGCCTGTCAAGGCTGCACACTTTGCAAGTCCACGTGGAAACTCGCCCTTGAGTCCCATGTCTGAAAGCTGGATATTTAAGACCTTGTTCTCATCAGGATGCCAGCACTCAATCCCAGTGAATTTACAAATGAAGCCTTCAGTCTTATTATTGAAATTCCATGAATAACTTAAAATATTATTTGGGTCTTCCAAGGATTCTTGTAGAGATTTCAAGCAATCTATATCGCCCTGAAGGCCATAG
Organism: Vitellaria paradoxa; assembly: GCA_019916065.1. Classification (NCBI taxonomy): domain Eukaryota; kingdom Viridiplantae; phylum Streptophyta; class Magnoliopsida; order Ericales; family Sapotaceae; genus Vitellaria; species Vitellaria paradoxa. Next base: position 91,543 of record JAINTL010000053.1, read on the forward strand.
CTGAAGCGGCTACCCAACAGCAAGAAGACAAAAGCTCCAATAAGAACAATAAGAGCTCTGCCATCGACTGCCATGTTGATGAAGAAAACCATCATATGCTCACTTGGAACTATGGATGAGAATCCACTTAGATTGCTGCTACGATCATATTAGAACAATTAATTACTACCACAAATCCTGAGCACGGGCAATACCAGAACCTGAAACAAATTTGAAATCATCAGAGTTTAAAATAGCACTCCACTTCAAATTCTAAAGTTGTGCTGCCAATGCCAACACAACCAAATAAAAATTACAAACAAAAAGAAAAAAGGAACGCGTGCAGTGCTGCAGGGCAGAGATTTTGTTTGGGGTGAGGCTGCTTTGTTGCTTGGGTTGGAAGGGGGCTTGGTGAAGGAATTAGTAAGACAGAATTAAAAACCAAACAGAAGATACATGGAACTCAAATAAGTTTTTGAAAGCATAGGGAACACAAGGGGCAAACAGAGTTTATTCTATATTTAGCAGACTTCTGAAAATTCAATATTTCGTAGATGTTATACACATGACATAGAATAGAAGAGCAAAGTTACGCCAAATTCATAAAGTGTCACAAAAACTTAAACAGAAATCCTTACTTAAAGAACGTACACAATTGAGCTCACTGAATTCTGGCCCAAAAAAGAACTTATAGTTAAACAATAAAGGAAGTTAGTCAATTACCCAAATAAGTTCATTCAATTTATCACTACAGTTGGGTCTCAAAAAATTTATCGCTACTATTTTTAGACAATTACTCAAATATGATGAAAATCAATTAGATCGTGCTGACAAAACACAAAAGGTAACAATTCATCAAATTAAACAGTAAAGACCAACAGAATTTGCTCAATTCTAATTACACAAGCACTAAGCCGGTGAACCCAGAAACTAGAAAAAATGAAAATCCTCGAAGAATTGAAAGAAACCCACCTGAGATCACAAACCCTGAATCACAAAGCTCACCGAACCCAAAAAAGGGTTCTTGAGTCAACGACAAAACATCAGTGTTTCCACCGAGAAAAATGAAGAACCCCTTGATGATGATTATTCCCAAAAAAAAAAAAAAAAAAAAAAAAAAGCAAGTCTTTGTTTAAATTATTCAAAACCAGCAAAAGACTTTCAAAGAAGAATTAGACTGCGTAACAAATAGAAATTCAGGAAAAGCAAATACAGCAACTACAAAGAACAGATGTACATATATATATAGAGAGAGAGAGAGAGAGATACTGCGCAAGGGCGTTTAAATTTGGGATCTTCAGTTCAGAGTTGAGTTGATCGAGGGAGCGAGTAGAATTATTTGAAGAGAATAGAGAAAGAAAAGTGGGTTGCGCGGATCAAATAAGGAACGCTCGTCTCTTCTTCATTTATTTATTATTATTATTTTTTTCCAAGCTCCGCGACGACTGGACTGAAAAAGAGAGCAACGACCAAGTGCTTGACGCTGACTCGTTCTTCGCTTGGAAAAAGAAAAACTACCAGGTGGGAATTCACGACTTCACTCCATTTGGATTTTCCTCGTTTCACACTTCAGCCCTTAGCCCCATTAGGCTCTGTTTGGACGCTGGGAAAATGTGCACCGTTTCATTTGAAAAATATGTTTTGTTTTCTATATTTATTTTTAAATATAAGCATATTTTTCAAACAAATACTCTATAAATCGAACATGCTTTTCACATCTTTTTGATTTTTTTAGCAAATGAAAAAGAAAAATAATGCCAAATGGTCAAATTATTTTTTTATTATTTAATTATTGAGTCCAGATAGTGAGTGGAATAACAAATAATAAAAAAAAAAACTTTTTTCATTTTTTATAAAACTAAACGAAAAAACACGAATTCTTTTCACATTTTCTCTCACAATTTTTTTTCTTTTGCTTGTTCCAAACATGACTTTTGTGTTCAATTTATAAAACAAACGAGGCAAAATATTAAAATAATTAATGTGACATTTAGTTTATTTTTTTATTCTTTGTTTTCTGTCTTTGTTTTTATTTTTTATTTTAAATTAATTTGATTACTTGTATTTTTAAAATTTTATTTTAGAAAATAGAAAATATATTTATACATAAAAAGAAAAATTATAAAAAAAAATCGTTTTGAGCGTTTTCAACCCAAAATAAGAAAAATAAAATATTTTCTATTTTTTTATTTTGAGATTTTTAAAACATAAAAATATAAAATAAAAATAGAAAACGGAAAAGCAAAACTAAATACTATCTAAATTACTAAGATGGCATTTGGCTTGTTTTTTTATTTTTTCTATTTTTTATTTTGATCTAATTTTTTATTTTACGCTTTTGAAAATAAGAAAAATAGTTCAAAATGAACTTAGTTACTTGTATTTTCAAATTTTATTTTAAAAAACATAAAATAAGTTTACGCATGAAATAAAAAATTATTTTGAGTATGTTTAATTCAGAATAAAAAAATTCAAAATAAAGAAAACAGATCATTTTTTATTTTCTTTATTTTAATACTTTAAAGTATAAAATATAAAATAAAAACAAAAAATAAAAAAATAAATCAAATACCACCTAATTCTTCTCCTTCCTATTGTATAAGACCTTCGGCCTTCTATTATTTCACAAGCACAGTAACCCCACTTTTTAGGTTTCCTTACATTTTTTATTATTTAATGAATTTTGTTTTTAATTTGTATTTTAAGCTAATCAGAATTTATTAAAAATAATTAAATTCCAAATATTTTTCCTTTTTTAATGTTTGACTGAAACCTTTCGTCTTCTCATTCCATGAGTCCCCCAGTTTTTAATTTTTTTTTTCTATATTTTTATCACTTAAACAAATTATATTTTAATTTACATTTTAAACCCTCAAAATTTATTAAAAACAACTAGGCCCCTATATTTCTTTATTTTTAACAGGTGATACATTTGGAATTCTTATCCATGCATAAGGCGCCAATTAACTTTTATAATTCCTCTATATTTTATTTGTTAGCACATTTTATTTTTAATTTATATTTTAAATGAATCAATTTTTTTTATTAAAAACAACGATTGGCTGTATTTGAAGTTATGTTGACTAATTCTTGCATGAGGGCCCAAAATTGTGTGGCACGGCCTTTGTCCCGTTCTTTACGGTTAAGTTTTTGTTTGACTCTTCAATCAGCAATCGTCAAGTAAATATAATTAAAAAAAAATACCACGTATACATATTTTATCGACACATATCTTTTTTATTAATAAATTGACGGAATAATTAAACTAAACTTAATCATAATATAAAAAATTAGTTGTTATAATTAAAAGTTTAGATAACAAATAAATTTTAATGTAAATTACAGTGAACAAAATATAATTTACTATAATCGTAATGATAAGCTCGACTCAATTTTTATGCAACTTTAATTTTTAAAATTTTTTTTTGTACTTTGAAACTTTTATTGGTTTATTATAACTTTCAACAAATTACGTTAATTTAGAAATTTGATTAGTTTATTTCATTTAAAAAAATTAACAAGACAATTAATTGAAACATCACGAGAATAGTGTACGGATAAGTTTAGCTCCGTACATATTAGACTTATAGGGAGTGGATGTAAAATTTATAATTAGTAAGAACAAAAATTATATTTTTAAAGTAAGTCGGAACAAAATAAAAAATACAGTGAAGATGAAATATGAAAAAGAAATATATAATTTATAAAAAATAAACAAAATTAATAAAATTTTAGTGTAATTTTCCAAAATCAGTGAGGGTAACTACCTTATTTTGAGTCCGCCAATACAGAATTATGTAATAGTTCAAGCTCAGAACAAAATCTATTATCATATAGAATTAAATTCAACAAATACAATCTTATCAGGGTTATTTTTGTCGGTATTCTTAATCGGCACTCAAAAAATAAAATAATCACGTACAAAAGATATAACTGGCCTGTTTGGCCACACCAAAACTCAAAAAAAATCACCAATTTTAACTAATTTTTGTATTTTTCTCCAATCAAAAATTTTCACATATCACATTTGTATCGCATCTTTCTACTTTTATTGTACTTTTTTCTCTATTTTTTGTCTACCAAATAGGCCCAATAATTCTTAGCCACGTGGCAAAAATAAATACAAAAAGATGGAAATCAGGCAGTTAGACCATTTTAAATTAATTATTCTCAAGTAATTTAAGAGACAAATTTTTAATTGAATCAAAGCAATAATTACAACGACTCGGAACTTAATAAGCCTCAGTCAGATTTAATTTGGGTTTAGTTGGAAATTTTTAGATTTAATTATGGGCTTTGGTTATTCTAAATTGATTGAATAATTTTGTCTGGACTGAGATTGGGGCTGGATTTATTATAATTGGGTTGAATTGCATTTGATTGGAACTGAATGAATTGTTATGGGACTGGAATTTGGGCTTAGAGCCTATTAGATAGAAATGAACTTAATCCAACTACCCAATTAATAACTTGACCCATTAACCCTGGACATAACACTCGTTTACCCGGTTACTATCTTATACCCGACCCAAATGCTTATCTCGTTTACTCCGCTAGTTTAATGTAATTGTTCTCGTTGTCTGGTCAGGGGAGGAACAAATGGTGAAGGACTTATTCACAGAGAAAGAAAAGTAAAGAACCAGAGAGAGAGAGAGAGAGAGAGAGAGAGAGAGAGAGAGAGCTGAAGAACTAATGCATGCAAAGGAGCTGGAGCATTGGAATGAGGAAGCAAGGAATTGCGGTGATTTGCTTCTAGAGATAGGAGGATTCTCCCCTTCATCCTTTAAAAATTTTGAACAAGAAGATTAAAAATATATATATATATATATATATTATTCTCATAAAAAATTAAATTTTTTATCAAAATATTTATTTTTTAATCTAAAAATATAATTTAAATATTATTTTTAAAATAAAATAAATTTTTATATGAATGGATTTTGAAATTAAATTTAGGTCTTGTAGATAAAAAATAATTTTTATCGTAGCCTGATCCTTAGCCACTTCTTCCTCATTCGGCTTTGGTTTTTTTTGCACTTTACAATTTGAAATTTATTTCACTTCTGACATGTCACAGATAAAATTTGACGACAGATCAATCAAAAGAAGTAGATCTAAAATACGTGTGTCGATGTGGGTGACTTGGAAGGCAAAGTTGCACCATGACTGAGTTGTAGTTGAACTTTGGCAACAACCTGAGTTAATTCAATTTGAATATATATATATATATATATATTTTAGATTGGAGGTATAGAATACACACTTGTAAAAAATAAGTTGTTATTTTGTTAGAGTAAAAGGAAGAAAAAGATAGAAAAAATGAAGAAAAAAAGAAAGAAAATTTTGAGAGAAGAGACTATAAAAAGTACAGTGGCACTAGTGTTTTGGCAAGGGAAAGTCAGTAAATTTATCATTTTGGGTTGGGCTTGCTAGAGTACTAATTTTGATCGGGAGTCTTCTCCTACACCTGGGAATGGATTGTAATAATCCCAAAAAATTTGGATAGAGGTTTAAATAATTTGCGTGAGTTTTTATTTTTTGTAAAAAATAACTAAGAAAAACTAGAAATTACAAAACTAAATAAAAAGTCAGGTAAACTGATACAACTAGACATAGTTACTCATTTCTTACATTATTTTATTGGTGCACTTTTTTTATAATAAAAATAATTATTCGATTTCCTTCCCATTATTTTTATTCCTTTCGTAAAAGTGGAAGTGCCTTTTTTTTTTGGAAAATTCATGCATTTAAATATGATGATTTGAAAACTTTAAACTAAAATTAAAATTGTGTCCACATATATATTATATATTATTTAATGTGGGTCTATAGTGAAATTAAAAGTATTCCATTAATACATTAATATTATATATTTACTTTTTATATTTATGAATTTTGAGCGAATGAAAATTGATTTTAAAATAAGTATCTTGTACTGTGTTAAGTGGATTTATACTCCATTAGCTTTGTATGTATTCTTTGAATATATATAAGTCAACATTGATCTATAAATTAGTAGAGCACGAATTTAATCTTAAGAATATAGTATTAAACTTTAAATAAATTTCTTCTTTCCCAACTAATGAGTTTATAATTACTATTTGCTTTAATCAGATTTTTTTATTTTCACATTTTATTTTTTTATTATCATACAAAATAGTGGCAAGACTTACATAACATTTTTTTAACATTTTAATAAATAAATTCATGAACCACTTGTAATAATAAAAAATAAATAAAATGTTAAAAGATGGCAAAGAAATGATAAAAATTTGTAAATAAAATGAAATGAATAAATCAATTTTTTATTTGATTAAGTTAGAAAACAAAAGAAACTAAAATTTAGTTTTGCATAATTGTTAAAACATAAAATATAATACAATTCATTTTAGTATTTACAAATCATTCTTTTATATTTTATTTTATTACATCATAATTAAAATATATTACCAATTTATGAAAATTGAAATATTCATCTCATTCTATGTATTTTTGTATTGGTACATTTCATTTTATTACTCTTTATATTATTTCTACTATAAATGTTTTATCTTTTATTCTTTTAAATAAGATTGAGTCTAATATTTATTTTATACGCTATTTCGACATCAGGTGTAGACACATGTTAATAGGTTAGATTTAAATTTGGACTCGATCAAACTTAATTAAATAAATATAAATATAATTTTAAATTTATTTATTTAATCAAATACCAAATTTGATTACTTCTAAGTTTTAAACATTTTAGATATGAATATGTCTATCATAATTAAGCTCTGCTTGAATTAATTACTCTATTTTTATACTTTTTGTAAAACCGTCAAAATTATGTTTCTATATTTTAAAATTTTTAAATCAAGAATGATAAAAATATTAAATATTAAAAAAAAAAAAAACTAACCACTAATTTTTTTTTTTTTTTTGGTTTCTAAGCTTAGCCTTTTGGCTAGTTGAAGATTCCAATGGATAAATTTTGCGATGAATAAATATTATACCGGACTCGATAAGACAGTCTACTGACTTTAGTTACGTGGCAGCTTCACCACCGTCAAACGTGTACATATATAGTCCGTACAACTCAGCGAATGCAGTTACCAGAAACGGACAGGATGTATGGGCAAAAGCAAAGAACCCCCAATAACCACGAGCGTAAAAATCTATTCGCATCTGGCAATAGCAAAAACGGGACTGCCCCAGCACAAAGCGAAAGGGACACGACTGCGAGTGTCCGGAGGCTGCGATAAATAGAACCAGTTATTCTTTCTGAAACTTTCCTCTTTCTGCGCTCTCTAGGGATTCGCAGCGTCCCACAAGCCCTCGCCCGAAACCATGGTTTGATTCTCCGGCGAAATTGGCCGCCGTCCGATCGCTACCGTCCGCATATCTCGTCGATCCGCCGGTAAGTTCTCTTCGGTTCCCTCCTTTTTAATGAGCTCATTTGTTGAAGTTCTTCGTTTACTCTTTAGATCGAGACCTACTCTCGGCTCTCAGTCTTGAAATTTAGCTTCCGTTATTTCATTCCTTTATCTGGTGTTAGAATTTGATGTCCTGGGTAATTAAGCTCTCTTCGTATCGCTGGTATGGAAGTGTGGAAGGCTTCTCTCTCTCCCTCCCTCCCTCCCTCCCTCTGTCTGTCCGTCTCTCTCTCTCTCTCTGTTATTAATTTTGTTGTCTGTGCTTCCTCTCTATAAATATTTATTGTTTAATTTATTATTTCGATACTTACTTGTATGTTAAAAAAAAAAAATGGCTTCTGCATATTAATTTATTATATTATGTGGTCATTGAATTAACATTGGAAACGGCTTCTAGCTGTCGATCACTTTGGGGGTTGGAGCATCTTAATAGCGAGCAGTGCATTCATTTTACTTGCTAATCTAACTCCGTAAATCAAATGAGATTGTGTCAAAAACTTGAGCTTGATTGTTGAATGAATGTTTTACAGTTAAGCCAGGTGGTATATGTGCTTTGTCTTGTTTTCCGATCCATTATGGGTCGGCCTTTGGCGGAGCTTCCTGGATAGTATGAGCATTGGCAAGGTGTTTGTGCTTGTCTGTATTCATATTTCCAAAATACACAAAGTTAGATTTTTTTTCTTTATTTTTTGTAATTGGTAATGATTTTGAGTTAATGCAAATTATTAAGGTATAATTAACTATCTATAAGAATTTTTATTTATTTTTTATTTTTTCTTTTCCAAATTTAGTACATGATGTGGTAAGATCAGCTGAAAATTTGAATTTCTCTTAGGATTTTGAGATTAATTAAAAAATGTGTTGTTGAGTAAATTCTGAGATGCATTTGTGTCTGATTTAGTTATGGTAGTTTCCATTGAAATACATTTTTCTGACTTGAATAACTTGATGCATGATTTGGACTTTTTCCTCCTTTTATTGCTTTTTTAGCAAGACATCCCAAGAAATGAGTTCCTTCTGACATTTGACGGCTGTGCAGCCCATACTAGATCTACTGTGTTATATATCAAGGCATCTGGAATGATGGAAAAATTTAAAACGCAATTTGACCTTGATGATGATTCAATTGACGCACAAATCTATTCCCTTGGAGGCAATTAAATATAAGCTAATATTGATCAAATACTTGTGGGACAGCATACTTTTGCAGTTATGGTTTGCTTATTATATGCAAAAACTTAAGCTTGGTTTGGCATCTAAGGTTTGGAGGACAAGAGGTTTGATGTGTGCAGAAACAAGTGTGAGGTGGGTATAAAATGGGATGATAGTGGACATAGATAGTTTTGTTGCTTAGAATCCTTGGGTGCAATCTCTGAATAGAGAGGGAAGGCCTTGTTGGGGATAGGAAAAAAACTACTAGATAGAAGATGGGTAAACCTAGAAGATGGTGGCATACAGTTGCTCCCTAGTAGTTACTAATAATAATAAGAATAAAGAATGGTATTGTATTAAGATAGGTTTAGGTTTTGTTGTCAACTAATGTGCTAGCTTCAGGCATGACAAGGTTTGTGAGATGTGAACATGTTTTTTTGGTACTCTTGCGTACATTTTTGTTTTCCGTTCTTATTACTGCTAACTTGACTTTTAAACATTTGGAAAGATTTCACTATGTGAAATAAGAGTTGGATTCATGTGTTTGATACCATTTGGTAGCTCTCGTTTCTAGATACTTTTTTTTTTTTTGTAAACTATTTAGTTCCTTTGTGTATATATGATAAATCAATTGTGAGTGTGGCTGTTGGCTTGGTTGGCAAAGCATTACTTGCACCCACTCACCACCGGGGTTCGACCCTGGCCCCCCACCCCCGCTTACCTATAAAAAAAAAATGATAAATCAATTGCTTTTTTTTTTTTGGGCATATTTACTTATTTATTTTTTAACCTCCCAAGGCTTTTCTACTATGGATGGTACTCAGTCAATTTCTTCACTTATGGATTCTACAACCTCTAAGATCAAGCAACTTCAGAAGGCATTTGCTGAGCTAGAAAGTCATCGAGCGATGACCCTTAACCTGAAATGGAAACAACTTGAGGAACATTTTCATGGACTTGAGAAGTCCTTGAAGAGGCGTTTTACAGAATTGGAAGATCAAGAAAAGGAGTACGAAACCAAAACAATGAAAGCCTGGGAGATGTTGGAGAAGCGTGAAGCAGCTGTTACGGCTAAGGAACAAGCTTCATTGAAGAGGCTTCAGGATAGGAGAGATGCTGCAGTATCTGCTATTACTAATGCTCTCCAGAAGCACAGGAAGGTGTCTTCTGCAGAACCTGCTGCCATTAACAGTGAGGATCAAGGCCGGTCCCCCTTTGTAGAAGAGAAACGACCTCATGATGTGGCTGCTGAGAGTAATTTAGAAGAAGTGACGAAGTCCTCTGAAAATGAAAATGTGGAAGTGATGTCTTATCCCCAAGTATGGAAATTATGCCAAGATATGGACTCAGAAGGGCTTCACAAATTCATATCAGACAACCGTAAGAACCTTGCTGCTCTAAGGGAAGAAATTCCTCTTGCATTAAAGGCTGCAGCTGATCCAGCTACTCTGGTTTTGGACTCACTCAAGGGTTTCTACAGCATGGAGGTGTCAAATCAGGATGGGAGAAAAGACTCAAATCTATTGGGTTTACGTCGGACTTGTATCATGTTGATGGAGTGCCTTAGCATTTTGTTAACAAGCCTGGATCTGAGCTCTGTTTCTAATATGATCTCTGAAAATGTTAAAGAACGAGCAAAGGCTGTTGCTGAGGAGTGGAAACCAAAGTTGGATGATCTTGATGTGGATGCCAGCAACGGAAACTCACTAGAGGCCCATGCATTTTTGCAACTTCTTGCCACTTTTGGTATAAATTCTGATTTTGATCAGGAAGATTTGTCCAAGCTAATACCAATGGTTTCTCGTCGTCGCCAAACGGCTGATCTATGTCGCTCCCTTGGATTGTCAGAGAAAATGCCAGGTCAGTCTTAGTCTACTTTATTTGTTTGTGGATTTTTTCTTTTTATTTTTCTTCCTTTTTTATTAGTTGGTTGTTCAGACATTAGCCAAGTCATGTGGATGGTATTTTCTTCAGATAGGACTTTACTTACTGTAAAGCTGATTGCTGCCGCATGCGAGCCTGACTTGTATTCACATGGGAAAAAGACCTAGTGTGGAGGCATAATTTGCTGTTAGAAAATCATCCAAGCAGTAAATTCTAGGAAAGTAGGCATAAAAAATTTTCTAACTATCCAAATTTTTTCTGTTTGCTAGTTAGTAAGATGACCTGTCTGTGGAAAGATTTAAGTCTCCAGTATACATATGCGTTGGGAATGTTAATTATCCCACGAATTGCTCATGAAGAAGGAATGCATTCCCCTCTTTTATCAGACATGCATTTGATCTGTTGACAAAAGACGTGGGGTGTGGGCATCCTGAAGTGCAATGGGTTGTATCATTTTCCATTTATCAAATTTTAAGATGTCCATACCACGCACTTGGCTTTATGAAGTTATTTTTCCATCCCCCTCACACTTATTTCTCATTTCATATCCAACTTTATTATGATTCTTGTCGCCTATTGCCCTTTCCATTAAAAACATTGAAGAATCCTCTATTTGTGATCTTTGGTTTATTTGATATCACCAGAAAGATTGTAAAACAGTTTACTACTTGCTCGTGAGTTATCTCATCATGTTAATAAGTAGAGGCACCATAAGAAAATAAAAAAGAACTTTAGGAGGGAAAATTCCACCTCGTTTATTTTCTATGAACTTGTACAGTTGTTCTTTTCACTTCACATTTTCTTGGCCTATTTTGAACAACTTTAATGAATTTGTGAGATAGCTATCATAGCTTGGATGGAATATCCTTTGTCAGGCCATTTAAATGATCAAGTGGGCTAAAATTTATTTATTTATTTTAATTCTTAGAGTGCTGAGGGATTGACACTATGGATGGGGGGAACCTTTTTTCTATTCTAGTGTCAGTTGTGTTCGAGATTTAGATGGTTCACTTTATTCTGCCTGGATTTTCCAGGTGTTATCAATGTGTTGGTGAATAACGGAAGGCAAATTGATGCTGTTAACCTAGCCTTTGCATTTGAGCTTATAGAACAGTTTTCACCGGTGTCATTACTGAAATCCTACTTGACTGAGGCCAAGAAGGTTTCTTCGCCGGTCAGAAGTGGAAATACATCTCTGACTGTACAGGTTTGTTCATCATTTGTTCAAAGATGACATATTTATTCAAAAGTATAATAAAAGAAAAGGCATTCATCAATTAATTATTTTTAATTTCTTAAATCTCATTTGTTTTCCTTTTCATTTTTCATTACAAACCAAACATGAGAAGTGACTTTAAATTCCCATTATTTTTCTTTTCTTGACAAATCTTTGATCCAACCAGCAGTCTAAAAGGGAATGGGTTTGATGATGGACATTCAGTTGGTTTTGACTATTGGATGGGATATCTTTCTTTTCTTCACTCATGTAAGTGATCTAATATATCTTTTCTGATCCTCAGAATGAGGTCAATGAAAGAGAGCTGGCTGCACTTAAGGCTGTGATTAAATGCATTGAAGACCACAAGCTTGAAGAGCAGTACCCTCTGGACCCACTCCAGAAACGGGTTCTCCTGCTGGAGAAGACAAAGGCTGACAACAAAAGGGCAACAGAAGTTGCAAAGCCTCAACCCAAAAGACCCCGCGCCAATGGTGTAGTAGGTCATGTCCCCCGCTTCACCAACGCTGCTGCTGACAAGAACTTCTATGCTAGAATGACTGACAGGTACCCGCAGTACACGTACGACAGACCATATGTTTACACTGGACCAATGGATAACCATGTTCCTTCGTTTCTGGGTTCTGCTGCTTACGCCCTGTCTCCCGGCCATGGCAACTTCTTTGGAAATGGATTCCAGTACCAAGCTGCATATCTTCACTGATGACGGGTAGGAATGTCTAAACTTTGATAATGTTCCTGTTAACAATTAGTGTTAACCCACTTCAGTCCCTTAATGTTGCAATGTATGATCAAATTTAGTATTAAAAAAAAAAGACCTAAAAAAAATGTTGTTTTTAATTTCCTGTGCAAGCTGATACTATGACCCCTTTAATGTATGCACTGTTTTGTGTATAATTACTTGTTTGATCTGAATTCTCTTCCTCCGCGTCTTCATTCTGGTCCTCTTTTATATCCGTGGGTGCAATTCATAAAATTAAAGGTTTCCGCGGTCTTGGTCTTGTATTGAAGCATGAATTTGGATCTTATAGCAATTTTGGTTTCTTTGGTCTGCAGTGACTACTTGAGCGGACACAGATCTTTCTACAGGAACTGTAAGAAAGATTGAATATCTTTGAATGTTGGGTTTCATGTTTTGAGTGTATTTGAAAGGGTTAGCAGAGTTGGTTGGGCTGTGGTTTTATTTCTCAATGGCCTCATTAAGGCTACTGTAGATGTAGATTTATTTGGTCGTTAATTTTAACTCACACAAAGATATGCATAAGTTGATCCGTACTTCTCGAGTCTTCCCCCCCCCCCCCAAAAAAAAAAAAAAGGTTATCAAAAAAAATAAGAAAAAATAAAAGGCTTGATTGCATAGAAATGGGCTGAGGGATTTTATATGGCTATGTGCATGGTGGACTTCTAGTAGTTTCAAGTTTAGTTCACTGCATCGTTAAATTGATTGGTTTGTTTAGCCTTTGTTCTTTGCGGCTACTTTGCCGGTGATCACTCCCAAGTGAAAATGGAAAAGCTACTAGAAAAATTAGTGAAACTTTACGATAGCACATTCAGGACGGTCATGAAGATCACTAGTAAGGTGGTGTTTTTCCATTTTTGCCTAGCCCATCTGTCCCTCTTCTTTGTTTTTGAGTTCATATGCTCCTCTTTGCTGCTGCTCTTTGTTTAAGTGAAATTTACCAATAATTTGGGTCGGTCTGGGTCTAAGTCGAGATGTTAGATCTTTTATATAAAATTTCATAATAAAAAAAAAATTATAGTCATTACATAAAATAAAATAAAAATCATAGTTAAAATAGTTAGTTAAATGCTATTTTCTTTTTAACTTTTTGAGAAGCAAAATTATTTAGTAATTTTAGTAGTCGAGTTTCATTAATACATTTTATTTAATTATTGGTTGAAGGTTTGTATCAGTATAATTGGAACATGCTGAAATTAAATGATGTGGTTTGAAACTGAAAAGTAAATTATTGAAAAGTAATTGATTTGATTTGTATATTGCAATGCACTTATCCTAGTCGTGTTTTTTGGAATTTTTGGGATTTTTTGGGTATGTGTAGCTGTTAAAAGGAGAGATTGAGAGGAAGAAAAAAGAATCAATTAAGTAAAGGATAAATTACATTTATTTCTTCTTAATATTTGTGTAATTATACTTAAACTCATAATATTTAAAAGTTGTATTTATCTTCCTTATTTTAAAATATTATCAACATTGACCCTCTTATGATAAAAATTAGTCATTAAAATTTAACATAAATGTCAAACCAACCAAAATTTTAGATATTTTTTATTTTACCCCTCATTTTTTCACATTTCGTTAGTTTTCTTTATAAAAATCTTCAAAAATTTTTTATTTTACTTATTTTTGGTATTTTATAAAGGAAACCAATGAAAACTGTGATAGAGTGAGAAATAAGAATAAAATAGGAAAATATCTAAAATTTTAATTAATTTAATACTTTCTGTTAAATTTTGATAATTAATTTTATAAAAAAATGATCAACATTAACAATATTTCAAAATAGAAGAAATAGGTGTAATTTTTAAATATTGTGAATGTTAGACATAATAATCCAAATATTAAGGAGAGGTAAATGCAATTTAACTTAAATACATTAAAAGAGTAGCAAATATTGTGTGAAAATGCATATAATTATATAAAAGATTATGAAAAAATTTTAAAATGTTTAATTCTTTTCTTAAAAATTATATTGAAACTTTCAAAATGAAATATATAAATAAAAATATTTTTTTATTTAGCTAGTGTGGCTTGTCTAGAGCTTAGGCCGGCCTTTAAAAATATATGTATATAACTTAAACGTCATTTGCTTTCGACAATCCACGTGAGTCCCACCAAAATTTACAATTAATATGAGTTAACAAATCATAATCTTTGTGGGTCTCATGTATATATATTTTTATTGTTATTATTATTATTATTATTGTTATTATTTTGGAAACGAGGGTCTCATATCAACCTCACCAAAATTAACAATCGAGATTAGTTAGTCAGTATGCATTTGCCTAGAGAAGAACCAACCAACTAGAAACTCAACGAGTCTTTTTATGATCACAAAGGAGTGTGACAAGACTTGAACCCCCCAAGATTCACATCCACAATATGACGTTTCCTTTTCTTTTTCCTAACCACCTCCTTGCCAGAAGAAATAAAAAAATAAAGCACAACAAAAACCATTTCCCCTTCAAGAAGATGCAAGTTCTGCCAATGACATTTTATGCACTAATTCTCGTCTGACATGATGATGCACTTCACTCCAAAATCAACTCGCTATTTCTGGTTCATTTAGAATTTTGTCAGCCGTCGTCCTCCTCCGGGTGAAGCAAACCAGAAATTCCGTGTTGCCCTCCGCACCCTTCAGGGGGGACTCGATCCACCCTTTGCAGAGGAATCCATAATTTTCTACACCATTGATGATCTTGTCTCGAACCTGTAACAATCAAAACTCTGATCAAAAGCATAAAATTTCATCAGAACTCAGAAACCGTTTTATTGTCTATTTGATCAGCAAGAAAAGACAACTCTTAACAAAAATCGGATCTTTGTAATGATAACACAAAATCATCTCTCCTATTTCCTTCTAATTTGCAGCAATCAAATGGACCATAAAACACAACAAAATTAGCGAGCGAGCAAGCAAGAGACACATTGATGCTCTGTCCGGTGGGAAGGATGAAAAAATGAACGGACAGAAAATTGGATTAATGAATATTACTTCCTTGAAGTATGGAAAAATTTCCTTCCTCAATCTTGTTTGGTTTAAGGGAATGAATTTATGAAATATATATGTACGTGTCTTATAATTAAAACTAGCAATTACCTATACCTACATCATTCTGAACAAAATTAGTATTTATTTTCTTATATAGTTGAAATTTTGAACAAAATGTTCAAATTGAAAAAAACTGTGATAATCCATGGGTTTTATTTTTTTTCCAAAATTTTAAGCCTTAGCAACTACTATATATGTTTTGGTCTCTCTCTCCCCAATTAATTTTTGATAAACCCCATAAAAGAAAACACAAATTATGATACTTTAATTTGGAAGTTCAACTTCTTAGAAACCATATTTGAACAAAATTTAAATTGACAATTTTGATTTGCATATGATTTCCACTTTTGAAATATAGTAAAATTAAAAATGTTTAAACTATTCTGCGAGATAAATGGTAGTGGGGATTACTAAAATAAAAATTGAACAGGAAGTTAAAAATATAAAAAAGATTTCGATTATTGAATGAGAAAAAAAAAATAAAAAAATTCTTAACCATTAGATCTTAGTTTGTAAAAAAGACATTTTCAAAAATCGTCCTATTTTATTATATAGATTTTGTATAAAAGATTTTTAAAGTGGGACCCACTTTCTGACATTTTCTCTCCCCTCTCTCATCTCTCTCTCTCTTACTCTCTCCTCTTTTCTTCCAGAGTTGGAAGGACAAAAATGGTGGGCCAGGAAGGAAGGAAAATTTTCCTTCCAACTTTTCCTTCCCTCCACTTTTCCCTCATACCAAACATGACATAAATTAGCATGGAAAGAGATTGTGTCCCATTACACTAGAATCAATTTCAAAAATAGGTCCTTTCAGCTCAGAATAAACCTTAGCTGAAGCTATGTAATGTGGGGAAAAGCATATGCGCTTTTTCCAATCCCGATAATGAAGATGTGCAGGTGCACATTTCTCAATAAGGGCATCACTCTTTGAAGGACTAAAAAGGGAAGGAAAGTCTTCCTGCCAGTCCTTCTGGCCCTCTTCTAAGATTTATGGTTTAAGTCGTGCTTCTTCGATTTTAACTATGCTTTGTCAAGATATACAACCCAGCCAATTGCCTTGTGAAGGTATTTTTATTTATCTGATGCAATGCATGAATCATGAACTTAAACCTAATGTACATGCAATGGAGCTCAAAAAGGTAATATAATCATCAGAAGAGTATCATGATTTGATCACAAGACCATCCTGTTTCAATGGAGCATGTAAATACAAATATTTTATCTAGCTCTCATAAATGCATTAGAAAATAATTAATTGGGAGTAGTAGGAAAAAAAAGGGTAATAGTTAGAAAGTTGAAATCTTATTTCACATTCTGTGATGGCCTACTGACCGTTTTCCAAAGCATAAAATGATAAAGCATCCTGAATGCATGGTCAGAAGACCAGCCATTTCTTTCTATTTGATCAATAGATGTCAACTTCCAATTGAGTAAGAGAACTCAGTGGAGACGAAATAATTGATATACTCCCGAGTGATATGAAACAACCGAACATAGTAGTATGCACTTTCTGGATTAAAATTGTTCCACTCAAAGACATGACAAGTACTTCCTCAATACCAACAAAACATTAAATTAAATAAGAAATTTAATACATACCTCTTGATGAACTAAGGGATCTTTCACAATTCCACCTTTTCCCACCTGCAATGAAATTGGTGTCAGATTCAGAATTAAAATGCCGCTTTGATTTTTAATCTTTCTCCTATCCTTTTCTCCATTAAGCTAACATTTGATTTCCACTACCATATGATTACTAAGGATTGCAGCAGATAACACAGGAAAAGCGTTTATCAAAATTAATCTCCCAATTCTTTCCTATGTCCAGTGGCAATGGGCTATACAATAGGTAATAGTGCTCTCCATGTCTCAGATTCGAACAAAATGAAGGTTGGATCCGGTCAACTAACAGAAGATTTTAGCGGCTAGGCTAAGCTAGCACATTCAAATTGCATACAAACATGCTGACAAAAAAGTGTTAGAATCAGTGTCTTCTAGATAATCAGGATTTCAGGATTTACTTCAAGTCATGTAACAATGCCACTTTCTTTAAGGCAAAATTCGCCTTATATAGTGCAACAAAGGATATATGCAAATTCCCTTTTGGGATAAAATGAAGTCCTTATTACACTCTGCACTTGTGAAATCAAGACAAAAAATAGCATTCGTATTGTAAAGAATTGTAAGTGAAAAGGATTTTGTTTTTCTGCAGCAAAACAAAATCTGGTGTTGATCTATATGTTTATATTCGTTTCCCCGGATGGGGAGTTGTGTCTATCTAAACTAAATAGATATCTGTTGGATAAGTTTGTATATGTTAGAATAGTTGTATCTGTTGGATAATCAATTGAAAAGTTGTGTACTTTGGATTGTGTACTTTGGATAATGAGCAGCCTTGTGACCTTTGGATAAACATAGAATAGTTATTTTAACGGTAAAGTAATCGTAATAATAATTAAATAAATTACATATCCAAATACACTTTGAATAGTCTATCTGAATACTATTGAGTTATCCAAATATTTGCACGGAATCCAAATATCACATGCTATATAATATATATTTAGATGATTACGAATACTTACAAACTCTTATTCAGATACATCTTTTTATATCCAAATAATTTATATTCAAATATAGCAATCAATATCCAACAAATTATTTGAAAATATCCAACAAAAAGTGCAGGGATTCACATATATATCCCTGAAAATGTTTTAGCATATGAAAGATATTAACTCCGAGATTAAGGCTCGACAACTGCAAACCCCCATGAGCAACATTTATGTATTATTTTAAATCTAAGCACTAAATTGCGTTCTCAAAGCACATATAACTCAAAAAGATGACCACAGTACAAGAGGTTTATTCATAGTGCAGCATCTGAAGAATTTGAGAGTCCATCATACATTCCACAACTCAGATGATGAACAACTTGTACTACATTCACTGTATGCGGAGGATCTACACGTCTTTTTGTGGTGAACCACACAACAGTAGCTTCTTTTTGCCCTTATCGGTCTCTGTGTGGATATGCAGAGACTTGTGTTTATTCTTTTTTCATTCCTTTTGTTTTGTGTGATAACCTGCCCATCGGCCTTATTATTACAAGCTTACAACCATGCTTGAGCAAGGCCTCTAACTGACAAAACCACTTCAATAAAATCTCTACCCCCACTATGTAGTATTCTTATTAAAGTATAATTGAATTCAGTTTTGATGTAATCAATTGCAGGAAACACAAAAATGATGAAACCCAAGTAGGGCAACCATTATACAAAAATTAAACGGACAAATGCTAACATTCTTACTTGTGATCTGTGAGCTTCAAATTGGGGTTTAACCAGAGTAACTAAGGTAGCTTCTTCCTTCATTACATTGACCACGGCAGGCATGACCTGCTTTCATGGGTAAAAATAAACAGAGGAACAACACGAAACAAAGAAAAAAAAAATAAACAAGAGAAAAATTCTGGGTTATAATATATAAAATCATTTACATGATAATGGAAATGTTGCCCTTTCACTGCTCTAGCATATCAAAGAAAGAAATAGAACTGTCCCATAGAAGGTATGCAGAGAATTGAGGCGGTATCTACCAGTGCAGAAAGGCCAACAAGCAGTAACAAATAGCAGCTTGGCAAAAAAAATTGCAGTTGCAAGTTAGGATCATTGATGCACTATCCAAAAGCTCACCAAAAGTATAGAGATGAACGAAAGGTCCAATGTCACCAAATCAACATTTTGTGGAAGTCCAGAAAGATATCTTAAATTTGTCCGTTCTACAACACACACCCGTTCATCACGACGGATCTTGTCTGCCACCTAATGAAGAAATCTACACCAATCATTATCCATGAACAAACATGAAATCCAACAATGCCAGAATGTCTTGAAAGGAAGAAATTACTAAGGCAACATTTTCATGCATTTAGAAGGTTAAATTCAGTTTCTAACGTAC
Source organism: Vitellaria paradoxa (assembly GCA_019916065.1). NCBI lineage: Eukaryota > Viridiplantae > Streptophyta > Magnoliopsida > Ericales > Sapotaceae > Vitellaria > Vitellaria paradoxa. Next base: position 110,961 of record JAINTL010000053.1, read on the forward strand.
TGAGACCAAGACGATCACAAGCTAAATTTGCAATAAAGGAAATCTTAACCCACCTCTACAATGCCATGATAGCACTTTTATTGTTTTGACTTAATTTTCACCTAATCTGCTATGTCATTTACCTCACTTAATCTGCTATATCATTTGCCTCATTGATAATCCTCTGACAAATATTAAATTCCATATACCTAAGTTTATAAACAAAGACCACTCTTTCATGGGAAACTTGTTTTCCCTAACTTCATATTATTGCCATTTGAGTTTACTCAAATGTCAACCTTTACAATTCCTTCTACATAAAGTTTGATAAAACATGGGAATCTGCCACGAGGAGAGTTATTTCCCTGATATACTCTAAATCAGCAAGACATGTCTACCCAAGACATGTCTTCTTGTTCTATCTTTATATTTTAATCACTTTTATTCAAGAAAAGGTACAAGCAAATTGATCATATGTCTCATTATTTTTTATCTATCTTTTAAATGGTTCTGTGCTGCTTCAATGTCCATCAAATGCATAAAAACCAGCTCAACAAAGCTAAATAATGTCTGTTTGAGATGTCCATTTTCTTGGATCCTTTGTTGTAACAAAGAGATCAAACCCACCAGGTAACCCAGCGGTTCCTGGGACCAACCGTAAACCCGGAGGTCTTGAGTTCAAATCACGCTGGCTATTACTCTGTCTTGCCCGATACTTGGGTCTTGCGGGTGGGTTCAAGCACTCCCGGTTTACACATTGGCTACGCGGTTCATTGAGAGCTGCAATAAACTAGTACGAGTTCCGGGTTATCAAAAAAAAAAAAAAAAAGAGATCATATATCGAAAATTGATGAAGAAAATAAATAGTTTTTCCCTTGAAAAGAAATCCACCAGTCTTGGTCCCTGTTAATCCAAGGAGCCGTGCGAGGACTAGGACTGGAGACAGACCAAACCTTTGGTTTGTGCAAACTGACCTCTATCAGACTTGAATCCACATTCTCAACCTAAGGTTTTACGGTTTTATGCATGAAATACTCTAATGGCCACTAGTAAATACCATGTTATCCTAAAAATAGTTATATTAATTATGTGATTATTTTCCCGTGTCCCTGTATCTTGAATAAGACAATCAATGAATCCAACTATTAGATGTGTACTCATATCTAATGCCTGTATCTGAGTCCATGTAACATAACACCCAAAAAGTCCCCAAGACTGCTCAAAGGACATGCAAAAATTGTTCTGAGTCACACATCAAGAAGAAATTATCAGTCCAAGCCCCATTGTTCATCCGCTACTTGCCAAAGAATCCAAATAGCATTGTAAACCTCAAGGTTTAGCGGAAGCCAGGGAGCAGCAGTCGTAAGTAACAAATTATTGCAGGCTGATTCAGTCTCATCAAACCTTCAGTTAAGAAGCCATATATTTGTTTTCCAAGTTTGCTTATATGCAGCCATTCAAGCAAAAAAAACATTGAATTCTTTTTTTTTTTTTTTTTTTTTTTTTTCAAGACAAGCAAAGGAAACATTAAATCTATTGAGCACAAGATGTCACCGGAAGCCCTACCTGCCCATATCCAACATCAACTCCATAAACAAATGAAGCACCGTGTTGAAGTAAACAGTCAGTAAACCCTCCAGTGGACAGCCCTGAATCAAGAGCTACTTTTCCAGCAACATCCACACTCAGTTGTTCAATGGCAGCCTCTAACTTATATCCTGCTCTGAATTACAGGGACCAACAATCGACTAACATAAATTTCATGTCACCCCAAATTACCAGAAAAATGAAATATCATGCATCAAAATTGCCAGGGTTGTTTCTGAAGTAATCACCTACATACATATTTTGGAACTTCAGCCATGATCTCCACGACAGCTTCATCAGAGACAGGGGTCCCTGCTTTGTTTACAGGTTTTCCATCCACAAATACTTTGCCTGAAGGGAGTGAGAAAGGGGACTAAGAGAGTATCAACCAAAAGAGTCAATTCCAGCATTGAATGTGCTTATAGGGACTAAGAGAGTATCAACCAAAAAAGTCAATTCCAGTATTGAATATGTTCATGTTCCTTCTATCCCTTTTTTTCCCCCCCGGGGGGGGGGGGGGAGAATAATTTTTACTTGATATGTTCATTTCAATGATTATTAATAACTGAAAGAAGTTCAAACTGGAAATCTTTCACAGCTCAAGATATAAGTTAAACAGCTCAGAAGGCACAATATATAGGACAGCATGCATTCGTACTCCTAAAATATCATTAACAATTAAATAAAGAATAAATAAAATGCCAGTATAAGTCAAAACAATCCTTATATTGGTGGCAACTAATGCACAAAATTTCCCATTATTTTACGTCATTGTCCAGATGACTTACAAAGCCATACTCTTATGAACAAATATATTGGATCGGGTTTTGATATTGATGGAAAAGAACATCTCAAATTTCAAGTTTCTAACTAACGATAACCAGATGTCTATCTTTTTCTTAATGAGCTGCATTCAAGAAGGATTTCTTTTAATTATTTTTTTGAAATAACCTGTGAAACAAAAAGTAATTTTCATATTTTAATGTGTGTAGGAAATAAATTAAATTAAAAAAATATGAGCTTTGCACGAGCAGAGTGATCAATGGGACAATGACTTGGAAGATTTCCTTATAAAACAACAACATGGCAACTCAAATCTGAGAATACCATGTACCTTGCAGGATCCATGATTGTATGAATGTTCGGCTGTATTGTTGAAACCTATCAAGACATATCTCATCCAGTCTCTTTTTTCTGAAACATGGAAACCATTGGGAGATAAGACAAGGTGAAGAGTTTGATTAAATAGCCATATCCTCAACAAATTGTTAAAAAAAAAAAAAAAAAAACTGTGTAAATCTGAATCACAACCTCCTAGGAACCAACTATATAATGTAAAAAAACCCATTGCATTATTGTTTTTTTATTTTTTGATTATTATTTATTTATTTATTTATTTTTTGATAAGTTCATTTCAAAGCAAGATAGGACTAAGTCCGACAACTCTCCAGCCCAAACAATGAACATAGGGATGATTGATCAAGACACCATTGTTTTTGCATAGGCAACACAAACTAACTATAATATTTCTCCTAGCAATAATATTATCAATGCTAAGGATTTTTCCATGAATTAAGAAACATATAAAGAAAGCCGCTAAGATCCAGTTCTCCAAACATTCTTCCATAGAAAATATTCATCCTTCTTGCCCTCAACATATTGTAAAACAACTTGACATCAGAAAACCCACACTTGGACACACCCCACCTTCACCAACCATATTGGCATAATAACTAAAGAAGATTAGAAAAAATAATCTACCTCCCAATCATGATGTGTTTGGAGGATAATGATTTATACCATATATCCACCCCTACAAGAAAAGATAATCAACCATTGTTGCATCCTTATCCACCAAAATAGGCGGGCATGAGGCTCCCACCGATGCGGAGCCTGGAGATAGGCAATGTACATAGACTTAGCTCCAATATCTAGAGAAACTGTTTCCAAGTATTGAACCTACAATTTCTAGGTCGCAAAGGAGCAATTTTATCATTGCCTCCTTGTCCATTGCTAAATCAAATATATCCAGGAAAATGGCCTTTAAACATCTATCATCAAGCCACAAGTAACTTCAAAACTTCACCCAATTACCTCTCCCAATATCAAAAGAAACGAAGTTTGTAAACACCCCCATAATCTATGTATAATCCTCCTTTGACTTGTACCACGAGACCCACTCACGTACCACTGACCTTTTATACATCTGATTCATGTCAAATAGTAACATTATGACATGCAACCTAGATTTGAAGATGCATCAAGACCAAGGTTACATGTTAATATATTGTTCATTTACTCATCACATAAACATACATCCAAGAGAGAGAGAGAGAAGTTTACTTCTTCTTCAGTTGAACCTTTGCAGATTGATTAGCAGCAGCAAAGCTTCTAATGATAAAATGCACGTGGCCCTTCCCCCATCTCACTGAGGATTAGTGCAACAAATCAGGACAAATATAAAACCAAACCACAGAGACAAAATGTGTGTAGTCTTGTACAAGCAGTGGATACACTGAGCTATATACGATGCGACCAAAAATGGGGGCATACATCAAAATAGAATCTGTCGATTATGTTATTAACCATTTGCAGACAGATAATTATCATCCACAAGAATACAAATAAAACTGACTGAAACAACACTCAATACGGGTACTTCTAGACTCCTTTCAAAGCCATAGAAACAATGAAATAAGTACACTTTTACGGGGGCAACCCTATTATTGGCCAACCTAAATATCATCAATCAATCCATGTAATCAAAGAATAAATGCAGGAAGGCATCTCAAGAGCCCCAAACCTATTAAATTCATAAATAAAATAGAACCAACATGGAAAAGGGGTAGAGTAGGGGGAAATTAAAATAAATAAATAAATAAATAAAAGAGGATCACGAAAACTAAATTTAGAAAAACAAAAATAGTACACAGAACATACTAATTCAAAACCAATTATTTTTTTTTTTTTTGATAGTAATTCAAAAACCAATCATTTCAGACTTAGTTTGACCCTTTGAATTAACGAGACAGGAAGAAAAATAGAAAGGAAAGGAGAACCATGGTATTTTCTCTTCTTTCTTTCCTTTTTTTTTTTTTTTCCCTTTTTCTCTCTAGCATTTTCTGGGTTATTAATTTTATAGACAGAAGGAGACAAAGAAATAGATTCCTGATATAGGTATGAGAAAGAACTGAAATAGATACATAAAAGAGAGATAGAACTTATAGCGGAAAGTACCGGATAGGGGTCGGCCGTTGGACGATTTGGAGAAAAACAACAAGCTACTACTTGAACAAATACCAGAACGGCTACTAAAACAGCGCGACATGGGATGCTTCAAAAGCTGTAGCGCCATTCTTCTCTCTCTCTCTCTCTCTCTCTCTCTCTCTCTCTCTCTAAATTCTTTCCTAAATTTCGATTCTGAGTTCTGACTGGAACCAAAAAAAGGAATTCTATCTGCTAAGCCCTCTCCACCGTTGACACACAGGCAAGCTAGTCAAGAACAACTAGAGACAGAACATGACCGTTACAGATTGAGGCCCAACTTTGTTTAGAAGATTGAAAGTTGAAAGACTCAAACTTTGGCCCTGGATTATACGGAGAGATAGTTGGGCTCATAGGCCTTAGCTGGAATGTGGTCCGATCCAAAAGGAAAAGGCTTGGGACATTACCCTTTTTTTTTTGGGTAACTCGGGAAGTCTGCGTGGAGTATCTCGACTAATCATTGAGACCTAGAACTAACAATCAAGTAATTCAATAGCCGTAAGAGACTCGAATTAGTGATCTCTAAAAAGTAAATCTAAAATTTTACTAACTGAGCAAACTCTCACAATTCTTAAGGCATTACCACACCCACACTATTATTTATATTTTGATTATAATTGATCATTCTCTCTCTCTCTCTCTACCATGAGCTACACATGATTAAAAATTCTCAATTATTTATCTCTCTCTCTTGTGGGAAGAATATTTATACTGCGGTGCACGAATCAAGTCATTTACTTTTTAACTGTAACTTCTTAAATCTCAATGTTTGTATTTATAATATATTCCAATGTACGCTTTGCACAATTCTTTAATCAATAATTGAAAGGAATATATTAATAAATCTTGTATACAACGAGTTTAATAAATAAGATAAATTACACTTTATCACTCAAATACATTATTATCAATTTTTATTTAATACATACACTTTAAATCGTTAGACTTTATTATTTTTTATCGAATTTATTGATAGAAAACGTTATCTATTCATTTTATGCGACAAATATATAACATTTTTCATCACATTTTATATAAAAAAACCTCTATTAATATGTCATGTTAGGCATAAAGTAAACTCTAGTTTTGGAGTGAAGAACAAAAGTGTGCTTGAGGTGTTTAGTATCTGTTTAGTTTGTTATAATTTTTTGAAAATCTTTAAAAATTTCTAAAAGTTATTCATTTTTTATCTCATTACACGAGTTATGAACTTACAATTTATTTCACTTTATCTTACTGTATCTCACTTTTTATCACTCCAAACATACTTTAATAAAATATTTTAAGAAACTTTCTCAAAGAGTGATTGGTTAAAATAAATAAATAAATAAATGAGAGACTTGGTGGGAGCCAAACCCTTTCTAAATTAACCATGCAAACAATGTATCAAAAGACAACCATCTGATAATTCCCGTCCCCTCACCTCATCTAACTGTGGATAAGAGATAAGGTCCCCAAATACCTTTCCTCCAATGAGAATTGTACGTGTCCCAACCCATCATCCATGCCAGCCACAGGTTTGTGAGGAAAAGATATTCCTTTGCCTGGTCAGAAAAGGGTTTCAGTTCTCTCTCTTCATTCCCTCCTACTTGTACATCTATCTATTAGTCTGGTTTTCTGAGGAGTCTTAATTTTGTACATCACAAAAGCAAAAGGTGTAAGTCCCATGGCAGCTGCCACTGCTGCTACCATGGCCAGTCAGCTCAGGAGCAGCTTCACCTCACCTTTGACAAGGGCACTCACTCATGTCCCCAAGGGTATCTCCGGAGCTCCACTCCCCTGCAGGAGGAACTCTTCTTTCACCATCAAAGCTATCCAGTCTGAAAAGGTGTGTTCAGTAGTAATAAGTACTCATTTTGTTTAATTAATAATTACCTTCGGTGCTTGCATGAGGATTCTTAATTAACCTGCGGCTGGGATAATATTATTTTTAATTACCCAAAAAAAATTTTTTTAATTACCAAAAGAAAAGAATGGAATAGGTAAAGACTAGGTTGATAGCTCTGATCAAATAGTCCAATAAAAACAAGAATCCTTCTCTCTAGAATTACATAGCTATGACAGTTCAGGAAAAATGCTTGACAACCAAAAAGATACCACCAAAAAAATTCTTCAGAATTATTATTGTAAATATCTTATTTCTTTGTAGTTTAAAAAAAAAAAAATTCAAATACCAGTATTTTGGCCTCTTCTTTGTCGAAAATTCACTGTAGTCACTGTTTTTCTCTTATTATAAATTTGCAACTACTATTAATCTCACAAGTATTTTGATTTTTCAAAATATTTTTGATTCTGTCGCGGTCATTAGAAAATTTTATCAAAATGTCGAGTTAATTATTCGTATATATTATTTTAAAATAAAAGGTCCATAAAAAATTATTATTCTATCGAGATATATATATATATATATATGTGAAATCAAAATTATGTAATAAGAATTGGTTTGGCAACTCCAGGTAGTAGGTAGTAGCTGCTATAGTGGTTGTTGGTTAGTAGCTGTTACAGTAACCGATCAAATTTACTCTTTTACATTTTTGACATTTTTTTTAACTTTCAAAGATAAAAATGTCAAATTAACTAAACCTAAAAATCTACCTAAAAAAAGTCATATTTTTTTCCTTCTCAAACAAAAAAATAAAACCAACTTTCTTTTCCAAATCAAACCTAAGTGTCGTGATTAAGTATACTTTTTTTTTTAAGTTGTGTTTTGAATCAATAAACCAACAACTATGAAATAAAAAAAATAAAATAAATATATTTATTCCTTCCCCGATTCTTCTATAAGAGTATAGAAACCCCCCTTAAAAAATAATAATAAAAATAACCTCATCTCACAGAATTTGAAGTTCCTTGACTATCTTTTGTTATTGTCATTACCGCACCGATGCTTGAATTGAACTAATGGGGGGATATATCTCTTGTCTTGTGTCCATTGCACAGCCCACATACCAAGTCATTCAGCCCATCAACGGTGACCCATTCATCGGATCCCTGGAGACCCCGGTGACATCCAGCCCATTGATCGCTTGGTACCTGTCCAACCTCCCAGCCTACAGGACCGCCGTGAGCCCACTTCTCCGTGGAGTGGAGGTGGGCCTGACCCACGGCTTCCTCTTGGTGGGCCCGTTCGTGAAGACAGGGCCGTTGAGAGACACCCCTGTCGCCGGCCCAGCTGGGTCTCTAGCGGCTGCTGGGCTTGTCGTAATTCTAAGCATTTGCCTGACCATCTATGGGATTGCATCCTTCAAGGAAGGGGAGCCATCCACTGCGCCGTCGCTGACCCTCACCGGGAGGAAGAAGGAGCCGGACCAGTTGCAGACCGCCGATGGGTGGGCCAAGTTCACCGGTGGGTTCTTCTTTGGTGGCATCTCTGGGGTCGCTTGGGCCTATATCTTGCTCTATGTCCTCAACCTTCCTTACTACTTCAAGTGAATCAATCAATCAATCAAGTTTGGCCTCTTTGATTGTGTGGGACGTATGCACCCAATATTTCTTTCTAGATTTTAAACTTGTATATTGAGGACTAATTAATCAATTCGAGGTCAATTAAGTGGGATTCTTCACTGCTAAAATTACTTTGGAATGGGATTTGCTTGGCTGGTCAGTCTTTAATCACTTCAAGAATGATTGTGATGTGTGATTGTGAAAATTTTGTCATTGTTGTAAAGTCAATTGCGTGAATCAACTGGCGTTGACCGATGGCATGCTAAAATTGATCTCCCTTTTAATTTGTCAGAGTTTATTTTTCAAGATTTTGTAAATATAAATCTAAAATTTGACTTGAAAAATTAAAAAATGAAAGATATAAATAAGACTTTCATTTTGAAGATATCGAAAGATTGATAAAATTTGGTGTTGACACTATATTAATATCAATATCAAGTCTAGTGTTAGACACAATCTCTTTAAAATTGAATTTATTTTCCTTAAAATTGTTTATGTTATTTAAAAAAGAAATGATATAATTTCACAAAAAAAAAAAAATGAATGGTCATACAAATCTATTGGGGGGGGGGAATGTTCCCACTTTGTGATATTTATTAAAAAATGGGGTGAATTATACTTATCTCCCCTTAACATTTAGCAATTCATAGATAAGTCTCAACATTTTAAAATTTACACTCACATCTTTGCTTTTAAATATAGATAAATTATACCTAGACCTCCTAAACATTAGCGAAATTACACTTGGATCCACTCAACATTTCAAAATTACATTAATCTCCCTTATTTTGAAATGTTTGTAACACTGAGCCCCTTCCATTAGATTTGCTGCTAACTCTGTTAAAATTTTAACAAAAAGACAATTATACCCCTTAATCATCCATTCTTTTTTTTTCTAAAATCAATTCACTACTCTCTCCTCTCTCTCTCCCCCTTGTTTTTATTTTATTAAAGTTGTACTAATTTATTTTATTATAGTTAAAATAATAATTTGTAATTAAAATGATTTATTTATTACATTAAAATTATTTATTAATAAATAATAATTATGTATTAAAATAATTTATTTTAGTAAAATTAAAATTAATAATGATAATAATTACATATTAGAATTTTTTTTAAACGAAAATAATAAATTATTAGCTGTATCCAATTCTTAATTCTAATAATTATGGTTGAAATCTAATTAATCAAATCCAATTAAAATTATAAGAGAAACATATAAAAAGAATTCTTCAGACAAATCCTGTCAAAATTCATGAGACCCAATTAAAATTACAGGAAAAATATAGAAGTTAAAAATTCAAGTTGCAATGCTTGAAGGGTATTCATCAATAACAATCAATCAAAACCTACTTCAATTTCACCCACTTCAATTTCTTTCTCTAGTTTTACAAAAAAAAAAAAAGATTAAAAAAAATCTCTAATTTTTAATTCATCAAATAACCACTTCAATTTCTTAATTTGGCTTTACGATGCTTCAATCAAATGCCTTTTCCTAGTGAAGATCAAATGCCTTTTTCAGTGAAGATCTGGTCGACCCAGTAATGACGAGATGCCTTTTCCGACGAAGATCTAGTCGACCTAGTGATAGCTCCCAAATTCGTCAAGCATTTTCGCAAACTCCTACCGTTGCTCTGTATTTAAGCAATCTTCCGAGCAGATTTGTCCAAAACCTCGCATCCTCTATCATGTCTTCCCAAATAATCTGATTTGGGATCTCATTTGGCGTCATTGGCTTATATATATATATATATATTGCTAAATTACAGAAAAAGAGAGAGAAAGAGAGATAGGGGAGAGAGAAAAGCCTAACAAGGGATTTTAGATCCTCAATCGGGGAGTTAGGTTTGTTGGGTAGGTTCTTTTTGTTACGATGGAAATGGAAAATGGTGGACGGGAGAAGGAAAGAAAGATGATTCTGTGGAGGCATCATCTGTGGAGCGCGAGGACTTGAATATCTGACTCTTCAATTTCTTGCACTTAATGATTTTGGCGAGTTCATCCAGGCACCAAGAGGAAGAAGCATAGTTTTCCAAGAAGACTATTCAATTTCTTGTACTTAATGATTTTGGCGAGTTCATCAAGCACCAAGAAGAAGAAGCATAGTTTTCCAAGAAGACAATTAGGGTAAGCCTTGATTATTCAATTGATTTCAGAAGTTCTGGTGAAATCCCTTTTTCTCTTTGAAGTTTGATTTTAGTTATATATATATATATATATGTGTGTGTGTGTGTGTGTGTGTGTGTGTGTGTGTGTGTGTGTGTGTGTGTGTGTGTGTAAATTTTAAATGTGGAAAAGGTTATTTTTGTCCATTTATATATGAAGGGTAAACTTGGTATATTGAAAAAATATTTTAGCTGACGTCATCATTTTAACATAAATTTTAATGGCACACTAACGGAAGGGATTAAGTGTTACAAACATTTCAAAATAAGGGAGATTAATGTAATTTTGAAATGTCGAGGAAATCCATGTGTAATTTCGCTAATGTTTAGGGAGTCTAGGTGTAATTTACCCTTTAAATATTTGTCATGACTAATTCCTTCTCACTATTTGACCATTAATGTAATGTAAACTAACAATGGCAGATTTAAAGAAAGAAATGAGGGGGCAAAAAAATTATATATATTATATTATATTTTTATTATCTTTAATATATAATATATAAAATATCCCCATTGAATTTAGAAATTGTTCCTCTAAATATAAGTGAGATAAATTTTCTTGTATTGTCCATTTAGTTAAAAAATTATTCTAAATTTTCTTGTATTGTCCATTTAGTTAAAAAATTATTCTATACTTTTGGTTAATTTTTCACAATTTTCTAAAGAAATAAAAAGTTGTAGGGACTACTAGTAAAAATACAATTTTTTGAAATTATAAAATTTTTATTTTTATCTTCTTTTGTTTATCATTTAAAAGATTTATAATATTTATTTTTATTTAATTTTGTCCTTACTTAATAAAATTTCTAGGTCCACCCTAACAAACTTGTGTGGTCTCGTGAGAAAACCATATAAGATGTCCTTTTTATCCTTTCAGATCATATAAATTATCTAAAATACTTTTGAGATTTTAAAAAGTTAAAAAATTGAACAATGTATGAAGGAAATTGTTAGATATTTTATTAGATTAGCAATTCATGATCAAAATTGAGTTTTAAATCATGTAAACTTAGACATGAGTTAAGATGTTAGAGTTTTGATTTAGAATAAATTATTCGGCCTTTAAAAATATTTGGATTTTGTCACTTTGCAGGAAGAGTGCAGAAAGCTTGATTTGAATTACAAAAAAAATACAAAGAAGTTTTTTAGGATTTGGCCGTGTGGGAAGTTTGCATGAACATCATAAGATCTCGTTTGATTCTCAAAGGAATACCGCTTGAGTAAGCGTCGATCTAGTAGGTTTTTGAATTGCATTTCAGAAGCTTGATGCAGCTAGGATTTTGTGCTCGATATATTTTGGAATGTTTTTAAAGTTCTCAGAAAAGAGAAACACATTCAAATAGTAAAGTATTCAAGAGATTTAGTTCTGTCTCATTTTAGCCAGGAACGTTTCAACTTCTTTGTGTATTGGTAATTCGAAAAAGTTTAGAGTTGTAAACCATGGACATGGTTGATTATAGATTTAGCGAAGACTGCAGTAGATTTAGTAGTAGTCAGAGATTTCGCAGGAATAATTCACAATACTTTTGTTTTATTTCATTACTTCTCATTTTTAAATGATAGCTTTAATTTTAGAGATAGAACTGGACTATAATCTAAAAATACAAATATTTTTTTTAATGTTTAAAGAATCTAATGGTGTTTTGTACATTTTATATAATATAAAGTGTTAAAAGAGATGCTTTGTATTATTTTCCACATTGACCATATTGTCTTCTATTTAACATTGATTACCAGATGAACAAAATGAGTTAGTTATGATAAGTATTTTAAAATAAGAGGTGCGATTGTAAGTTTCTAATGTTGAAGATATTATTTGCAATTAGTCAAATGCTAAAAGAATGTAAGCATAATTTATCCTAAAATAAATGGTGCACTTTTATCAAAAAAATAAATAAATAAATAAACTACCATATAGGTGTGCTTGTTGAAAGGAATTATGATTGTGTTTATAAACAAATACTTAATAACGAAAACATAATACAGTATTGTTTACTTTGCCCTTAATTAGGTGCAGGGTGAGGACTTCCTGGGGGGGTTGTCCATCCTGATACTACTCCTACTCGAGCATGTTTAACTCTAAAATTCTATTGAACCCAGTGTCTTCATAGTTTTAAAATGTGTTGTACTTTATAGATGTCGAACATTATATATATGTTACTTTTTTTTTCTACCTAAGTGACATGGGACAGAGACATTACTTATCTACTTTACCTTATACTTCACTTTTTTGCAGATCGAGTCCCTTATAATCCTCCCCTTAACAGGACATGTATCCTTGCGTGACCCCTTACTTTACTCTCTCGCAGGTAAAGTCCCTCACAGAAGGTGCTCACAAGTGGCCCCACATATCCAGCTGGTTTTGATACCATTTGTAACAACCTGTATCCACACAATACAATATTGTTTGCTTTAGCCTTGAGGAGGTGCAAGGCGAGGACTTCCTAGGGGGTTACTCATCTTGATATTACTCCTATTCGAGCATGCTTAACTCTAGAATTCCCATTAAACCCAGTGCTCCCACGGCTTTAAAATGCGTTGTACTTTATAAATATTGAACATTACATATATGTCACTTCCATCCTCTATGCAAGCGATGTCAGACAGAGGGCATTACTTCTCTACCTCACCTCCTGTTTCACTTTTGCACAAATAGGTACTCGCAATTCCTCAGATATCTCATTCAAATTAAAGATAAGAACCAAATCAACTAAAAATTGAGCTCGAGTTGAGTGCTCACTTTAAAACCAATACGGCCTTACCCCACTAGCTATACCCTAGACTTTCTTCCAAATACATAAAAGGAAGACAGCTTTTACTAGACTGCATCTAACTTTGGTGAGTACTCAACTGCAACTACTCAGAATGCCCTAAGGAGCCTCCATACTAAAGTTAATTGGCATAACTTGATTTGGTTCCCTAAATACATTCCAAGGCATTGTTTCATTGCATGGTTAGCAATTAAAGGTAAGTTGAATACACTTGATAGAACAACAGCTTGGGGCATCCGAAGGAGCTCCCTTTGTGTGCTTTGCAATTTATCAAATAAAAGCCTAGACTATTTGTTCTTTGCTTGTGCATTCTCCGCCGAGATTTAGAAATCAATTTGCAACATGTGTTGTATCTTTGATAATCAGCAAAGTTGGATAAATGAGATGAATTGGGCTATTGGGAAGTTCAATGGCAAATCCATGAGAAGTTTTATATGCAAACTTGCTTGGTCAGCCACCATTTACCATATATGATTGGAAAGAAATGCAAGGATATTTAAAGGCATCTCTAATACCCCTGACAGCATCCTCAAGGACATCAAACTTGAAGTTAGAATTCGAACTTCTCAGCTAAGAAACTGAAATGTACTGCTCTTAATAGGAATCTTTGTATAAATTGGAGAATCCCTATTACACGTATATATACTATTTAATTTTGTAATTCGAGAGAATGCTCCTAAGACATTGTAATTATTTCCATTAATCCAAAATTTACTTACCAAAAAAATATGAAACAAAACACTTGAACTATATTTTTATATTACAAGATACTTGGAAACCAATTTCTATTCATTTTATTCATAGATTTAAATAAATGATTGCATAAAAATAACGTACTCTATCCAATATTCTATGAATCTACATTAAATGACATATGGACTCTATTTTAATTAAATTTAAAATTTATAAATAATTATAGTTAAATACATAATTTTTTTAATAACAAGACGTGGATGTGACACAACATTAACGTTATAGTTTTTTAGTAGCAAGGATTGTTTTTGGAAATGAATTTGATTCAAGTAACTAGTAATTTATGCTGCTCAGCAAAAATATAGAGTTGTCTATAAGTTTATTCGGTATTAATTTTTAAATTTAAAAATAATTAAAAATAAATAAAATATTTAAGTTTGGCTAGAAAAAATTGTCAGAAGCATTTGGTAATATGCCAGATAAATTAATTTTTGTTTAGATTTTTAGACATGGGTTGTTTAGTAATACTGAAATAAAATTAGTTGTTTTATGCAAAAATTATTGAATTGATTAATCATAATTTTAGATATTTAATAATAAATAATTTATTAATAAATTTTAGAATTTATCAAAAACATCTGCTTAAATTATTTTTTTTAATTTATTAAATAAATGCTGCTAAATTTATAGTTTCTAAATGTTTATACATAAAGCATTTTGGGAACTATAGAGATTAGGCGAACGTTTTCGAAAAATTAATAAAAATCTTGAAATTTGGAGAAGAAAACTCTATTCTTTTTGAAATTTTGTTTTTGTTTTATAAGGTTTTTTCTTAATCTAAAAAATTAGTGTATTTTAGTCTTAAAAAATTAAGCACACTTAACTTTTTCAAAATAAAAAAAAATATTTACTTAAAATGGATATCAAAACGGAGAGTTCTTGTAATCTGTGGGGTCAAATTACGAAAGAACCCCTTATTAATGACAATTATTTTTTTAAAGGAAAATGCTACTGTATAAAAATTGATATCCTGCCAATCAATGACAATTATTTGGATAGATTGTATAAATAAATATTATTAATGTACAGGCGAGCAATCTCAAATTTGGTTGGAGAAATTTTTATAAATTAAATAAGGTTTTTTTTGGGGACAAATTTAAGGACTAGCCTAAATTTTTGTTAAATGTAGAGTTGTAACAGACTGAAGTGTGAAATATATTATAAGGATTGAAGTGTAGATACAAACGATTATGATTTAATTAAAATAATTTTAATTGAATTAATAAATATTATTAAATGAATTAATAAATTTTATTTAACTGAATTAATAACTTTTAATTAAATCGTGAGTATTACAGTACATTTTACATTTTAACGCCCTTTAATCATTCGCAATCATACTTAGCTCTTACATTCCTTCTATTTTTACTATTTTAATATAAATTTTTTAAAAATAAACTAAATAAGATGGTGTTGAATTTATAAAAAGAATTAATTAAAATTTAATATAAAAATAATACCTAATAAAATTTGATTAAATAAATTAAAGAAAATAATTTTTTTATATTTTTTAAATCCAAGCACCCTTAAATTCAAATTGACAAGGAAATGAGAACCACATAAACCCTATCCCTTCTCAAAAGTTCAAAACCTCATGGATCCGATCCCTCTTTAGCTACGAAATGCGTGACGACAACGGCTTTTTTAACGGTCACTTCTCGCGCCAACGCTGTTCTTAGCCGTCTACCATGGCCATTCGTTTCTCTTCTTCTCCTCCGATGATTCAATCCCACAATATTCTTTCCCTTCATCACCCGTCTGTATCGCTTCCCGGTGGGTCACTGAAATCAGCGGTTCAGAATGCCCGAAAGAGACGATCTTTGGAACTCACTTGTCGATCGACTAGCGACGGCGACGAGGTTTGTTCTTAACGTGATTGTAGCACTCCGATGTAGCTTAATTTTCAATGCATACCCTTCTCGTAGCGTGACTTGTTAAGTGTTATTGATATGATTAATGTTAGGATTATCTGCTGGACGCTCCCGTTTCTATTGGGGATGGCTTTTCTTTTAGCGGAGGTTCAATTCACTTGTCAATTCTCTCTAGTTTCAAAGAAAGCAATATGTACATATATGTGTGTATATATAATTTAATTGGGGTTTCAGTGTGATTTAAGGTTTTACTTTGTTTGGGACAGGGAAATACTCAGATGAGCCGAGTCCGGCTGATGAATGGTTCAGCAGGGGAAAGATTGTAAGTCTTTTATCCCTACAGCCCTTTTCTACTGTAGGGTGGGGAAAAATAGAGAAAAATATTTGCCAATTTTCTCACACTCTCTCAGAGTGGGCATGCCTCTTCTTCTACTTATAGTAATGGCTACACTACCATAAGTACAGTATGCACTCTTATTGGTTTTCCGTGAAGGTGTTTTCCCTCATTTGTTAAGCTTTTTGTATGCTACTAAGGCACAAGCCTTTCATTATCACTTATTATGATGATATGGAGGGCCGTTTGGACCTCCACAAATTGCAATAAAATATGGTTTGGCAACCTTTATAGTATTTGTAGAGCAGCCAACAAATTACAAAAAGATGGAGATGAACAGTGAAAATCCATTTAAATAGTCTGTTCGGATAGATTTTGACAAATGATTTTTGTTGGAATGGATTCTAGCAAAGGATTCTTGGGTTTTGTATAGAACTTTTTTGAGGATTTGTAAAGATTTATTGGGATTTCTAGAGACTTGTTGGGATTTATAGAGATTATAGAGATTTGTAAAGATTTATAGAGATTTTTGGAGTTTTTTAGAGCTTCAAATGGCCCCGAAGTATGTCTTAGGCTCTCGTTAAAAAACTATGTGACCCACCCCCATAGAAAAGGAAGAAATAGAAAATGGAACTTTGATGGAGGTTCCTATTTTATTTGCAAATTATATTATTTGTACAGAAGTTATTCTCCTTGTTTGAAGTCAAGTCTCATTTACCTGGTGTCACATATCAGTATTTGAGAATTCTTTGGTGATTATAACATTTTCAGTTGAAAGCTCATCCTGTTTTTGGCTCTGGCAAGAAGGCAAAAGATCCTATTTTTGGTCTTACAATGGGTGGTGGTTCTCAGGCCCCAAATGACATTTTCAGGTAAATCGGAAGCACCACTTGTTTGTGATGGAGGGTGTGAACATGCTTAAATCTTGTAGGCTTAATTCCCCATGTTGCGCAGAAATTGAGGATGGAATATTTGCAGGGTTCACCAATTGAAACATGCTCTATATATTTTGCAATAGATGGTTTTGCGTTGAAAGTGGAAGTGCTGGCAATCCTTCAATTATATTAATTCATGGCTTCCCTTCACAGGTGAATCTTACGTTCTTTTCTTTTCAGTTCATAAATTTCAGGAATTTCTTCACTTTTGTGCTGAATGTCTTCAATTTGATACTGAGCTAATTTCATTAGGACTTAAAAATTTTTCTTAAAAATATTTATTATGGCCTAAATACTTCTGAATCTTCTAATTGACATAGAAATGTATGCTACAACAGCAATTAGGAGCTTTGTCATAGTGTACGACATGTGCATAATGGCTTGAACAAACTTAATTGCCCTGAAGTTGAAATAGTGCGGATCTGATTTTTATAATCTGTTGTCAATGTTTATTGCCCTAAAAAATTTGTTTTACCATGGAATTTTGATGTCACCTCTTAAACAGCTGTCATATTGCTTAATCTTCAATGCTTTATGTATATGTATTGTGCGGATTTGTTAATTCGCAGGTGGCTTATTTATGGTGTTCTTATATCTGATATTACTCTTTACATGTGTGTAGTAAATGGTTTGTTCAAAGATGTCACATGTTTGATTGCTCACGGTTAAAAATAGTGATTTTGCCTATCGGTTATGTGGTTCATTAAGGGCTGTAATGAATCGGTGTGATTCCGGGTCTGCCAAAAAAAAAAAAAAAAGTATAGTGATTTTTATGAAGTTTCCATTTGAATATGATTCTATAAAGATAAAAAAATTTGTTCAGTGTTAATATTATATTATGAGGGTTTTTTTACTTAGTGCAATGTTAATAAAATATGTAAGAGATTGGAATTATTATTGTCAGCATATGTAGATTAAATTCTCAATTCATAAATACAGTTCATTCATGCGGTTGCAGGCATATTCTTACCGCAAAGTTCTTCCCGTACTCTCCAAGGATTATCATGCCATTGGTTTTGATTGGCTAGGTAAGATCCTAGACTTTTTTTTTTTGGTAATTAAAATCCTAGACTTAGTATTAAGAAAAATGGAATTTTACATGATTTATGCTATGTTTCCTTGCTAGATTTTTCTATGAACTTCTTTTTTCTTCTGTGAATTGGCGGACACTAAATCACCTAAGCAATGACTATGAAAATTTCATTTGTTGGAGCATTGCATTTACTTGACAAAATGTGTTCAGATGGACTTTACGCTGGATAATCAGTATTTTTTTTGTTATAATCTCTGTGGCTCTTCTCTCTTAAATAATGGACTTGATGACCAAATTCTTGATGATCTAGAAAGCAATCACAGGGCTCAAATTTCTTCACTCAAGCCTTTAGTTTTTATGATATTGTTCGAGATAGCAACCATTTCAAAGTATCTCGAGTCCTGGACTATGTTTAAGCAGATATCGTTTTGGTAAGAGCTTCTCTCTTCACTCTCAAACAAGTGGTATTGTAGTGTGTGAGCTTTGCTGTTTTTTCAACCTTATTTCCAATATTTGGTGATTTTTCATGCAAGTAATTTTTCAATATGATGGCTTGTCATGCTTAGTCATTTATCTCTCACCGTGACAATGTTTCTTATGCTGATTTTTATGTAACAAATGATCTAAGTAGTTAGCAATATGATGGTTTGTTATGCAATGATTCATCCTCCGACATGACATTGCTTCTTGTGCTGATTATTATGTAATAAAGAAAATTTTCTCCTGCTTTTCTCCCTTTCTTACAGGTTTTGGATTTTCAGATAAGCCCCAACCTGGCTATGGCTTTGACTACAGTTTGGCAGGTAGTTGCTTTCCCATCCAAATAAAAATGATGGCAGAGCGAGAGTTCAACATTAACCATGCAACAACTTAATTTTTGGAGTTTAGAAAGAGTATTCCATACTAGAATTTTTGTTGTGGCTTGCAGAATATGTCTCATCCTTGGAATCTCTTATTGATGAACTTGCTGTCAATAAGGTCTCACTTGTTGTCCAGGTATATTTGCTTTTTCTGAATCTGGTTACACAGATATGGCAGTCAAGTTACGTATTGTGGGACAAATTATTGAAGGTAATATCAATTTATGACGTACTTTCAGGGCTATTTTTCACCAGTTGTTGTTAAATATGCTAGCAGTCATCAGGAAAAGCTCAGTAATCTTATACTTCTCAATCCTCCTGTATGTATTCCTAGAACTTTGACTTCCAATTATCAAATAATTTTTTATTGTTGCTTATTCTAATTTTCTGTTTTGATTCTGTTTTTGAATATCTCATTGTGATTGCTCATTCTTTTCTTCCAATTATTTTGGGTCCATTAGATTGCCACGTTTGGATTTTGATAATTGGAAAAATTGCAATACCTGTTTTGTAGTTTCTAATAGTAACTGACATTCCCTGAGCTTTCTGTAATTACATATTTCTCCCCGAAGCTTTATGCAGTAATTGTTAACTCCCCTAAGTTCTTTATGATTTAGCCTTGCTATGTTTTTGTTTAAATTTTCTTACAATTTTTTCTATTCTAGGCCCATTGGTAGGTCTGTCAATGGAGCAAATTTGGTCCAGATCCGACCCGGACCAGATCCAATAATATTAGACCATATCCGTCCAACTAAATACGTGAGATCCATTGGGTTCAAGAACTAATGGATTTGAATTCAGATGATCCATCAGACCTATTATTTTTAAAATAAAAAATTTAGAAATATTTAAAAAATAAAAAAAATTATGTAGAATAAAATCAATAATTTTAACTATTATATATATATATATATATATATGAAACAACTAATTTGGAGGTATGGGCGTTATTGGAAAAATGCATATCGCCAGCTTATAGTGGCCTTGGTCGTAAAACGACCTTGCAAGCAGCATTAGCCAATAGTTCCGAAACATCATGCCAGGTTCATTGGTTTGTTTTTGCTTTTGCAACCATTTTATTACTTGGTCATATTTAATTTCTCACAAAATTAAATAGACTTAGTCATATTAAATTCTCAATCTTATTAATAATGATTTATCAAAAAATATTTTGCTGCTTGCGCATATATATATATATATATATAATATTTTGAATAAAATATATTTTTTATTTTTATGAAATGATGATTTAAAAAAATTTATTTTTCAAAACTGGTCGAATCCGCCGGGTATATGGATTTAGACTGGATCTTACAAATCGAATTCATTATAATTGGATCTGGATGTAATGGATTTGATTTAGATCAAATCCAGATTCGGCCCATTGACTGGCCTACTTGTTGGCATAACAAATTTTATGTTTTAAGAACTAATTTTTTGTTTTCAAAGGAAAAATTTATAGTTTAAAAAAAAAAGGATTCAGTGGCAAAAAATTTAGACAATGGGTTTTGCAAGTTGCAATGTGAGGTAAACTTATTTACAAGCCTTAAGCCTTTGGTTAAATCCTTTAGGAAGCTCAGTGAAACTCTAAAAAACCTGAGGGAATGTTATTCCTTTTATTGAATTTGTTTATGACACATTTGATGGAAATGAATACTGTAAATACATACTCGTCTGCATATTCTGTGTGCATATTCACTTGTCCATTTAGGTATAATGCATGTCGCTTGGCTTTTACAAATGATGAAAGCTAACCTTGTTCTTTTTTCTTGGTGTATTAATAAAGCTAACAGAAAAACATGCCAACCTGCCATCAACATTGTCCATATTCAGCAACTTTTTGTTAGGTGAAATTTTTTCCCAGGTAGGAAGATTATGTAAGAAAAATTGAAATTATCATCCCCTTTGTGATTCTTTTTATCTTTCATTTGAAGATTTTACAGCTTGATTGGTTCTGAAATATAAGATAGAAATGCTCAGTACTATTTGATTTTTCACCTAGCTTCTCTGCCAACCAGGATCCTCTAAGGGCCAGCGATAAAGCCTTGACAAGCTGTGGTCCTTATGAAATGAAAGAAGATGATGCGATGGTTTATAGGAAACCTTACCTCACATCTGGTTCCTCAGGTTTTGCATTGAATGCCATTAGTAGGGCAATGAAAAAGGAACTGAAGGTGCACTTTTTTATTTCTCATTGTTTAATTGCCAAGGCTCTTATGTTCTAGTATAAGTCAACAAAAACCTGGAACTCTTATTCAATCTGTGACTTAGGGTAGTTCTCAGCAACCCCCAACCCCATTGCACACCCGCCATGCAACTGAATGAAGTTTTACACTTCATGCTCAGCTCGTTGATCAATTGTACTCAGCACATGGTTGTTAGTTGTCATTATATGTAAAACTGGGGCTTACAGGATACAACATTGCAGCAGTGTTCAGCCCTTCAAAAGCTGAATTACAGTGGATTCACTTAGCAAAAAAAAAATGGAACTAGATGGATTCAATTGTTTAACAATTCAAATGTGAGGCTTATTCAATCTCTATAACTGAGTTTGTTGTTATTTGTAATCTTGAGAGAGAGGCCATGAATGATAGTTGACATATGAGAATTGAGATTCTGTTTGTTTCTTTTGAAGCTTGGGTGCTTGAATTGATGTGTAGCTGTGGCATAATTTTCTTGTGATTTAGTTATTAAAGATTCTACATGGCTAGGCCAATAGTATTGACATGAAAATTTGCAATGTCCTTCCTCCCCAGAAAGTTTCAATCTCTAAAGTAATAGAAACTTTAAAAAAGAAGTCTTTGAATGTGCAAGATTTTGTGTTTTACATTTGTCAGTGGTTTCATTTTTTTGTCGGCTGTGAACTGCAATGATCATTCTTTCCCAAACTTGAAAATGCCTTGGTGGAAAATGATGCATGATTGATGGTTAATAATCCATTCATTCCAATTGGGCATGCTGAAAGCCCAGATACAATGTGTCATGGAAAAAGATACGTCAGCTGATTTTTAATTGAACTTCCATGTTATTTTGGTTACTGCAGGCCTATGTTGAAGAAATGAGGATGATTCTTATGGACAAAAATTGGGAAGTTCAAACCACAGTATGCTGGGGCCAAAGAGACCGCTGGTTAAGCTATGATGGGGTTGAAGATTTCTGTGAAGCTTCAAAGCATAGACTCGTTGAACTTCCTATGGTATTAACAGTTTTTTTTAAACTAATGCAAATGGTTTGCCAATACATCTTTTACTTTTCATTTACCCTGAAAAAGAAAGGAGCTCATTTTGAAAGCAAAACGTGGAGAACAGTCACTATAGATGACAGTTTAAGGCTTATTTCGATTATTGATGGCTTGAGAAATGTAAGCTCTCTCTTAAAGCAATCTGTGGATCCAACAGTCTTAAGACTTATTTTCATTGTTCATAGCACTTCTCTAAAATGGAGAGGATGTGTAGATGCTAATATATGCCTATTTTTTACTCTAAATGCATCAGTCTCTCTCTATTGTGCGCGTTGCCTGCACCATGGATCTATACCAACAAATCTATCAATTTTTTAACTCTCCCTAAATTTTTGCAATTTTCTTTAACTTTTTTTAACTTTTACAAATATTCACCGAACACAATTAATTTTTTTCCAAAAGTGACGTGGCAGCACTAGGACAAACTTTCACTTTTTTGGTTTACCAAACACCTACTTAATCGCATAAATTGCCACATCGCATAAATATCTTCCGTGTTTCTTTTATATATATATATATATGCTTTTGTTAAGTTTTGTGTGGAGATAAAAATACAGTGATTTACTGTTTTTCAGGCAGGCCATCATGTGCAGGAGGACTGTGGTGAAGAGCTTGGACAACTCATTGCTGGGATAGTCAGCAAAAGGAGTAAAATTTGATATTATTGCTTTAAAATTGTTTATGGGCTGCGCTGCCTTCGGATCATTCATGTATGTAACCTGTTGGTTGGTGAATCTGATTTCCTTGAGGACACCTCAAGGCATATTAAAGACATTTGTTGGGTTTCAAGACAGTTAAAAAGAAACAATAGAACAATAGTGATTTTCTTCCTTTGATGAGTAAGACAGTTAAAAAGAATCAAGTCTACTCAAATTCATCATTTTATATCAGTTTACTCTTTCAATTTTAAATTGAAATTCATTCAAATTCAAATTTATGATTGTTATCTGTCATGTTGCATCTTTTATTTTTGTCAAAACCCTTTTTTTCAATGAACCAAATCTTTTCATATACATAAAATCCAAGAAAAAGTTATGAATTATTATTATTATTTTATTTTTACTTATTATTATTATTATTTGGGTGAAATGAGGGCATAACATATCTCTGTCATTTTGATTAATAGCTCTCGCTTATGGTGGAAGAATACCGTGGTTATAATTGTACATATTTTAGTTGAAATAAGACGAATACAACTTGGCCAACTTTTAAATGTTGACCAAAACAATAACCCATCCACCTCTAAATAAGTACTATTTTAGCCAATAATCTCTCACATTGTAAAATTACTTTTAACGCATTCAATTTGTATTTTCTAGAAGTTCTTGGTAAGGTATTTTTTTCTTTATTTACAGTGTGATTAATTACACAAAAACACTGCAAATTTGTCCGAAGAGATTGAAATGTTGTTCCTTATTTTGGAAGTTTTAATTGTAATTTTTTTCATAGTCAACAGTAATAAATTATTATTATTATTATTATTATTATTATTATTATTATTATTATTATTATTATTACTACTACTTTGAGATGAATTGAGAGATGGTATGCAGGCAAAGGCCAGTAAATTTAAAGTAATATTAATTTGATATTATGCTCTTTGTTTATAGGAATATCAAATATGAATTTAGCGGTCGTTTTGAGTGTAAGGGAAAAAAAAAATTAAAAGTTAACAAAAGTGTAATTTTTTAGAATTTGGAGTGTAAAATGTTTCAGGATTTAGAACGTAAAAAGTTGTTTTGAAATGATGGTTGAATATTTATGTTTGATTTGATATAAAACTATTAAAAATTACATAGAGTGACACGTAATAAAATTTTAGTGGAGGATTTTAAAAATTTTTGGAATTTTGTGGAAATTTTTGATACAAATGTTAGTCTAATTTTTTCAAAAATCTATCAAAATTCATTAGAATGTATTATAATAGTTTGTTTCAACAGATTTTGATAAATTTTTTGAAAAAGTAAGAATTTTTAGAGTTTAAAAAATTGAAACTTTTGAAATTTTTTGAATTTCTTTAGAATTCTAAATGACTCCTTATACAACTCCTATATTACTTGTGACAAATTATTAATGAGTTTAAAGCATTTCACTTTAAAAAATTGGTAATTTTTTACCAAAAATGGGATAAAAATTATTTTTATAATAAAAATATATTACAGTGAATTTTTTTCACTAGCTTCCAATTAAGCCATATCATTATAATGTAAGACTTAAAAAAAAAAAATCTGATTATGTAGAATTGCTATTTAAAAATTTATTTATTGAAGCAACTTCAATTCAATAAAAATAAATAAATAGCTTTTGTAATGACACAAGAATATTTGCAATGGACTTTGGTGATTGTGCATGCAGGTGATTGTGCAATGCATGCACAAGCAATCAGCTTCAAGGAAGCTTCGGTGTGAAAATCCACTACCAAGGCTACACTGCAAGGCTACACTGAAAAAATGAGCCCCATGATTTGATTGTATTTAATGTAATATGATTTTTTATAATTTGTATTAATTAATTGTGTTTAAATTAGAATTTTTTAAATTCTATTTTTATTTTAAAATTAATTTTAATTAAATTAAATGTAATTAAATCATCACTGCTCATTTTTTCACTGTAATCTTTGTAGTGAGTTTTTTCACTATAGTTCTAGGACTCCAAACATTGTCATTTGAAATTTATAATTGTTCTTTCACAAAATTTCCTACTAACCGGAAAAAAAAAGTGAATGAGATTTAGACAATTAAAAATAAAAATCAAGAATCCAAAAAGGAAACATATAATCAAATAATTAGAAAAAAAAAAAAAGAGAAAACTTAAGAAAAAAAATGCCTAGCTACCTAAAGTCAAAAATGAAATGGAGGGAATTATAATAGGATTTATTGCAATAAATAAGTGTAAGAAAATCGTGATTGATAAAAATATGCAGATGTGAATTAAGAAAAAATATGAAAATCTTGTTTTGATAACTCACAATATCTGGATTCATTTGCACTTGTTTCGATTAATTTTAATGATCACAAAATTAATAATCAAATAAACTTTTTGTAATAATAATAATAATAATAATAATAATAGACAAATCGTTAATTAGCAACTTATCCTTTTTGGTAAGTAGAGGAAAATAATGGGAGGAGGTTGATATTGCGTGATGTTAGTTTGGTAACAACTGAATTCTGGACTGTTAGATTAAAATTAAAAAAATATGAATATATTTAAATCGTTAAATTTTAATATAACAGTACAGAGCTCGAGTCTTTCCTCGCTCTGAGTGAAATAATCTTGTAATAGTAAAAAAAAAAAAAAAATAATGATAATGTCAGAGCAAGTTTTGTTATTGTAAATTACCAAAAAAAAAAAAAAGTTTTGTTATTGTAAGAGCATATTTAATGCAATTTTAGATGTTGACAATTTTACCCCTATTTAATTAGTAAATATTTAAAACTCATTTTTATTATTGGTTAAGTTTTTCGATATTCTCATCCATTCACTTTTAAATTAACATTTGAGTTGTTTTCCTACTTTTTTTTTTTTTTTTCACGTAACGAGGTATTATCTTTTTAATTTTTTAATAATAATTTCAATTCCAATTACCTTACCTAGTTTGAAGTAATTTTAATTTTATTTTTTTATCTTCTTATGATATAAATAAATATATATATTCACATATGATATACTATAAATATTGCATTAAAATATGAAAGATATAAATGTAATAATATATAAAATACCTCTTGAAACTATTAATTTGGAATAATTGTTAATTATAAATCATTTTTTAACTAAGCATTAATTTAATTAGTAAAATTAATAAGTAAATTAAATTTCTTAACTAGAGAAAATTATACAAAATTTAAATTTTGAACTAATTAGTTAGTAAAATTTATTGTTAAATCAATTTCATGACTTGATAAATATAAAAATTTCAAAATTTTGTGTTAATTATCTAAACTAATGATTCTGATAATTAGTAAAGTATTTTACTAAATCAATTTTCATGACTAAATAATAAATATATAAAATTCAAATTTTAGAACTAATTATTTAAACTACTCATGTTTTCTTAGTTAGTAAATCAATTAATAAAACTTATTATTAAATTAATTAGTAAAATTAATTATTACATCAATTTAAATTCTATATTTAAAACTAATTATCCAAATAATGTCTCCGCTAATTAATAAAACTTTTTACTAAATAAATTAAAATTAAACTTAGTTCAAACCATGTAAGATAATTGGAGATGAAATTATTATTAAAAAAATTAAATACGTAAGAACTCATTATGTGAAAAATAAAAAAGTAGATAAAGAATATAAACATTAATTTAAAGGTTAATGGATGTAAATATTTAAAGACTTAAACAGATAATAAATATGTGTTTTAAACTGTTTATTAACCTAATATGAGTAAAATTGTAACATGAAAAAGCGTACTAAATATGCTTTACCATTAATAAAACTTACTCGGGTATTATTGTCAAAAAATATATACATATATTTTAATTATTACAAATCTAGCGATTAAAGCTCCACCTTTCTGGGTCCAAGTAAAAGAGTCTTGTATCAAGGACAGATCCAAAATTTTGAGTAAGGGGGCATTGGATATTTAAGACGGGGATAATAAGTTATCTTGGGATTAAAAGTAGAAGAGAAACAATGTCGCTTTTAGGGAGAGATAAAATTATTGTTGAACATTAAACTGGTGATTATACTTTTTTCAGTTTAATGGTTCAACTGGTTATTTTAACAGTATCTGAGATTTAATAGGATGCTTCTCATTATTAAAATATATATATATATATATATATATATAATGATTAAGTTTTATTATTTATAGAATTTATTATGTTATATATTATATTTTTTTAATATTATATACAAAAATATTGAATAGTGTAACATGATAATATATTTTATTTCCCAAAAAATACTTGGATTTAATTTTTATGAACTCTTTTTATGTTAAAATTTTTTGAATTTACCTTAGTTTTTAAATAAGGTCAATATAACATAACTTTTAATTAATTTATTTTTTCAATTAAAGATAAAATACTAAGAGTATTTTTGTAATTTAACATCTAAAATCCAGGTGTGGGGTGGTAATTTAAAGACCGGGGACGACAAACTATACTCCTTGTGGTGCTGGTTTGTGCTACTTATGAGAGTGTGAGATTAGATAAATATCATCCAATTATTTTATTAAGAGAGCGTTTAGAGATATAATTTTTAATAAATTTTAATATTTTTTTGTCAAAAGTTACTAGTTATAATCTTTTGTGTATTTAGTGAAGAAAGTAATAATTTCTAACATTTTTAGTAATTTTTTGTAAGTGTTTAGTAAAATTTTTAATAACTTTTGATAATTTTTAGTATCTTTTAATAACTTTTTGTAATTTTTTTTGTAACTTTTAAGATGAAAATTTATTATAATAGAATCGAAAAATAGTAAAAGTTGATAGTTTGCCAAATATTTAAAATCGAAAATTTAAAAATCGAAAGTTAGTAATTTTTTGCTAAAAATGTTACTACCAAACGCCCCTAAGATTCTTTTAGCTACCGGGTATCATATTCAATATAATACAACTGCACACGAATTTTAGGGTAATTAATTTCTAAATTACGTAAGATACAAAAGTGCACTGCAAACTCTATTTAAAAAGGCAAAAGAAAATTTTCTCTATCTTCATTTTTTTCATTTTTCTTTTATTTCATCCCAGAGTCCTGCAAATTGCAATGTACAGTGCAAGGGTCTAGATGAAAATATGAGAACAAGTACCATTAGAGGTGGCAATTTTAATCAGCTCCAATAAGTACTTGTTTTGTCTCAGTCTATTATATTTTTAAGTTTTTTTGGGTAATGGATGTATTAAAGTATAAAAATAAAAATAAAATATTCATCAAATTCAGAGATAGAGACGATATATATAGTGTAGCGACAACATGTATTGTTCAAAATTGTATAGATTATTTCAATTATAGGTTATTTAATAAATATTATTCCAGCCTAATTATCTATACTAATTATTTATTTATTTGATATTTAATGGGTATTACTCGATTATTTATCTAAATATTTAATTATCTACTTAAATTAACGAATGCTCAAATTTATTATTTAATCAATTGCCAAGGCACGATATTTGGTTAAAATTATCCATAAAATACCTAAATATTTTTTTTTTATCCGACAAGTTCAAAAATAACAGAGATAAGAATCCAATCCATGGCGGTACCTCGGTACAAGGGGGCATCATGGGACGAATTAGAAATTAAGGGAAAAACGAGGGTACTTGCGCGAATAAAATAATCCATCGAGGATAAGTACGTTACGATACTCCAATAATAATTACAGAAGCCAAGGTCCCCACACCACTTGCTGAAGCGTTACCATCAGTCGCAGTTGCACGCAACACTGTAGGGCCTGGTGTCTGAAATCTATTAGTTGGTGTCGCTCACGCGCTGTCGTTTCCCTTAGATAAACTATTACATCAGATTCCAATATCTACGGTAATATGGTACTTGTTCAATCAACGTCGCTACGTGGGGAGATCAGGGCCGTAGAAATTCTCCCTGTCCTGTGATAATTTTGAGGGATGGATAGGTCATTTAGCAAAAAAAGAGGTAGATTCGGTAATTGTACCATTACAATCAAACCCCTCTCAACTCGTCTTCTTGATGGAACCGGTTGAGAGAAAAAGCAAAAAAAGGAAAAAAGGGTTTGGTGGGTCTGTGACTGTTCTCATCTGTTCATCAACAGGTCTAGAATTTGCCATTCTCTCCATATTCACATCTATATATATAGATATATATATATATATCTCCCTCTTTCATGAATACACAGACGCTATCAGTGTCTCTCTGTAGAATTGCAGTGTGTTTTCTTTCAGTGTAAGGCGGTCACTTCAAACCCACCCTCCTATCTAGATCCCACCCTCCTCTAGATCCTTTTCTTCTTTCTTTTTCTTTTTATTTTTTTGGAGTTTTGTTTAATTTTGATTGTAGATCTGGGAATTGAGCCAAGAGTCTTTCACCATTTGTTCAGAAAAAATTGTTACTTAACTAGGCTTCAATGGTTTTTTTTTTTTTTTTTAATTTTTTTTTTCAAGTGTGCAACGGATGACCTAGGTTCGGCTCCTTCAGGGTTTGTGCTAGGAAAAGTTTGACCAGTCTTGGAATTTTCGCAGTTTGTGCTCTTTTTTGTTTTGTAATACTGCACTGCTAGCGTCTATAGACCTTGCAATATGTGTCTATTTGGTTTTGATCGTGTCCGTTCTTGAAGGTTTTTGTTTTATTATTATTGTTATTTTTGGTTATGGGTTGGAGTTATTGTTGCTTATAGTTGTTTTTATTATTTATTATTATCATTATTTTTTTTTGGGGCTCCTTGTTAAATTTAAGACTGGAAATATATTGATGTCTTTTAAAAAAAAAAAAAAATCCTTGTGATGACAATCAAAGTTTATGAAAAGTTGTGTGCGTTCTGGTTTGAGAAATTGAAGTTATAGTGAATTCCCCGAATTGGGTTTATCTTTGAGGTTAGTTAGATCTGATACTTGGTCTTGGCGGGGGGTTCTACAATGAACAGCAGCACTAATTGGTCGTTATTAACTTGGATGTTGGATGTTTCATTTCCTTCTTGATCGATCTACTTAATAGGAGTGTAGATGGTCCAATCCCATCCTTATTTGTGTCCAATTTTCATATTAGTTGAGAGCTTGGATGTTATATTGCATGTGATCATGCTAAGAAATACTGCTATAATGGTCCAAGTTAACATTTTGGTTTATCAATATACAATTTTCTGGGCACAGATGTTGAAATTTCATGATCAGAAGAGTCACTAAAGTTCAGATCTTCTAGGAGTTTTTTGCTTGTAAATTTTGTTATTAATCAGGTGTAGTTGTGATGGATCTTTTGGTGCTTCTCGAGTTAAATACTGTAGTTGTACAAATATCTCTTTCATAATCCTCGCCATCCTTTTCTGTTCATTTGGTTGCAAGGTCAAGGAGGAGTTAGACAGTGATTACAGTGTCATGGCAGGCATTTCCTTTGTGATATTGGTAACCCTTTTTTTTTCCTTCCCATTTCCTGGAAAAATTTCATGCATTAATGGAACAATTTTTGTTTGATTAATCCTGGATCTTGATTAAACTATGCCTTCTCTTTATATGTAGATCCTTCTCGGCCCTTGATGTATGATTGCTTGACGACGAGAGAGAGCACGCCGGTCAGCATTCATGCTCGGGACATGATTGTGTACTAGCGTGCTTTCTATCGTCGTCATATAATTTGCTTCAAGGCATGTTCTTATTTGTGCTTCCCTGCATAGGTGCCAGCAGGTGATTAAAATTCTATCCTGTGGCTTGAAGTTAGTTTTATCTTCTCACTAATTGAAATTTGTAACCTTCTTTAATGGAGAAACACTTGTTCTTGGTCAGGAATATATGCTATTCACAATTGGAATATGGAGTTCCTTATTTATCTTTAACAGACTTGTTCCAAGTATAGCATGTGGTCTTTCTAAAGGTGATTTGTAGTTAATTTTATGTATCTGACTTGATACTTGATGATCTTACTCTACTGATAGAATGCTGATATCTTCTTCTGATGATCCGTTTTTTGATTTCTTTATAGCAAAGGATCATACAAAAGACTGATTTCCACATGACAATACAAACCTCAAAATAATTGAAGATTAAAAAAAAGAAAAAAAAGGACTTCTTTTGGTTTGAAAAACCTCCAGTAACTTTCTTTTCAATAATAACCGATGAAATCAACCATTGCAATGCATAAAAAAGTAATAGATTTGATAGCGCAAACCTTGTGTTTAGTTGCCATTGTTGAGTTTGTAACTCTGAATATGCTGCAGGTGATAACATGGAGAGCTGTATGCAATGCACAAGAGATGTGTGTACTGGTGTTCAATCCTATTCCCATCTCCTGAATTCCATAAGCAGTGGAAAATCATTAGAGTCTATCAGAAAAATAGGGTTATCTAGTATCAAGTCAGGTAAGTTAGTGCTGCCTTCTCGAGACAGGAAGTTGCTGCTGTTTTCTATTGGAAATCTGTGAAGTTTTCACTAATATTTATGAATATTGCACTTCAAACTTGATTAGATGAATTATTGACTTTTTAGTGCAAGGAAAATGCTGTGAAGACATTTGAAGAACCTCGATTTTTTTTTTTTTTAGACAAAAAGTTATCCTCCAGAAAACATTATTTTTGTCAAGTATGGGATTTTCTGGTATAAGTGTATCTTGTCTTTTCTGTGTATTTTTTCCCTTTGTTAACATAGTTTCTCATAAAAAAATGACTTCTCCAGTTGAGAAATGCATTAGATATTTACCCAAGTCAGTAGGTTCTTAAGCGGATCCCACTTTAGCCCCTTCCCAGTAGTATTGTATTGTTATCAATTAGAATTTAATTTGGATGAATTAACTTAACTGGCTTTTGTAGTATAGGAGCAAGGAGTGCTTTGTCACGCTGAGTTGAGCTGTCTAACATAGTGGTTGCTGAGAAAATACCTTTAGCATATATATCAAACCTATTGTTTCACCTTGAAGGAAAAGTTATACAAGAGTATGGAAATACCTGTAGGATATATATCACACCTACTGAACATCTTGGAGGAAAAATTATACAAGAGCATGGTGCCTAAGCCATTAGGCATAATCCCAATGGCCTAGTGCATAGTGCTTCATGAGCATGGAACGATTGCTTGTCCTGAAGTGAGTCTTAAGCCCTTGAAGGGGGTAAAAAGTGGACTTGGGTCCATAGGAAGTTAAGAAGGCATATTTGTCCTCAAGTCTATGGGGCGTATATATATGCAGGAGAAATAGTTAGTATGGACTCATCTTATGTCAATCTAAAAAATACTATGAGCTTTGGAGTTTCAACATCTGTAAATTAGATGTGCTGTGGAGGAAGGGAATTGACAAACCTTGTATTCAATCAAGGGGACTTCTCGTCCTCTTTTATAGCTCTTATTTGTTATAACTATAAATAAAAGTTTTGTTGCTTATTCAAAAAAAAAAAAAAAAAAAAACGATTCTTTCATTCGTTGCATTTCAATCCTCCTTTTTATTTTTAGCCTTTGGTTCTTATATTTTCTTGTGCTTTATTAATTATAGTGTCAAATATTTGTAATTATTGGCTTTTAGATTTGTAATATTTGGAGTTATTGGTTATTGTTCACTAGATTTTATTCTATTCTTATAATTTTTCATTCCATACTTCTCCCACATACTCATCTTCAGTTCCTTTTTCTTCTTTATTTTTTTATTTCTCCTCTTTTTTAGTAGCATACGTCAAAATATAGAGATTTGGGAAAAATTAGACTCACATAACTAGGGGGTAGGAATAACAAATCCTATAGTAAGTAGGAAATAATACATTCAGGCTAATGTTTGGTATGTGAGAATGAAATAGAATAAGAGGTGAGAACAGAATGCAGGTGGGAATGAAATGGAATGTTTATTCCATTCATTTGTTTGATTCCAATATGAAAATAGTAGGAATGGAATAGACATTTAAAATTTTATAACTTGATTACATATTTTAAATATAATAAAATAAAATGAAATATAATAAAAATTATTAACATTAATTTTCAAAAATTATAAAAAGAAATTTTAATTTTGGATCGTGAATTTGAGTAAAAGAGGGCCTAGGGGTAAAATGGTCATTTTACAATATAAGTTCGAATTTGACCAAAATTTTCTTAACTATTAAAAAATATGTTAATAATTTTTTTTAATCTTTTCGAATGTTTAAAATACCAATTTGCCCAAAAAGGGGCCTAGGGGCAAAATAGTCATTAAATAATATAAATTCAGAATAGACTGAAATTTGTTTAACTATTACATAAGAAATATGTTAAAGATATTTTTTTAGCCTTTTGGGTAGTTTAAAAGACAAATTTAGACAAAAAATGGCTTAGAGGTAAAATCGTCGTTTTACAAATTGAGTTCGAATTGAGAGGGTGTTTGGTTTATCAAAACCTATTAATTTTTACCAACTTTTTGTACTTCTTCCAATCAAATTTCGTCACATATCACATTTTACATCAAATCTTTGTACTTTTGTTATACTTTTTTTGTCATCCAAACGCCACCTGAGATGAAATTTATTAGTTATTAAGAAACACATCAATAAATTTTTTTAACTTTTTGGGAAGCCCAAAATACAAGTTTTAGCAAAAAAATAAACCCAGGGGTAAAATGGTCATTTTACAATCTGAGTTTGGATCGGATCAAAATTTATTTAGTTATTAAGTAATATAAATAAATATTTTTTTTGGCCATTCAAAAGCTCGAAATATGAATTTGAAAACAAAAATGGATCTTGGGGTAAAACAATCATTTTGCAGCTCGAGTTCGAATCTAATTCGAAAATAAGATCAAGGGGTAAAGTGGTCTGTTTACAATCTAATGGAGTAATTAAGACAAATTTTTGTTATAAAGTAGTTGTTTGTTTTATTTATTTTTATTTTTTTTCATTTTTTGGATCAAATTATGATTGTAATGAAATGACTATTTTATCACTTAAATTGTGGAATGTCTTTTCCTATTTCCTGTGCGAATGGCTATTCCCAGGGAATAGCATTCTAGCTTAATTTTTTTTATGCCAAATATGAGAATAAGTTAAAGTGGGAATTAATTCTATTCTATTTCATTCTCATGTATCAAACATAGTCTCGATTTCTTTTTCTTCTTTATTCTTTTATTTCTCCTCTCTTTGGGTAACATATGTCAAAATATAAAGATTTGGAGAAACTTAAACTTGCGTAAGGGAGGTAGGAATAACAAATGCTATACTAAGTTGGAATGAGAATAAAACTTTGTACTAAATAAGCAAGGAAATCAAATCCTAAATAGGGGAAAATATCATAAACAACCTAAATATATTATTAATAATCTTTATTACTTTGAACACTCCTCAAACTGAAACATTAATTTATAGGGTAATTACACTTTACTCCTTTGGAGTTTGGCTAAAAAATACTTAACCCCTTTCTAGTTTAAAAGTCAACAAATAAATTACGTGTGATTTGGACTAAAGTACGAAATTAAATAAATTTGTTAAATTAAACTAGATTTATGTCTCGTTAGTTAAAATTAATTGCAAAAAAAAGATTTTCAACAATAATGATAGATAAAAATATATTTAACTATTTTTATGTTAAAGTGAAACATTATTTTATTTTTTAAAAGCACTCAATATGCTTCTATTTTCTAAACAATGCTTTTTGAATGATCATAAATAAACTTGTATGATACATCTAACATAAATTTAGTTAAATTTAACGTTTGTTAGTGATTTTGAATTTTAATTTAAGTTACCAGAGAATTATGTGTTAACTTTTAAAGTGGAAGGGAGACACCTATTTTTTTTTTTTTTGGTCCAGACCGAAAATATATATATTTTTTTAATTTTGAGGGATGGGTCGGTCATTTAGCAAAAAAAGAGGTAGATTCCGTAATTGTACCATTGCAATCAAAACCCCTCTCAATTCGTCTTCTTGATGGAACCAGTACACAGAAAAAGGAAAAACGAAAAAAAAGGATTGGTGGGTCTCTAACTATTCTCATCTGTTCATCAGCAGGTCTAGAATTTGTCATTCTCTCCATACCCACATCTATATATATAGATTTACATGTCTCCCTCTTTCATGAATACACAGACGCTATCAATGTCTCTGTAGAATTGCAGTGGGTTTTCTTTCAGTGTAAGGCGGTCACTTCAAACCCAAGCCCCTCCTTTTCTTCTTACTTTTTATTTTTATTTTTATTTTTTTGGGCCTTTGTTTAATTTTGATTGTAGATCTGGGAATTAAGCCAAGACTCTTTCACCGTTTGTTCAGAAAAAAGTTGTTATTTTTAGGCTATCAATGATTTTATATGTGATTATGATTTCTTTTTTCATGTTTGGCTTGCAACTGATGACTATAAGTTCAGCTACTTCAGGTTTTGTGCTAGGAAAGTTGGACCAGTTTTGGAATTTCCGCAATTTGTGCCCATTTTTGTTTTGTAATACTGCACTGCTAGAGTCTATAGACCTTGTAATATGGGTCTATTTGGTTTTGATTGTGTCCGTTGTTAATGGGTTTTTTTTAATTGTTTATTATTATTATTATTATTATTATTATTTATTTTTTATTTTTGGTTTTGGTGGTGCGCAGGGTTGGAGTTAGTGTTGCTTCTAGTTGTTTTTATTATTTTTATTTTTATTTTTTTTGGGTTCCTTGTTAAATTTTAGACTGGAAATATATTGATTTTTTTTTAATTCTTTGTAATGGCAAGCAAAGTATATGAAAAGATGTGTGCCTTTTGGATTGGGAAATTGAAGTTACAGTGAATTCGCTGTATTGGGTTTACCTTTGAGGTTCGCTAGATCTGATGCTCAACACTGATTGGTCCTTAATTAACTTTGACGTTGGATGTTTCATTTCTTTAATAAGAATGTAGATGGTCTAATCCCATCCTTATTTGTGTCCAATTTTCATTTTAGTTCAGAGCTTGCATGTTACATTGCATGTGATCGTACTAAGAAATACTGCTACAATGTTCAAGTTAATATTTTGGTTTGTCAATATACAATTTTCTTGGTGCGGATGTTGTTGATGTTTCATGATTAGAAGAGTGCTAAAATGCATGCCTTCTAGGAGGAGTCTTTTGCTTGTAAATTTTGTTGTTAGTCAGGTGTACTTGTGGATGGATCTTTTGGTGCTTCTTGAGTTAACTACTGTAGTCATACAAATATCCATTTCATAATCCTCACCATCCTTTTGTGTTCAATTGGTTGCAAGGTCAAGGAGGAGTTAGACAGTAATTACAGTGTCATGGCAGACATTTCCTTTGTGATATTGGTATTACTTTCTTATTTTTTATTTTTTTGCTTCCTATTTCCTGGAAGCATTTCATGCAGTAGTGGAACAGTTTTTGTTTGATTAATCTTGGATCTTGATTAAACTATGCCTTCTCTTTATATGTAGATCCTTCTTGACCCTTGTTGCGTGATTGCTTGACGACGAGAGAGAGCACGCCGGTCAGCAATCATGCTCGGACATGATTGTGTACTAGCGTGCTTTCTATCGTCGTCATATAATTTGCTTCAAGGCATGTTCTTGTTTGTGCTTCCCTGCATAGGTGCCAGCAGGTGATTAGAATTCTATCTTGTGGCTTGAAGTTAGTTTTATCTTCTCATTAATTGAATTTTGTAACAGTTTTATCTTCTCATTAATTGAAATTTGTAACCTTCTTTAATGGAGAAACACTTGTTCTTCGGCAGGAATGCATGCTATTCACAATTGAAATATGGAGTTCCTTACTTGTCTGTAACAGACTTGTTCCAAGTATAGCATGTGGACTTTCTAAAGGTGATTTGTAGTTAATTTTATGTATCTGACTTGATAGTTGATGACCTCACTCTACTGATAGACTGTTAATATCTTCTTCTGATGATTTGCTTTTTGATTTCTTTGTATCAAAGGATCATACAAAAGATGGATTTCTACGTGATAATTTGATGTTCAAAATAATTGAAGATAAAAAAATAAATTAAAAAAAGGACTTCTTCTGGTTTAAAAATCCTCTTGTAACTTTTCTTTTCAATAATAATTGATGGAATCAACCAGTGCAATGCATATATAGATTTGATAGTGCAAACCTTGCTATCGTTGAGTTTGTAACTGTGAACAGGCTGCAGGTGATCAGATGGAGAGCCGTATGCAACGCACAAGAGATGCGTGTGCTTTTGTTCAATCCTATTCCATCTCCTGAATTCCATAAGCAGTGGAAAATCATTGCAATTTATGAGAAAAATAAGGTTATCAAGTATCAGGTCAGGTAATTAAGCTGGTGCTGCTTTCTCGAGACAGGAAGTTGTCTTTGGGAAATTTGCAAATTTTTCATTAAAATTTATTAATATTGCACTTCAAACTTTATTAGATGAATTGCTGACTTTTTAGTGCAAGGAAAGTACTGTGAAAACATTTGAAGATCCTTGAATTTTTATTTTTTTTTATATTCGGAAACTTATCCTTGAGAACTTTTTTATTTTTATTTTTTCCGATTATGGGTTTTTTTTTGGGTCCAAGTGCATCTTGTCTTTACCACGAATTTTTTTCCTTGGTTAATATAGTTTCTCCTCCAAAAATAACTTCTCCAGTGGAAAAAAACACATTAGATATTTATCTAAATCAGTAAGTCTTTGAGCGAATCCCACTTTAACCCCTTCTCAATATTATTATATTGTTACCCAATTAGAATTTTAGTTGGATGAACTTAACTAGTTTATGCACTATAGGAGCAAGGAGTGCTTTGATACACTGTGTTGAGCTGTCTGACATAGTGGTCGGCTGAAAAATACTTGTAGCATGTATATCAGAGCAATGCTATGTTTACAATACTTTTTTTTAATATTATTTTATAACATCCAAACTATACTGGTCATGATCCGTTATGATCAGTATGGTGTACAAAAAGTGTCAGAAAGAGGGTATAAGAATCTCAGGTAACGTGATAAAGTGGTTCAAAACGGTATCATTTTGGATGTTGTAAAACAATGTTGGAAAAAAGTATTGTAAACGTAACATTTTTTTGTATATCATACCTATTAAACATCTTGAAGGAAAAATTATACAAGAGTATGGAAATACCTGTAGCTGTAGGATATATATCATACCTATTGAACATTTTGTATGGGATACATATCATAGCTATTGCCCATCAGCAAAACAGAAGTCAATAGAAAACTCACAGATGATTAGATGACTCTGATAACATGTCACAATATAGATACTTTGAAAAAAACTAGATTCATAACTGGGAGCCTCAAGTGATAATAGAAATCTTGTACAAAATAGGCAGCGAGTAACAATCTCATATTAAATAGGAATGGGAATAAAATCTTATACTAAATATGAAAGGAAAGATCATATTCTAAATTGGAAACGAAATCACAGATAACCTAAATATCTGTGCTAATAATATTTAATACTTCTAACAACATCTATGATTTTTTGTTTGCCTTTCAAATACTTAATATGACAATCAGTGCTAACTTTGAGTTGCTCGACCTATTTTAAACTACCCTGAATTAAAATCACGGGAATTCTATTCCATATGTTGGAAACCTGAGATCGTACTTCTGAATGTTTGACAACAATGCTTATAATTAACAAATTTTCATGTAAAAAGGAAAACAAAAGGACGTGATAAAATTTCAATGCAACTCTGGCATGGAAATACTAAATTGTTATGGAGGAATGCGGCGGATAACGGTTTGACTCATCCATCACTCTTTATAAGAATATGAATATATACATGTTAATTCATCAACCCCAACTTAGTGAATTGGATGAGCACAAGATATTGAGGCTTTTGTTTCTTCTGTAATACTTACACACAGTTGCCTAGGGTTTACCAAAGATTTCTTCAATAGCCTTTTCCATTTATGGAATGGACTAAATAATTTTCTAGGGTTTATACTATCCTCAGTTGCAACAAACAAATAAAGTAATGGAGAAGTAAGTTTATCTTTCTGTACATTTAATTCCTTCTTAAATTATCTGGCTTTATTTTTTTTCCCTACTGAAAATTAGTGTTTTCCCATCTCCTGTGCGTGTGTTTTCAGTGATAATGTTTTCATTCATTGTTTTGTACAGAAATGTTTGTGCTTGGTGATAATGCTTCTCACTTCCCTTCAAACTAAATTGAGCAATTAGTGTATGTGGTGAGATTACAGCAGGTTTTTTTGGAAGAGGATCTACTAGGGTGAGGTTGATATATGGTGTTGAATGGAAAACTAAACTATGGAGCTCAATGTGGCTTATATAGTGATTGTGGATCTGAATTTGCTTTGTGCAATCATCATGGAGTGGTTTGATAGTCATTTGGAGAACACTGACTTTCTTAGAAAAATAGTGATGGTACTAGCTACAGACGGTGAGCATGTTTTTTAAACTAAAAAACATGTGCCGCCATGGTTTTTATATTCATCTTTCATATTTTTGTGAGCTGCATGGCTAAATCGCACCACTGTCTATATTCCATTTTCGCGTCCAACATGGTCTATTTAATTTTGTTTTGAACAATTGCCTAAGTGTTGTGTCTCACCAGGATTAAAGATTGTTAAAAAATGGAGCAGATCAAATGATGCAATTATTCATATTTTAAGATCATTTTGTATCGGTAATGAACTTACAACGAGTCTATATTTGAGAGAAGAGGGATGCCATCTTTGAGCTAATTCACATGTTAAGACTTTTAGCTGGCATCCTTGTCGCGATATGTCAAGTGTCCTCCCATGACAGTCATCTGGGGTTTGTAAGGATGCTTTTGCTGCTAATGATAGTAGTATACTTAGAATACGAATATGATTCCAAATAGACGAAAATTCCTGCTAACATGGAGCAAGCTTCAGAATTAAAAGACCAAGCATGAGCGAGTTATGCTAAGAAACGTCTTTTTGATCCATAACAATCAGAGATGATTATGTTTTCATGACGCATCAAATGGTGGTTTTGTCGAAGTTATCTGCCTTGTCTTTGACATATTATAACATACTGGGATTTTATGCTAGGCCCCAGAAAAAAAAAAATGTTGGTGAGATTAAGGGTGGAAAAGGATTTGGCATTGCGTGTTATGTATTTATGATAGTTTTGAGGAGATGATGAAAGATTTTGGAAACTATGAAGGTGGGGTTAATGCTCCTTGGTAGCCTATTCTATTTTAATTTCCTCTCTCCTTTCCTAGTCCTAAAGGGGAAATGACGTTATGTACTAGTCATCAGAGTTGATAATATATCTGTAAGAAAACAGGATGTTATGGAGGAAGGATTAGAAGCCACACGTGAACCGTGGTTTCATAGTGGATAGGTGAAAAAAAAAAAAAAAATTAAACTGTAAGAGGAGCTAATAGATGCAACGAAATCCAATAAAAAGGAGGACAAATATCAACATAAATACCTATCCCAAAAACAACCGGAAAAAAAAAAATCAATGTTGAGAGGTGTGATCAAAGGGAGACTTGAAATCGAAAAGGGTGGCTGATGAAGAAAATTATAGACCTTAATACCAAAGAAAAGTACCATGTTCCTTTTTTTTTTTTTAATGTTCTTGAGAATTATAAGTGTTTTACATATTTTATTTAAGAGTAACAAATGATTTGATTATAAATGCATTATAAGTGAATAAAATACTTCGTTGGAATAATTCTTGTAATCTTCTACTGAATGCAGGTTTGTAGATGCTTGGCTATGGTATGTGAATTGTCCTTTGGTAGATCTTGAATTGTGGAGTCAAAGGAGTGAATGGGTGTTGTTTATAATACTCACTAAACGAGGTAGGCCTTTAGGCAAGGTATGTGCACCTACTAGTATAGCAATGTATGTCGAATTGAGAAATAGTTTTGTTTAAATATATCTTTATGGTGAAAGAAATAGTTACTGTTTATAATATTATCTTTAGGTTATGGGTTTGTATGGAGAAGTGAAAAAAAAGACGGTAGCTATGGAATATCTTCACTTTCTTCTGAGCCAAACAAAGGATGTTCATTAAAATATCTCCTCCTTTCGTCTTCTTTAATTTACCTTCTTGTCTTTTCTTCTCTCCAAAAAAATAAAAGATAGAAAAAAAAAATTGGAAATCTCTCTTTATTTTCGCAACGATTGTCGTCGGTTTCATTCTTTTTTGTAGACCTAATTTCTCTCTACTAACTCCTGCCTGACAAAGAGAAGAAAAATAATTAATATCTTTCCTTACATCTTCAATTATTTTCTATTTTTTATTTCCTTTTTCTTGTTCCCATCCCCCACCCCCCCCCCCAAAAAAAAAGAAAAAAAAACACTCTCAACCTAAAATTAAAAAAAAAAAAGAGAAAAAAAAGCAACAGAAAGAAGAGAGAGAGAGAGAGAGCTTTCACAATAACCTATCGTCTACTTGATAACCTGAATAATATAATGTCATACATAAGGATATCAACTTATTTACCTAAAACTAATTAGTGGAGAAAGTTGAATGACATAAAAGGCCACCGAGAAAGAAAAAGCAGAGAATTGACGCAAAATGGAAGCAAACTTTTAGGAAGATTTTATATTTCATTAGCTTTTATTTTATCCCATGTATTGGGATTTTAGTTTTGGTATTTCATATTTGAGGGATTTTGTTGAGATTTTATTTTAATTTAGGGATTTTATTATTAGAAATGGGTGGTTTTAGGAATTTCATTTCCTTTGAAGTAGGGAGAGATGTAAAGGCTTCAATTTTCTTTAGTTACAGGGCAAGTGCTTAAAGGTTATTTTTTCCGTATATTTTTGGTCTAGCTATGAATAAGGAGGGAGAAGTGGATGATTATTTTTATATGGAAAGTGGGAATATGGCATTGAATATCAACTATTGTCAAAATTGCATGATTGAGAGGTTGAGTCCTTTTCTATTCTTCTTAATTATTTTATGTTATATGCCAACAAGGTTAGTGGTGGTGAAGATGGCTTTAGGTGAAGCCAAGTCATTTTACATTGTTATGTTGGGCAAAAAAGAATTCTGCCTGGGCTTAATGTGTATTTTAATACAACTAGTTCCAACTTGAACATGAAACCAAATCAAAGAATGAATGGAGAGTCAACTCGTTTGGGACTAGAGCTTTGTTGCATTGAGTTGGTGGGCAAAGGATGGAGATTTTCCATGGAAGAATATTGGAGTTTTGGTATTCCTACTAAAGTAGCATTCTTTAGTTGGTGCTTGATGCATGACAAGTTACTATCATTCGTAATCTTATTGCTAGAAGAAGCATCATAGTGAATGGGTGTTGTTTATGCAAAAAGGATGGTAAATCTATTGATTCTCTATTTGTTTGTTGTTCTTGGGCAAAGGAATAGTGAGCGTTAGTTCTTTTGTGCTTTGAAATGCAATGTGTCTTTTCAAAAGAGGCAAACAAAGTTTTGGTAATTACCCAAAAAAAAAAAAAACAAAGTTTTGGTGACTTGGTGGCGTGTTCAAAGGAAGAAGGAAAGCTTGGAAAATAGTTCTTTTTGTGCCAGGATGGATCATTTGGAGGAAAGAAACAGAAGAACATACCAAAATGTGGAATTTCTAATTCATAGAGTGAAAAGTACTCTTTTATTAATTTTGCGTAGATGGGTTGTCTAGGAGAGAGAACTGGACTTGCATAGTTTTTGAAGTTTTATAGAGAATAGAGAGGTGTAAGTGGTTTATTTTGTTTCGGGGCATTCTTTGTAAAAGGGTGGCATATCTTGAGGACTTGGGAAGACTAACGTCACTTTTGATACTAGTCATATGACATTGTGTTATGAACTGTTGATTAAAATCGGATGATTCATAATAAAAGTAAATTTAAAAATTATAGACAATTTTTTAACTTATTTTTATTGTAAACTATCAAATTTTGATTGGACGGCTCACGAACTCGATGTTACATAACTAATATCAAAAGTGATGTTAACCACCCTTTTCATCCCTTGATGCCTTTATTTCATTAATAAAATACTTACTTACTAAAAAAAATGGGTAT
Organism: Vitellaria paradoxa; assembly: GCA_019916065.1. NCBI lineage: Eukaryota > Viridiplantae > Streptophyta > Magnoliopsida > Ericales > Sapotaceae > Vitellaria > Vitellaria paradoxa. Next base: position 153,729 of record JAINTL010000053.1, read on the forward strand.
TTTATTCTAATTTGGTTGTTTCAGTTGTAGTCTATATTAAGGCTAGTGTTGTAATAGATGGGTAGCTTTGATGAATTGAAATATTATTGAGTTTCCCCCTTGTCTTCTCTCTTCCTTTCACTCCCTTCTTCTCCTTTCTGTCTTCTCTTCTCCATGTGGACTCTGCTATATCAGTTGATATCATAACTGAACTCTTGAAGAAATCAGACCATAAACCCTAACCCTAGAACTTATTTCCATTGTTCAAAGCTGAAATCCTAGAGCCCTAAACAAAAAGCCTGCTACACAGGCACCGGACTTCTCTGTCGTCAGGACACCTCAACAGATTTACCGGAACCTTTTCCAAGATTGGGGGAATTTGTTTTTGGTCCATGATTTCCCTTTGAATTTATTCATACATAGTTATGATTTATGAAGGTTCAACAGATAGTAGTTGTGTCCACCGCAGTATGACTGGTTTCTTGAGAAACTCCTGGGAACCACCTTTTTCCCATGATAAATTATGGTGTTTGAACACAAGCAAGATGGACACAACCAAAGGAACTTTTCTTTTCTTTCTTTTTTTTTTTTTTTTTTTGTCATTTTGTTCTGCAATTTTCGATATTCTCATTTCTTCACTTCTGCTCGTTCATTTAGCTACATACTTGATCTTGTAATTGGCTATCCATGTGTGATTACTATCCTCTTGAAACGTGTAATGCGTACTTTCTTGCAATCTGTTTCTCATCCTTATATTTACCCTTTTTTTCAGATTATTATATATGTATTTTATTTTGTGTCATCATAGTCTTGTTCTTATCTGGAGCTCATAGGGAAGGGGGCGGGATGTAAGTGTGACGGAAATGCTTTCCTACCATGTTTATTTTTTCTAAAAAATTGTGTTAGAAGGATGTGTCAATGGCACTTGTATAATAAAGAATGCATGTCAATGGGTTTTGTCATTTAAAGTAGGGATATCAATGTTAGACACGACATGAGAACATGAAGCAACTCGCCCTGAATATATACCATTGACGTGATCATGTGAAAACACGAAAGTGACATGACACACATGCATTGACTTGAAATCGACATATGATTTGATCGTATTTTGAAGTAAATTTATTTTTTAGCATATTTATTAAATTTTAAATATTTGAGTATAAAAACACAAATATACACAAATCGACACAAATTATAAACCCAAACAAAATACAACGTGATACAATTGCCACCCTTAATTTAAAGTGATTTGCCTCTCTAGCTAATTTAAAGTGATTTGCCCACTAGAGAGCAATATCGTCGTTGTCCTTCCTCATTTATTATAAAGAATTTTGATTTCATAACATTACTCAGTACAAAAGTCCATGTGTACAATTTCAATTTTTTTTTCTCTGCAGGATAGAAGGGAAGATTATATTCCTTATTATTGAGCATTAAAAGGCGTGTGTTTAACAATTAGTCTAATGCAGTTATTTATTTATTTATTTTAAACAAACTGAGAATTCCCCCCCCCCCCCCAAAAAAAAAAAGGGGGCAAAAAACTTTGAAAAGCTTACTACAAAGGGCTATAGCCAGGACCTCGTCTTGTTTGCAGTTGATCCAACTTTATCATTGTAAAATTGCAGCTAGTGTGCCTAAATTTTTTTTGCTTTTTTCCTTGAAAGTTTCATCTTTCAGTTCTTTGGGATGTTCAGATCAACTTGCATGATGTGGTCGATAAAGTACTCTTTCTTTCCAGGTAATAGGGATACGCTGCTTCTTTTACATCACAAGCTATAAAATGCAATCAGCTGATATTGGCCGCCTCAGAGCCTTGTTTGTTTGAGGTGAATTGATACTACTGGAGAATCAGGCCAAGAGCTATTCTCTTTTCTCAGGTATAAAACAAGTATCAAATTGCTCTAAGAATCGGATTATGTTCTTCAGTTGTTGGTATGTTTTCTGAGAGACCTCCAAACTTCTAGGTTAGCTTCTTATGCTTTAGCTAAATTGTCAATATAGAGAAATACGAGTTTGAGTTATCTCTTTCTTGTGGGAGTTTGTCAAATGCTCTTAAGAGTTGGACCATGTTGTTTTCCCACAAGACTTGTCCACGAGGGAGCCTGTTTGTTACAGTGGTTTTGTGCCGTAGAAAAGGATCCAAAGTGTTTTCATACATAATTGAGAATCTTGTTGGTGATGAAAAGCACTACTCTTCGGTCAAGAGTTCTTAATTTGGGTTATATTTTTCTGCCAGCTTGTGCTCTGATTGTTCATCGACCCTTCTATTTTTACCCTTTTACCGCTGCTGGAAGGATGCACCCGAGTGGCGGTCAAATCTTGATTCTACTGTTCAGGCGGCGGTTAACCGAAAAAAAAAATGTAGACTGATTCTGCCATCTCCTTTGCTCTACTCTTCTTCGTTTCGGGGAAGGTATTGGTGGAGTACTAATATACTTTTTTTTTTTTTTTTTGAGGAAAACTAATATACTTATTTTGAATATTTGTATTGTAAGTAGTTTAAATTAAATCATGGTCAATTCAAATTAATCAGTGTGAAATTTTGATGATAATATTTATTAATTTGAAGTGTAATTAAATTTGAAAATTTTAATTTACAGTGGCGTTTCCAACCGTGAACTTCTTGAAGACCAAATAACAATTTGTATAAAGAATTTGTTCACTGAGTGTTCGAGAAAACTCTTTTCGAAAACTTAAAATATATATATATATATATATATATATATATTTAAGTGCATCGAGATTCTAAGAGAATATTTCTATTTATGAAGTGTTTAAGTAATCCATTGATTTACTTTTTTTAGTTTAAAAATTTTTTAGGAAACTTTTCTATAAATGAATCTAAACTCTTTGAATATTAGGAAATATTTCTTAAATATTTCCAACATCTTTAAATATTAAGAAACCTTTTTTAGAGTCAACCTCCTTAACCATTGGTAAACATTTAACCTACGTAAATCAATGGCGAACTCAGAAATTTAGGTTAATGTAGCTTAAATCACAAGTAAAATTTTAAATTCTAAACAAATACATAAAACAAGATAAAATACAAAATATTATACATTAATATCAGATGTTTTTTTTATACGAAATAAACTTCAAATTAGCAAAATAAGGTGCAACAATTCTTTTTTGTTCTTTTGTATTCTAAAAATGTTGCAAATTTTTTTTATTAACATGTAATTATTATTTTTATTCTTTTATTTGATTATTAATTTAAGTAATCTTAGAATAAAATAATATTAATTTAAACTTCTTTAAAATAAAATCAAATAAAAAAATTTGAAAGTTAAATGTAATATAGATAAATATGATGATATTTGATACAACTTGAATATGTTATAATTTATATAATGAGTTACTAAGAGAAAATTTAAATATGATACAATATAAATATGTAAACACAAAATTGACTCGATTTAATATAATTTGGCCTGATTATAAAATAAATTAATTATTAAATATAGTCATTAAATTTTAAAATATTTAAGTATTTACACGCAAACATGAATCATCACCATTAAGGTATGGGTACATGTGAAAGTCTTGATAGTGTTGACACGATATTTGGAGTTGTAAAAATTTATAGAAATTTATAGAGTTTTTATTCAGTAATTTAAACAGTGAGAGAAAAAATTTTAATTTTGTAAAAATTTGTAGAATTTTTATTGAGTTTTTTTTTTTTTTTTTTTTTTTTTTTTTAGTATAGGCGGTGGCTCACGCTCGGCATAGCGTGAGTCTGCCACTAACTTAAACATTAGAAAACTTTTCAAAAAGACCATAATAGTAGTTTGCATGTTTAGGCAATTTTTAGGCTAAATCTTACTTGAAATAGAGCACATAACCCGACTTTAATATTTTGAAAATTTTGTTGCTAAAAAGTTTTTCAAACTTATACATTTGACACCTTAATTAAATGTGTAAAAATATAAATTTAAAATTATTATTTTATTCGCTAATTTACAAATTACAAATACAAATCTAATAATAATATTTATTAATTTGAAATTTTAAGAGTGATATTTGCCCAAAATGATACATTAAAGAATTTAATCACTTTAAAAATGGCGAATCATAATTGTTTGAATGTTCACGTTATTTAAACACACATTTGAAAATTAAAGCCCTAGAGAAAATGTGAAACCACTATCAATGTTTTGTTGGACAATATGTATTATTAGAAATTACTAGTGCCTAAAGGTATGAAAATATAGTTTAATTTATAAAGAAATATAGTTTAATTTATAAAGAAGTTAAAAAAATAAATAGAATAATTTTTAAAAAATATTAAAGGAAAAATCTATAACTCTTAGGGTTGGTCCAGCGGCTTGAGAGAGCATTTTCCACAAAGTTTGTCTGAGTTCGATTCCAAGGGCCACCCATCACAAGCATAAGCTTGTGACTTATTTGGTCGGCGAGTTTGTGGGGTATTCGTCTGCCCCCGATTAACCAATCCGCTATACGGTTCGTTGAGGACTGTAATAAATCGGTCGGGGTTCCGGGTCACCAAAAAAAAAATCTATACATAAGTTAAATATTGGACTGTAATAAATCGGTCGGGTTCCGGGTCACCAAAAAAAAATCTATACATAAGTTAAATATTGAGTTGTCACAATTTTTTTTTATCACAAACAGTGATTTAAAATTTGAAATCACAGGAGAGGAAAGTTTGAAATTTGATTCAAGTTCTTGTATAGCAAAACTCTCTATTTTCAATAAATTTCAACCATTAATAATTATAAAACAAAATCTAAACCCTTGATTTGAGAATATATGTTAAATTATTGAGCTGCATTGTTATATAGATTTCTTTATTCAATATACAACTTGAGACTAGTGATGTCAATTGGGAGGATTATGGGGCAAGGGTTTTTGTCTGCGTTGCCCTGGCACGTAATTTTTCTTCCTCACTTATGTCTCGCCTCATTAAAATCAACAATATTTATTATTTTGATTTTAAAATGAGATAATAAACAAAATATATTCGTATTAATTATTAACCAATAAAATAAAATATGAAAAAAATAAAATTATTAATATATAAATTAATAAAATTATAAAAACTAACATTCTAATACAAACATTTCAATTTATTAACATATAAAGTAAGATTAGTAAGAAAATTTTTGTAATTCTAAACTTAATTAGAGTGAAAAACTTTACCCTATCCCGCTGCACCCCAAATTTTATTGAGTTTCAATATTTACCTCTCCGTCTTGTTATATTTGAGTAAAATCAGTTTGAGTTCTCAGCATTGACCCACCCATTGTCATCCCGGCTGAAGATGGGTAAAAATAGTTAAGGTAGGGCCTGTTTGGTGTTTAAAAAACACCAAAAATTTTTAAAAAACTTTAAAAATATCTAACACATTTTACCTGTCTAGTATTTTACGAAATTTCTATAAATTTATATCTCTATATATCTCAAAGAATTTTTATAAACCCAATAACATTTTTATAAATTTCAAAAATTTTAAATTATTCTCAAAAAATTCTGACGTAAAAATTAAAAAATTTCTGTCAAAATCTATTCTAACGAAGGAAAATCCATTCGACGGAACTATTTATTTTGAAAAACGTGATTTGATGATTGAGCTCCAAACACTAAAAAGTTACCCAAACTAAATTTTTTGTTATTTTTTGGAGCTCCAAACGTCTTATTTGGTGAACGGATGAAGAAAAAAATTCATTAAACCTGTGGGTGTTACTGTAATTTTCCAAAACTTCATGTGGCCGTTACTGAATTTTTTAATTATTGTCGCGTTCCCTCTTATTGCGACTTGACCTAGGCTCCAAACGGAGCTCTTTTAAAAAAATTAAAATTTTATAAATTTTTAAAAATATAAATTACGAAATAATAAAATTTAAAATTTTTATTTATGACATAAATTATGAAATATTTATTTTTATAATTTTATATAATTTTAAACACTCTGATAGATGAACCGTAGATTCAATTCACATGATTTGTACTTTTGCACCCAGAAAAGAAAAAAATTGAAATAGAAAAGAAAAGAAAAGAAATAATAAATTTCCCAAAAAATCAGGGCCTTAGATATATATACATCTTCGATAATTATTTCTTCATGTTCCTAATTTGCGGGTCTTTTAATATTATCAGCCCCGTAGCAGTAGATTGTGATCTCAAGGCAGCAGTAGTTGGCGTAGCAGGGTATCAAAGACGGAGCGTCAAAGTCGCCGAGTAACTCTCTCTCTGTCTCTCTCTCTCTCTATTAAGCTATGTTGAAGCCACACGACCGCTTCTAATCGAAAAACAAATAAATTATCTATTAAAATTGATAATACTGAATAAATTTTGAAAAATGAAAGACGGGGGAGAAACTTAAAACCCTAAAATTCCAGCCATTTCCTTTACTCAAATCTTTAATTGGTAGATGGAAAAGTGACAATCTTGCAGATTAATGTGGTTTCGATCACCGAGAGAGTCTCTGAGTTGGTTAATAAGACGAATTTCAGCTGTGAATATTCTGTATTAGAATTATTTTTGGGGTGCTTTGTTAAGATTCCTAATTGAGAGTTTTCAATTTTTTATCCAAATAATTGTGATGGGTTTTGTTAGAAGAGGTAATTTGTAAAAGGTGTAATCATCAATTCATATGCAGATTAAAGTTTTCCAGAAGTGGGTAATAATCAGTGCTGGGTTGACTGCGGATTTACGTGAACCCTAATGTGTAAATGGTTCCATGTATCAGATAATGTCATTTAGTGTGGATTGTCAAGTCTGGGCAATTTATTTTATTGCAAATTAGAATCTAGTTTAGTTTTTTTAAAGAGGACTCTCACTTCATTTCTTCACTTCATTCTAAACTAAAATAGAATGAACTCGAATTATCTTGATGTTTGTTATAATATTTTCTTGTCATTAGTAGCAAATGAAGGTGTTCTTGATGAATTATTATGGTGTCTGCTAACATATGGTTGCAGACCCAATGATTTGAAGTCTCACGCGATAAATAAGCTTAATCCCATTTCGTGATTATCCGGAATAAACACATTGCTTGTGAAGTTACCTGATGAGATATTCACAGTACAGTACTTGTGCTCTACCTTGAGGGAAAAATAAAGATTGAATGCTTGGGGGAAAAATATTCACAGCTTCTTTGTTTTTATAGTTTCCTTCATAGATACAAATTGCATATAGTTTTATGTTGCTCTTATATTGAATTTCGATATCGGCTTCATTCACATTTTCTTTAGCAGTTAATTTCTCACCATATATGGGTGAGAAGTACAAAATGGTCACAGATGCTGCCAGAATAGAACCTGAAGCAAGTATGGGCAACTTGGATGCAGACCACAAGATGATACAGAGTTCGGTTGGCAGGGATATTTGTGTTTCTGAGGGAGGAGAAATGCTTGATTTATACAATGAAAGAGACTTATTTGTTCCAGAAATAGATGGGAATGTGGAACCCTATATTGGAATGGAGTTTGATTCCGAAGACGCTGCCATGATGTACTACGATGCATATGCAAAGCGTGTTGGCTTTATCATCCGTGTTGGCAATTGCCATCGTTCAAGTCGCGATGGGTCAGTTATTAATCGTAAGCTTCTCTGTAACAAAGAAGGATTTCGTGTAAATAATAAGAAAGTAAAGAGGCTTGAAGTGAGGAAGCCTAGGGAGATAACTAGGGAAGGATGCAAGGCAATGATAATGGTGAGGAAAGAGAAGTCTGGGAAATGGGTTGTTACAAAACTTGAAACCCAGCATAGTCACCCGCTGGGGATACCTGCTGGGAAGGGTCGTCGAGGTACAATTCAGGCTAGGCCACGGGTTAGTGAAAACATTAGCTTGATTAACTTCCCTTTTGTTTCCAACTATGTATTTCAGCTCTCTTTCTTTACTGTGTTATTCTGTTTAGGCTTATTTTATATCTAAATTTCTAGGATTTTCTTGTTCTCTTGATCTTTTTTTTGGGGGGTGGGGTGGGGCGGGGGGATTAGCTCCTTTTCCTTTTATTCTAAGACATGACATCCTTGTTGGCCCACATGGCAATGTGGGTGACCTTCAAAAGTTGTTCCTCCCAATCCCCACTCTGCTTGTCTATATCCTTCAGTTTATAGACTTTATTTTTTGTTCACAAGGGAGATGAATCATGCGTTTCTATTTCCCTAATTGATTATATCGAGCTAGAAATCTGCTCCTTTATTTATGTTGCTCATAATGTGGTTTTTATTTATTTATTTATTATATAGTCTCTCCTCTGAAGAAACTACAGCTGTAGTTCTTCCACTCTGCTTTGACCTTTTTCAGACACCGTATGTTTCTTCCGACGTTGTAATAGAATAAAACGCGGAGGTTATGCCTGTCACTTTGTAGGAACATAATACTGCCTGCATGAGAGTCCTAGTGGGTTTCCTCTTCGTTTTAGTTAGTGTAAGAATTACATCAAATGCATGGATCTGCTGTTTAAATTGGATATTGCATTTGTAGACTGAAAAAACAATGGCTGCATGTCGTTGGCTAATAATGAGGTTTTGTTGGTTGTTATATCTCGATCCTTTTGCATGCATTTAGGCATTTTTACAATGGCATACCACTGGCATTTGTAGAAATAGTATATTTAAGGCTCCGTTTATTTACCTATAAGTATTTCTTTGGTAAAAGAAATGCATTTCATGTTGAAAATTGAAACAGTTTCATAGGCCGGTCTTGATAATATAATACTGATAAATATTCTGTAAGTAATTGAAAATAAACTGGTTCTGTTGTTCTGGGTGAAGAGGCATGACAATTTACCATGTAGTCACCGATGTATTGTTTTCTTATGACAAGAGTCTTTTTCTTTCTCCTCTGTGTTTCTTTGCGAATGTTTGGATGCAAAACAAACAACTTTAAAATGTGGGAAAAAATAAATTTGTCTCTAGGCCCCAATCTGCCTCCATTTCATTCTGTTACCTACCGTTCTTGGGTATGCAATTTTAGATTTGGCTAAGTATTCTGTTTTTCCTATAAATTTTATTTTGTCCCCAACTAATATTTGTTCTATATACAGGATGAAAAGGACAAGAAAATCCGGGAATTATCTGCACAGCTTAACCTTGCGAACCAACAGTTGGCAGAGTGCCGAAAGCAACTAGACAGGGTTTTGAAAGATGTAGAAAACCACACCAGCCACCTTACAAAAAGTATTCAAGAAATAGCTGAAAATGTAAGAGACATTGAAGATGAGGAAGAAGAACAGTTGTAGCAAGCAAGTACAATAACAGCAAAGTCGCTGTCATGAATAGTGGTTCTTTTTTTTTTTTTTTTTTGGGTGCTGGCAAAGAAGGCATTGCTGTTCATAGGTCTGTAAAGATTTGTTTGGGTGCAATGCCCAAGCTAGGCAATGGCTTGATATGTTTTCAACTTTGTGAATGAGTTTGTTGGTATGTGTAAAGTTATTTTTTCAGAAACCGGTGCTGTGGTTGATATGTGGCTCCAACATGGATTATTTAGCGTTAAGACTCAGCTATGAAGTACGAAAATCGAAAATTGGCAATTTTGCTAAAAGTCCTCAACGAACTGTGTACCGGGTGTTTTTTTATGCATATCTAATTTGATTCAGGAATTAAACTTATGTAATTTCTATAAGAAATATACTTATAAATCATTCGGACTAATTCTAGGATGATTTTTTTTGTTATCTAATTTTTCTTTACTAAAAAATAACTTTCTCATTTCGGTTTGTTTTTTAATTTTTAAATGTTTTCTCAAATTATTTTTGAAAAATACGAATAACATGTCCAAAAAACAGTTATCAAATAAAAAAATAAATTAAAATTTGATAAAAATAAATGATATAGGACGAGAAAGTGATAAAAATAAATTAAAATGCCAAAAGCGGCCAAAATATTCATTCGTAATAATATTTGTGAATTTAAGGTGCTCCATTTATCCTTTTCTTTAAAGTATTTGTATCTGTATTTTTTAATAACTTCTCTATTTTATAAACCAAAGTATCACTTATTCTTAATTTACAGATTATTTACTTAATAGTAACCGTACCTGAGTCTTTATATTTTATTTTTATAGCATTAGGATATTAATTTCTTCTGATTTCTTATTTTTTTAATTTTTATAATTTTTAATATAAATGAAATTATTTAGGAATTACATTATTAGTGATTATCTATTATTTAAAAAAATAAAAATTAATATATCTCTTAATAAATTAATATTTAAAAGTAAATATTTAATTAAAAAGGAAAAATAAAATAATAAATTATTTTATTAACTTTTTGCTAGTGGGGTCTCTGATTTGAATCTTATATTTTCTTGGCTAAAATCTTTGTTTTAAATAAGTCTATATTTTTTTTTAGCTAAAATCTCTATTTTGGATCTCTAGTTTACATAAAAATTTAAGTTTAAAATTTTAATGCAAATAAATACATATATGTATATATATTATTTATCTTGCAAATTTAATTTCTTTGTGCAAGCGATATTATTGATATAAATGCAAGTTTCACAAATGACAGGGTAATTAAATCATATATATATATATACACACACACAAGAGTGTATCTACATGAAGGACAAGTGATCCTTTGATTTTTTAGGTAAAATTACCTAAATGCTCTTGGTATAGTTTTATTAAAAAAATTAAATTAATTTATAATTAAGACATTTTGGCCTAATTAAAAAATTGAGATTAATACAAAAATTTTCAATATAAAAATAGTTTTCAAGAATTGAACCCAAATACTTTTTTGTAAAATTAGGTTCATTGTACTGTTGAATACTTTTGTACATGGTATTAAAAAATATATTATATAACATAAGAAATTTTATAAATAATAAAATTTAATAATTATATTTTTTTTAGTAATGAGGGACCTCCTTAATAAATTTCAGAAGGTGCTAAAAAGACTAGTTAAATTATTAAATTATAAAAAAATATATTTACTGATTTAATATCTAAGAATAATTTTATCTTTCGCTAGAAATAAATATTATTTTTTTTATTTCTAACAAAACTTATTGGCTCTATTCTTGGTCTTTGGTGTCCTCCACAATAAAAATTTTAAATCCGTGCCTCTATATATATATATATATATATAAAAGATTATACAAAAATCCTGTTTGGATAGCATTAATATATGTGGCCTCAAATCTTTCCATCGGCTCTATTAAATTAATTTTCAACCACCCAATTCCTGATAATCTCTTTTCAAATTATATATAATATTCCAACGCAACCCTGCGTGTCTGCGTGCATGCATAACTCCCTTCGGAAGATAGAACAGGAGCGAGAACAAGAGAGATCGAACGACTAAACCAATCATGGCGAATGTTAATAAACTTGAGTATACATCTCTCTCTCTCTCTCTCTCTCTCTCTTTTTGGTAAGTAGTTTAAATTTTCTCTTACTTCTTCAAATGTCAGCTGTCAGTTATTCAATCATGGCTGATAGATAGTTCATCTACACCATTGATCAATATACATATAGAGAGAGAATTTTTGAGGTTCATTTCTATGCATGCATCTGTCGCAACTGATTAATTAGCTTTTTATACATAATTTTAATGCATTTAACTGAATCATCAAGCAGGATCCTAAATCTTTCTCTCATTCAATTGAAGTGGCACTAGTTCTTAATTTTCAAATGTATGCATTTGAATCCTATCGTCTATGTTATAGAACAGGTGGTTTTTGAAAATATTTTATTATAAACTAAAATCTAACAGTTGGGAATTATTTTCTTTTTCATTCAAAAAATAAAATTATTTTTATTTTTTTAACTTCTCGCTCAATTTTTATTTTAACAGACCTCACTAATATTTATTTCATAAAACGATTTGGATACTTTAAATTTCATCATATTTCAAGAGTGAAAATCATATACAAATCAAAACAACTAACTTAAATTTTGTCCAATTATAGTTTAATTGGTTTTAAGTCGAATCTTCCAAATTAAAATACTATAATTTGTATTGTGTTTATCAAAATTTAATTGGAGAGAAAGAGAGACCAAAATATATGTTGTAATTGTTAGAGTCTAAAATTTTGGAAAAAAAAATTAAAACTCATGGCCGAATTATCACAATTTTTTTATTTTGAATTTTTTGTCCAAAGTTTTAACTATATAAGAAACTTAATATCATTTTTGTTTAGAGAGCCATAAGTACGAATTATTACTAGTTGATCAATGTATAAGGTGTGTTTAAATTGACAAAAAATTATTGTAAATTAGTAAAAATTATAATCTCATTATTCATAGAGTGTGTAAAATGTTATGAAAAGTTTTGGTAAAATTTAGATCTCTTGTATACGAAGACTTTTATGCCTAATCACGGCAAGTGGGGCATGGGTACTATGGGGTGTTTGGAAGTTCAAAAAAATTTAAGTTTTGGTAGGTTTTTGGGTTTTTTTTTTTTTTTTTTACACTTTTTTGTGTGTTTGGTTGAACCAAGTGAGATTTTTAGTATTTTTTAGTAATTTTTGGGTGTTTGGTAAATTTTTTACTGTAGTAAAGTAAAAAAGTGGTGACTTTTGGGTGTTTGATATATTTTTTTACTGTAACAAATCAAAAAAATTGTAATTATGGAGTGTATTTTTTACTGCAGCAAATCAAAAAAATGAAAAAATTTATGGTTTTGCCAAACACACCAAAAGTTACAAAATGTAACTTTTGGTATTTTTTTGAAGTTGCCAAACGGTACCTATGTCCATGGGCAGATTCAAACATAAAATAAAAATTTATTATTATTATTATTGTTATTTTATATAATGATATATAATTTTATTCATCCATTCTCATTATTCAATTGTAATTATTCATTTCCAAGTATAATACATGGCCATTTTATTGTTAAAATTATCCAAATTACTAATTTTATTAAAATAATTTTAATTTTTTTAATTTTTATCATAAATTTTATTATAAAATTATTCTCACTTTCGTAGGTAATAAATAATTTTTGTTTATGCCTTCTTTTCTTTTTTTTTTTTTTTTTTTTTGGGCGTGGTTGTTTCTTCTAGGAATCCTGCTGATAAGAGAACGGAGACAGCTAATGAGAGAACGGAGACGATCAAGCGGGGCCTGGGAACATACGAGGCTGCTCTGGAAGATCTGGTGACTGTGAATTCACTTTTCACCATGGCCGTTTTCGTGGGCATAGCGTTCACGGCGCCGGGGCAACGGAGCCTGGAGAATACGGAGTGCGACCCGGGACCCACCGTGGCGAAGAATCTGCTGGTGTGCGAGGTAGTCTCCTTCAGCTGCTTCCTCTTGTCGAGCTTGGTGGCCAAGGCCTTGAAGCTGGACCTCAAAGTCAACGGCGAGAAGAACTTCAAGGAGGACGACTTCGCTCTCCAGGTCTCGAGGCGCGTCCTGCTCTACGTGTCCGGGCTTGCGACGGTGGTCGGATGTACTCTGTTGATGGTTTCGATGATTTGCCTGGTTCAGATTCGGCTCGGAAAGATGGGGTGCAAGAGCCTCTACACGGAGACCGCCACTTACTGTATGGTTGGCATTGTTGCCGCCGCCCTCCTGATATATGTCATATTGGGTGGTTGGGCTATGCATCGGACTTTCGCAACACTTGTGCAAGCCGCTAAATCTCCTGGAAAGAGTACTAATTGACATAGACACGCTTATTGCTAGTATATATGTATATACGCACCTTCAAGACGATCAGAAAAAGAAAAAAGAAAAAAAAAAAAAAAAAAGAAAAAAAAGAAAGAAGAAGCAAATCTTATAGACATACATATATGTATGTACGTGTCTGCGTGTGTACAGCATGGTAGCTATACAGAAAGCAAGACCATGCCTATATATATAGATTGTGTTTGTTTGTTTGTTTGTGTGAAAATCCTATCATTTGAGTGTTTGTTGAAGTCTTATGTTTGAGTTTCTTTTGTGTGTTTGTTAGATTTGGTAATAATATTGAGTGCAGACTTTTCGGCTGAGTTGTGGAATTTCAGTAATAATGTCGTAAGATTATTATGGACAAAAAATCTGAACTCTCAATTATATACGCCTCCCCTAAGGATATATAAATATATAATTGCTATATTAGAATTATATAATTTCAAAAAATAAAATTGATATGCAGATTAATTTTATATGTACTTAACATAATTTGTTTGGTTTTATTTTAAATATATTCGAATTATTTCACATGAGCAATAGTTATTAATTGAGAAAAAAAAATTATAATATTTCCATGTCAATTTTAGAAATCCAGTGTACAAAACCAAAAATCACAACGGTTCAGGTGAAAATTATCTTTTCATATTTTGCGAGATGCCCTAACCGGTTCGAACCGTTCTTGCTCCTCGTTCCCAAGAATACCAACTAATTTCGAGCCGGTTGCGGTCCGTACCAACCGTCGGATTTCAATGAAGCGATTAAAAAGAGGGAAAATTTTAGGGCTCAACTAGCTTAACAGTCAGTTCGATGCCCCTCTCATCTCCGTCGCTGCGATATCTCTCGCGCTCGTCGGCACCTCAATCCGGCGGCGAGATGCTTCTCCCTCTTGTGTGACGACTCGTCACTGGATATCTTTTTCTCCCTTTCCGGTGACTTAAACAGCTGTTTCTGTCAAGCATACAACTTACTATCTGGTTCTTTGTCGTTGCTAAGAGACGATCGCCGGAAGTGAAGCTTCTAATCGATTTCGTATTCTTCTCCGGCGACTTAATCAGTTAGTTTTTTTTTTGCTTTTCTGTTTTCTAATCATACTTCACTCTATTGTCTAGCCGTAATGCGTGTGTTAATGTGTATCGGTGTGAGTAACTATCCTTTAATTGATGTAAAGAGCTAGAAACGTGTAATTTTATGTCTCTTCTGATTTGGCTGTTGTGTTGTTTCTGGTCTAACGTCTAATGCTCTTCGCTGCAATTTAGTTATAAATTTTGAGACTAATTTTAATTTTCTGAAACTAACTGAAATTATGTCAATTAGGTTTACTCTGAATTTTATTTCTATTTTTATTTTTATTTTTTTGGTTAGGAAGAGAATGAAACAGAAAAAAAAACGCTATCTTTCTGTACTAGTGTAGCAGCCTACATAAAGGATAAATACAATCTTCGACTTCCTTGATACATGCTAACTGAATCACAAATTGATCCTACAAGTAAGCTAACAGATCAGGAAAATATCAATTTGTATATTTTCAAATACGTACAAGCCGTAATACTCCCCCCTTCAAGTTGGAGGCTGAAGAATCCTAAGACCCAACTTGGAAGAGAGAATTCGGGAAAAGGGTCAATGCCAAGGGCCTTTGTAAGAATGTCGGCTGGTTGAGCAGCTGTGGGAACGCGGTGGAGGGATAGAATGCCAGCTCGGAGCTTCTCAAGAAGCAGGTGGCAGTCAATTTCTATGTGTTTGCTCCGTTTATGATAAATAGGATTGTGAGCCATGTGAAGGGACTAAAATCTCTCTATTTGAGCTTACAATCATTTGAATCAATGTAGTTGGATGTCTTTTTAAGTGGCTTAGTGAGGCGAGGCATTTTCATATGTCCTCAAATAATAACAGACAATAAATCCAGGCCTTTTTATTGTTTTTTGGGGGGAAAAAGAAATTGAGCATGAACTTGTACTTTTAGAATTCAGAATGATGGCTTTCTTTTATAAGTTTTTTGGTAAATTATTGTTACCTTTTCAATATGCTAGTCTGATTGGTGCAGAACAAGTAGTTATGGAATTGAATGGGTATTGACTTGATAGAATATCTCAGTGGATTTGGATGAGGGAAAGAGGGCATAACTTACCCCGTCAATCCTAGTTAATCCAGTCTAATTTGGACTCTTAAAATAGCCTGGGAAAATAAAGTTTGCGTCACCGGCTGGGAAAAGCTTGCTAGTGAGCTTAGATCTCTGCTACATAGCTCTCAGTAATTGTCAAGGAGCTTTCTAGTAGACCCAACGAGCATCCAGATTGTTAGAATATTCTGAATTTCTCATGAAACCAGCGTGACAGCCAATAACCATTCAATAATTAAGCTTGCAACGTGTTCTGGAATTTTTTGTAAGTACTGTACCAAACTACAAAGGTATTACCTGTTGCCCTGCTCATGCTCCCACAGTCCAAGTCGCTTCGCTAAGACATCTGTCATTTTATTATAATCTTAATTATCTTATCATGTCTGAATATGAGCCATAACTCTTAACATTAATAATCTTGAATTGGATTTTTGGATTTTTGAATTAAACATCGACTCTCATTTGGAGCTCCAGGAGAGAACAATGGCCGAGTAATCTCTCTATCTATATATATCTATATATATGTGGCCGATTACTCTCTCTCTCTCTCTCTCTATATCTATATTTATATATAATAATTATAAATTTCTTCAGATATTGAATTCACTTTCTGTCTCTTCTCTTTTCAAGACTCGAGTCACACCCAAAAGATGACGACGCCGACGACAGCAACTACAATCAGCAAACCGGAATAAGAACGACAACGTCGGAAGCGCCGCACTCTTCATCATCACGGTCCACCAAAACCGGCAGCACCAGCATCCATGTGACGGCGCTCGACGGCCTGGTGAACGTCAACTCCCTCTTCACAATCGCCGTCTTCGGAGGCCTCTCCTTTACCGCCACCCCTGGCGAGAAAAGCCTCGCCGGTAAAACTTCCTGCGACGCCGGCGACGACGTCCTCAGGCGGCGGCTGGTTTTCGAGGTGGTCTCCTTCTCGTTCTTCCTCTTCTCGTCGTTGGTGGCGCAGGGCCCGAAGCTGGCAATCAACCTCATGAACAGCAAAGACGTCGTCGAAGCCTTTCGGGCCCATCCGGGTCCTGGGGCTCGGGATGTTGTCGTCGGCCATGGGGTCGGTGATGGGTTCATTGTTCTTGATGCTGTCGATGGTCAACGTTGTTCATCTCCGGCTGGGGACTTTGTCTTGCCGGAGCAGACCCACAGTTTTGGCCATCGCGGCTTTGGTTATCCTGGTCACTTCCGCGCTGTTGGTTTATGCATCCACTGCTGTGTATGCATTTCTGCATTAGATCATGGGAGCACCATTTTTTACCCTTTTGAGCTAGTTTAGTTCCAGTAAGAGCTTTACGCGGTTGTAAAATTAGGATAAATTTACTTACCAAAAAAAAAGAATTAGGATAAATTTATAAAAATTATAATCTTATAATTTATACAATGAGTAAAAAATTTTAATTTAATAAAAATTTATAAAGTTTTATGAGATTTTGTAAAGTTTCACACGAGCCTAATTATAATATAAATTTAAATTATAGATAGTGTTTTCATGCTTTTTTATTTCCATATTTAACTTAAAATTGGATGAATTCCTTAACAATAATCCTGTACCCAAAAAAAAAAAAAAAATCATAAAAAATTTTTATACCAGTTTTTTCAGAATAATATTTTATATACCAGATTTATTAGGATAATATAATTAAATCGTAGCTCTATCACTTTAAATGAAAATATTAATGAATCTAGGAAGCATTGATAGATTGTCGCTGCCATGTCATTTTAATAAATTAATGCTATAACTAAAATTATTTTCCAGAATTTTACATCATAATGATGCGGCGTAATGGTGGTCTTATCAATTTGAAATAAATAATCAGTTGCATTATACTTCTTATTAGAGAACATAGATCGAGAATATTTGTGCTCCTTTATTAGTTTTTTTAATTTTATATTATTTTCATTTAATAAATTAAAATTATTATGAAGAAGAGAAAATTATGGAAGAGTGTAAATATTCTCCATCGAAACAATATTAGGGGGCCATTTGAAACGTCGAAAAATAACGCAAAAATGTGATTTGAGTAATTTTTTGATATTTGGCACTTAATCACTAAACTACATTTTTCAGAGATAAAAAGTATAATTTTTTGACTTTTGCGTTAAAATGTTAGAGAGAGAAACCGTTTGAATGGATTTTTAGGTTTGTTTCAATAGATTTATGTTAAAACTTTTTCAATTTTCTGTCAGAATATTGGAGAGAGAAACCATTTGAATAGATTTTTCGGTCCGTTCCAACGGATTTATGTCAATTTTTTTGAAAGTTGTTGAAAAGTTTTTAAAATTTGTAGAAAAGTTATTGGAGTTTGTAAAAAATTTATTACAGTTCATAAAAATTTGTTGGAATATATAAATATATATAAATTTAAAAAAATTTCATGAAGTACGAAATAGGCAAAATATATTATAGAGTTTTAAAAAATTTCAAAAATTTTTGAAATTTCTAATATTTTCAAAGTTCTTTAACGTGCCAAACAAATTCTAAAGTGGTTATAGTTTACCATATTATCAACTTGTGGAGATAATTGTACCATGTGAGATAGACGTCCACAAATTTTAAGAACACTAGTGCGGAGGGCGAATCTATTCTTAAGACATAATATATGTGACTACGAGGAACTATGAGAAACTCTGTTAGTGAGAAAGTGAATCAGAAAAGTAATATTTTATATCCCACATTACTTAGATAGAGAAAGAAAGTAACATATATGTAATATTTGACAATTATAAAATATAATGTATTTTAAAATTATAGTGACACTAGATTAAGTGAAAATTTCAGGATGTATGCCCGAATGGAATTAGTATCAGAATAATTGGCCCCTTATAAAGTCAAATTCAAGTTCTCTGTCTAGATTTTTTTATTTATTGTTGAAAATTTATTTTAATTCTTATTTAAACACAGTTGACAAGTATTTTAGGAATAATAAATTTAACCCTAACATGAAATAATTATAATTTTTCATATTTCAAGAACGACCAAATTTATGGGGTGTTAGGAGTTGTATAAATTAATATAAATTAAAAAAAATTATAGTTTCATAATTCGTATAGTAATTAGAGAATTTGAATTTTATAAGGATTTCTAGAGATTTGTATTATTTTGTGGACCTCAACCGGATTAGCAATCTCAAAAATAAAAATAAAAATAAAATAATTTTTTTTTTCTATTTCTTAATACGAAATAATTAACTTGAATAATTTATAAGCTCATTTAACGAATTTGATTGAATTAGCGATATATACTCTGAAATTATTCTAAAATTATGGTCACAATAGCGTGACGACCTACTTTTATCGAAATTTGCCCCATGTTAATTTTTGTAAGCATATCATCCAAAGGAAAAAGAAGAGTCTCCAATACAAAAGCGCACAAATCACCACTGCTGCCTATAACTATCCCTCGATTCTTCATTCAGCTAGGAAATGGTTTGATCAATTTCACATAAACACAGACACATTTGCGGTTTCGTAGACCAAGGAAATAAGCAAAGAAGAATTTATGCAATTCCATGGGTCCATAACAAGTAGCAAAGTGGATTGCTAACAATTTATGGGGCCCCTTATACCAAAGACTTTACCTTTGATCATTAGCATCAAACTTATGCTTCAGCCATGGCCATAATGCTTTACATTTAAATCTTCTAACAAAATCTATTTAATTAGTTCCTTCTCATAAGAGTTCTTTTAGAGGAGGACAGATCAGAACTGAGCATAACTTCATCATATCTGAGTTGCATCATTCGTGCCGGCATCTGGAGGCAACTGAGTTAGGGCACGGTAAGGATGGAAAACAACTAAGTAATAGTCAAGTGCTTCCAGAATCTTCATTTCCATTTCAAGTATGTCCGTTATTTCATATCTATACTTGCCGTCTGAATATAATTTTCTTATGTAAAACACAAGAAGGCCCAGCCTGCGCTGTGCTTTCTTCTGCTTTTGATGCCAAATATACAAGCAGGTTGGAGCAACTAGACGCGGATCGTATTCAGTCATAGTATTCTTGCTATAAACGCGCCTCATGTATGTAACAGCGGTGGCTACAACCCTTTGCCTCACTTTTACATTTTGAGCCAACCTCCCAATATAATTGGTCATGTGCATCTTAATAAGCTTGAAATCTTCAAGTGTGATGCCCCTCTCCCTGTCAAGTGTGCTGCACAACATCCACCTTTTCCCGGTCCAGAAGCTGTTTATAGTGCGAAGAAGTCCAGAAATTGGAAGCCATGTTGTTTTTCTTTCCCTCCCCTTCGCAAAGACTCAAAAACTGGACTCCCAAAAGTAGCACGGAGGACAAAAGATCAAAAGAAAACGCCGCGTGACGACCAGCTTCATAGAACATGTGTAATTATTGTACGAACACACATTAAGAAAAATTATTTCC
Source organism: Vitellaria paradoxa (assembly GCA_019916065.1). NCBI lineage: Eukaryota > Viridiplantae > Streptophyta > Magnoliopsida > Ericales > Sapotaceae > Vitellaria > Vitellaria paradoxa. The sequence continues at coordinate 173,821 of JAINTL010000053.1, forward strand.
ATTATTTCATATCACCGTCGCGAGTCATAATTTGTACGATGGTCTAATACATTAACCCGGAGTTAAATTAGGAATTTATAAATGCATTTAAATTGTTAAATTTTAATTTAATAATTCAGATTAAATTATTATTAGATTGACATTAAATTTAATATTAATTCCCTCTCCACTTCTAATATATTTGGCAAAAGCCTCAGCCTTTTTAATATTAATTAATTACTTAATTTTAAGTTACTCTCTTAGAGAATAATAATTTTTTGCGTAATTACATTCGACTTCCTTGGTTTCTTATAGGCTCTCTCTTTTAATTTAAAAGTCAATACATATATAATTCCTTTTTATTTGTATTAAAATACAAAATTATAAAAAAAATTATTTAATTAAATCTTTGTCAACAATGTCATATAAACTTATATATAGTTGTTTAGAAAATACTAATTTAAAAAATTGAGACAAATTCAGTCTCTCGATCATTTTAACATAAAAGAGGATAAAAATATACTTTATTCATTTATTTTTGAATTTTTCTCAATTAATTTTGATTCGTAAAACACAACTCTAATTAAATATAATAAAATCAATCAATTTTACACTTTAGTCTAAATTAAAATAAATTATTTGTTAACTTTTAAATCATAAAGGAATCATATTCTTGTGATTAAACACTAAAATATTGAGTATGATTAACTTAGATAAATATCATCAGAGAAATTATACCAATAAGTGTGGGTCTATTTTTCATTTCAAGAAAATAAAAACTCCGTAAAAAAAACTAGCGCTTATTTGTACCATAACTAGATCGCGGAAAAAAGTTTAGAAAGAGGGACGGAGTACCTCTAAATGACTTAATTTCAACGATAATGACACTTTATGTATAACTAATGTGAACGAAATCATATTCATATATAAAAAAATGTTACACATCTAATTTTATGTTTAATATTATTTTATACAAAATATATTTTTATTAATATAATTAAATAGGTATTTAAATATTTTTAAATAAACACTTTAATAATACTTTCAATCTTATATATATATATATATATATTTATATGAATATTTAAAAAACTAACGCTTCTATACTTTGCTCTTGCTCCGCATTGGAATCGTGTGACATTGCATTTATCCTCCAACTTACTAATTTTATTTGTCCTAGGCCTCTATACTGTTCTACTTCATGTGTATGGTTGACGTGATGCATGATTTCCCACCATTAAATTCCTTATGAAAAACCTTCTTGCTATGGAGAATTAAACAACCCAGTAATAAAGAAACAGAGAAGACAGGACCTGTAATAAGAAAATTCTAAAATAAAATTTAAATAAATTCTTGAATTTTTTAAGACGATTATCCTAAGAATCAATTAATTATAAAATAAAGGTGATGAAAGTACTATCAAACACATGATTGGATGAGCGTGGCTGTTAATTGGGTTGGTAAAGCTTTCTCTGTGTCTGCTCACCACCGCGGTTTGACGGGTTCGACCTCAGCCTCCTCCCCCGCTTAACTATAAAAAAAAAAAACGTGATTGGATTAAAAACTATCCCATCACTACTCTACTATTGTTTGCTAAACTCGCAATTCATCATCCCTGTGAATTGATTTCATCTTTCACCTTGAATGTTAAAATTTAGAAGTAGTCCAAAACATCTTGGATTTGATAACGTTGATAGTTGTTGATCTTTATGTTTTTTGCTTTGAGCCTTGCTCTAAAAATATTTTTTTAAGCCAGTCTTTAAAAGCTATCTTTAAAAAAAAAAAGATATTAGAATATATAATCTAAAGTGGGTAATATAATAAATCAGCTTCAAAATCAAATTTGGCAAAAACTCATGACTGCTACTCAAGCACCCTTTGAGCGGGCTTCTGCACCTCAATCGGTCACGTCACGGTCTTGAGCTCAAATCCAGGGGTTAGCATTGTGTGTTAGAGAACTAGTTAAAAATTTAAGCAAATTAACTCAAATTTTTAAGTCCAGCCGAAGGCCTTTTTTACATGGTCAATCCTAATTAGTCTGGTCTAATTTAGACTCCCAAGATAGCCTATGAAAATAAAATTCGTGTCACTTGCTTAGATAAGCTTGGAAGAGAGCTCATGCCTCTACTACGTAACTCTCAGTAATTGCCAAGGCGTTTTCTAGTGGATCTAACTAGCATCCAGACTACCAGAATATCTTAGATTTCTCATAAGGCCAGCACGACAGCCAATAACCATCCAATAGCTAAGCTTTGTAATATGTTCTAGAATCTTCCATGAATACTAAATACCATACTATATGGGTGTTGCCCGTTGCTTTGGTCATGCCCCCACACATCCCTCCATGGCGTTTGTCATTCTATTGTAATTTTATCAGATTTGAATATGAATCACAATTCCAACAATATTAATCTTGAATTAAATTTTCGAATGACTTAGGTGTCATTTAGTTTATTTTTTTTTTTTATTTTTGGTCTTCTATTTTTCTTTTCTATTCTCTGTTTTAAGTTTATTTTTCATTTTACATTTTTAAAAATAAAGAAAACAGTTCAAACGCATTTGGTTATTTATATTTTCAAAATTTGTTTTAGAAAATAGAAAATGAGTTTACATATGAAATAAAAAATGACAAAAAGTCGTTTTGAGCATTTTCAATCTAAAATAAAGAAAATCTCAAAATAAAGAAAACAGAACATTTTTTATTTTTTTATTTTAGAATTTTTAAAACATAAAACATATAAAACAAAAAATAAAAAATAAAAAACAAAAAAACAAACCACATGTGACTTTAGTTGATAAAAAATTTTGTGGCCATAAACAAAAACAAAAAGCAATTTGAGAATTGTTTATTTAGGAGTTTATTCAAGGTTCTTTCATTTTATCTTGTAATCTTCACTTTATTGTTGAAGTTTTTGTCTTCTATTTTTTTTTTTTATTAGAAACTTAGGGCGCGTATGGTAGCCAAAATCTCAAGAACATTTTGGAGTATTATTATTATTATTATTATTATTTTTACCAAAAATCACTAATTGAAACTTTTCATGCATTTGAGAAAACATTGGCAAGTTTTAATAATTTTTAATAATTTTTGATTACTCGATAGAACATTGACAATCTTTTAGCATGCTTTTGTGCAAAAAATGCTTAAAAATTTGAAAGTTGTCAAATGGTCCATTTCTAAAAATTTACAACAAGAGATACTCGTAAAATAAACTGCGAATTACTTTCACTTTTTTTTTTTTTGGCCTTAGTTCTTCAATTCTTTTTGTATACGTCTACCGTAGTTACGTAAGCTAGGTTGACGATCCAGATTTCTCCGACAATTAATGTGCACTTGCTTGAATAGGGAAGAAAGTACTGATTCCTTAAAGAGAAGACCCACCTTAATTAGAATTACACCTTTTGCGGAGTACATAAAAAGCAAAGAATGATTCGAAAGTGCAAATGCAAGATAAACTTAATTATCAAGCTCTTATTTCCTTCTTTGCCACAACAGTGCTCCATTGGATTCGATCGAAAAGGGTTAGAAATCGCAGGGTAGAGTACGCTTCTGATCAAATATTATTATAATATTTCTGATAATTGCCCTTTTTAGATCTATTTCCTTCTTCTTTTTTTTTTTTTTTCAATAAAGGAAAACCTATAACCTAATTTTTCAACTCAAAATTGGAGAGTCAGGTGAGGAATATATGATAACATATACACCCTAATTATTTCGATGTAAGATAATCTGTCCATCGCAACCTCTCGGGTCGAAGGCCAGACTGACCTATATTGGCTTCGTTTGGAGCTACACAAAATAAAATAAAATCTTACAAATTTCTATAAATACGAATTACGAGACAATAAAAATTAAATTTTTTACTCACTGCACGAATTACGAGATATTTATTTTTACAATTTTATTTTATTTTATACACTTTTATACAACTCCAAACACACTCATATTCCCTCCTGAGGACCCCATTTGCTTGGTTGTCATGGACTCTTTAATTACGTGCTTTTCTGCATTCCCTTGGTTAATTACCGGACAATTTTCAAGTCACATTTCTAGTTTATTAAAAAGAATATTTCATGGGATATAATTGTGGCCTTATTTTAAAATAACGAATCATGTCCAGTTTAGGTTTTGTCATTGCAAGGGTAAGCCATATATAAATTTTTTCGATAAAAATATAATAGAAATTAAAAAGAATCCCAACACAGTACAGAGACCAATTAATCAATTAATTAATAGACAGGGGAGCACTTTTCCAGTTGTGTAATTTTCTTTAATCATTAAGTGAAGGAGTCCGGCTTCTCCTTCCTTGCTTGCGCGAGACTAAAAAATTATGCTATCTAATTGATTCTTCTCCCAGAGTTGTTTAAATACTCCAACGCAACCCTGCGTGTCTGCATGCATGCATGTATAACTCCATTCAGAAGATAGAACAGGAGCAAGAACGAGAGAGGTCGAAGAACAAAACCATTCATGGCGAATGTTAATAAACTTGAGTATGCATCTCTCTCTCTCTCTCTCTCTCTATATATATATATATATTTAAATTTTAGCTCTTACTTCTTCAAATGTCAGCTGCCAGTTATTCCATCGTGACTGATAGTAATTCATCTACACCATTGATCAATATTCATATAGAGATAGAGAGAAGAGAGAAATTTTGAGGTTCATTTATATGCATGTATCTGTCGCAACTGATTAGCTAGCCTTCTTTACATAATTTTGTTGCCCTTAACTTAATCATCAGGCAGGATCCTAAATCTCTCTCTCATTCAATTGAAGTTTTACTTCTTAATTTTCAAATGTATGCATTTGAATCCCACCGTTGATCAATATATAAGGTGACAAAAAATTATAATAAATTAATAAAAAAATATAGCCTCATAATTAAAGGAGTATGTAAAAAATTATAAAAATTTTTGATAAAATTTAGAACTCCTGTATACGAGCACTTATATGTCAAATCATCACAATTGGGGCGTCGGTACCATACCCATTAGCGGATTTAGACATAAAATGAAAATTTATCATTATTATTATTTTTGTTATTTCATATTATGATATATAATTTTCTTAATCTATTCTCATTATTCAATTGAAATCATTCATTTTCGAATATAAAAATGGCCAGTTTATTGTTAAAATTATCAAAATTATTAATTTTATTAAAATAATTTTAATTTTTATCATAAATTTTATTATAAAAATATTCTCACTCTTTGGTAGGTAATAAATAATTTTTGAACTGTTTAAACTAAAAAAAAAAAAATTGTCAAAGATTACAAAAATTTATTTTTTTTTTTAACATCTTTCAATTAAATTTCACTTATATATATCACTTTCACGTCAACTTTTTATACTTTTCTGATATATATATATATATATATATTATCATCCAAACACCACATTTGTTTATGTACTAACCTTTGCCTTTTTTTCTTTTGGGGGGGGGGGGGTGTGGTTGTTTCGTCCAGGAATCCAACTGATGAGAGAACGGAGACGATCAAGCAGGGCCTGGCAACATACGAGTCTGCTCTGGAAGATCTGGTGACTGTGAATTCACTCTTCACCATGGCCGTTTTCGTGGGCATAGCGTTCACGGCGCCGGGGCAACGGAGCCTGGAGAACACGGAGTGCGACCCGGGACCCACCATGGCGAAGAGTCTGCTGGTGTGCGAGGTAATCTCCTTCAGTACCTTCCTCTTGTCGAGCTTGGTGGCCAAGGCCTTGAAGCTGGACCTCAAAGTCAACCGCGAGAAGAACTTCAAGGACGAGCACTTCGCTCTCCAGGTCTCGAGGCGCGTCCTGCTCTACGTGTCCGGGCTCGCGACGGTGGTCGGGTGTACCCTGCTGATGGCTTCGATGATTTGCCTGGTTCAGATTCGGCTCGGAAAGATCGAGTGCAAGAGCCTCTACACGGAGACCGCCACTTATTGTATGGTTGGTATTGTTGCCGTTGCCCTCTTGATATATATCATATTGGGTGGTTGGGCTATGCATCGGACTTTCACAACACTTTCGCATGCCGCTCGACGGAGTACTAAATAAAAATAACACACACACACACACACACACACATATATATATATATATATATGCAAATCTGCGTTTGTACGGCATGGTAGCTAGAAAGCTAAACCATGCCCATATATATAGATTGTGTTTGTTTGTTTGTTTGTGTGAAAATCCTATCATATGTGTGTTTGTTGAAGTCTTGATGTTTAAGTCTTTTTTTTTTTTTTTTGGGAAGTGTCTGTTACTATTGGTAATAATAATACTCAGTGCAGGCTTTTCTGCCGTGGTTGTGGAATTTCACTTGTTTTTGTCAACTTGTTGAGAAACTACACCCAATTCCCTCGTTATTCATTAAAAATTAAATATCTTTTTTTTTTTGTTTGGGGGAGGGGGGGTAAGTATTTTAAACTTAAGCTGAAGCAAAATGAAATGCCAAAGTAAGTAGGAGTGGTACTTTTTAAGGATTTGTTGATACAGCTTAAAAGATTTGATAAAAATTGTTCCAACTTGATCTTAAATACCCCTTTAAAATGTTGTCGTGAGAAGTTGGTAAAAATTTTGAAATTAAACTGTCTTGTGGGTAAAAATTGATAAAAGTTTATAAAATAGAGAATTTCATAATAAATACACATAAAATAAAAATAAATAAAAATTTATAAAGTTTGACGTGCCAAACGTTCGCAAGACAATTGGGTTTCTCGCAATTTTTGGGTTCCAACTGATCATCATTCATGCTCTTTAGAAACGGATTGTTTGTCCCACAATAATGTCTCACTTTTTTTTTTTTGTATCAACACTTCGTAGTTAACGTTCTACTCTAATAATCATAATTGAATCATGTGAGAATGTGTTTAACAAAAGAAAAAATGAGACACTGAATGAAAAATTATTATAAAATTATTGTGTCCAGTGTACTGTATACCTTCCCTAAGCATAAATATATAATGTACTTTATTCTGTTTGGATAGAATAAAAGGAAAAAGTAGCTATTTTGTAATTTATAAGTTCAGTTTGACATCAATCCGATTTATTCGATTCTCTTTCGCTTTTTATCACTTGTAATGGAATTTAAATATCACGTGTTTAAGAGGGCTCATGCAAACTCAAGCTTTCCAAAACAACAGGAAGGAGAGAGAGAGAGAGAGAGATTGCAGAAAAAATTTATTTTTATCCTTTTAATTTAACATAGATGACTTACATGCGATATATTATTTATTTTTTTTAGATAATTTTATTTACATTCCTTAAATAATGAAATTTATTTTATTTTATTTCATCTCTAACCTATATAAAAGTTAGAAATTATAAAATATTGTTAGTTTTCATTATTGATTGAATACGTACTTTTTTGAGATTTTATTTATTCTCTAACTTTCGCTTGAAATATTAGGGTTTTACACGCTTTCAATTGTGTCAGGTAACTTTAGAAAATTCTGTATTCAATCAATAATGGAAAACTCCCAATCTCTTACAATTTCTAACCTTTATATAGGTTAGGATTGAAATAAAATAAAATAAAATTTAACTAACTAAGGAAACTAAATAAAATTAGCAAAGGAAAATAAATAATATATCACGTTTACGTCATTCTCCTCCACTTAAAAAATGACTTGCTCTCGAGTTGTCTAAGGTAAAATCTAAAAATAATAAAAAATAAAAAAATAAAGGACTTTCATGGCAGTATTACCAAATGACCCCCAAATAAAGTTTTTTTTTTTTTTTTATCATGATCAATCACCAATCTAAATATGTAAATTTGTCAACTATAAAATTCTTGATCTAAATACGCAAAACAAAGTACAAAAAAGTAAAATTCAAATATAAATAATAAGGTTCAAATGTACGTAAAATAACAAATAAAAAGCAAAACAAACGCACTTTATTCTTCCAATTGTTTCCTTTAATAATTTACTTGTTATTTAATTAATTATTTTTATAAGTTAAGTCAAAAATTTTTGGAATTACTATTAATTTTCACTCGATTCTATGATGGCATTGTGAGTTGTTTTGTTTTTATGGCACTATCAATCAATTGTAAGAAGAATAGAAAAATAAATAGAGATAAATATTAACAAAGACTGAGAAAACAAATTAATATAAGTAAAAAAGAAACAAGAACATCAATTACTCATAAAAAAAAAAAAAAGAAATACTGAAACAGAAGAGCAATTACTCATATAAAAAAAAAAGAAACAATATGCTAGGAGGCAGTTACCCATAATAACAATAATAAGAATAAATAAGAAAAAAAAAAACAGGAGTAGAGCGACAGCCCTCTTTGCTTTTGCATATAATTTACATATAATATGTAAACGATTGTGGTCGGGTGTACTTTGTTGATGGCTTCGATGATTCGTCTGGTTCAGATTCGGCCCGGAAAGATCGGCTGCAAGAGCCTTTACACCGCCACAAGGGCGGAACTAAGATTTTTTTTACTTTGCACTATCAAATAAAGATGGGTTTTTATTTATTTATTAGATTAATCATCAACCTAAATACGTAAATATGTTAACTTCACTACAAAATTCTTGATCTAAATACGCAAAACAGAGTAAAAAAAGTAAAATTCAAATGCATATAATAACGTTCAAAGGTATATAAAATAGTAAATAAAAAACAAAACTAACACACTTTATTCTTCCAATTGTTCCTCTAGTAATTTACTTGTTATTTAATTAATTATTTTCATAAACCAAGTCAAAAATTTTAGAAGTTGCTCTTAATCTCCATTCGATTCTGTGATGGAATTGTGAGGTTATTCTGTTTTTATGGCACTATCAATCAATTATAGAAGAGTAGAGAAATAAATAGAGACAAATATTAATAAAGACTGAGAAAACAAATTAATACTAGTAGATAAAAAGTCAAAAACATCAATTACTCATAAATAAAAAAAAAAGAAAAACAAAACGGCAATTATGCATATAAAAAAAGATAAAAAAGAAAAAAAGAAACAAAATACTAGGAGACAGTTATCCATAATAATAATAATAATAATAATAATAATAATAATAAAGAAAGAACTTACCAAAAAAATAATAATAATAAAGAAAAGAAAAAGAAGCAAGGCGACAGTCCTCTTTGCTTTTGCATATAATATATATATATATATATATAATATGTAAACAAGGGTAACAGATGCTGCAATCGTGCGTGTGCGTGCACACACAATATATATAATATAAACATATAACGATTAGTATTTTACTTACAATACAAGATTTCGAGTTTGTGCGAAATTTCAAACAAATTCATTATAATTGAAGAGATATATATGTATAGAGAGAGAACACATAATGAACAAGGTAAACAAATTATGAAATTTTACTCAAAACGATCGGTAGCCTTAATATTTGTTTTGATTTTTTTTTTTTGAAATTTTTAGTGCTATTAATTTATTTTTGATTTTTAAGATACAGGTGTCATTGGAGTGATAAAAAGTAAGATCAAGTGAGATAAATCGTGGATTCACAATTCGTGCAATGATATAAAAAATAAATAACTTTTAGAGATTTTTAAACCTTATGATAAATTAAACAGAGTCATAATTAGATTATAAACTAAATATTACCCGGATTATATATAATTATATTAAAATATTATAAGTTATTACTACTAAAAATTTTTGAACCAAAATTTTATTTGGCTTACAGTCCACCTTAGCCCCTACGGCCCTGCGTCCACAGCCACTTGTTGCATGGTTGGGATTGTTTCCGTTGCCGTCTTGACATATATCGGATTGCGTGCTTGGGCTATGCATCTCACTTTCACAAAACTTGCCGAAGACGCCAAATCTTCTTGAGGGAGCACTGCGGTGTAACGTACATACCTTCAAGATGATCAGAAAAAGAACATAAGAAGCAAGTCTTATATGTGTGCGTGTGCGCGCGTTTGTTTGCGTGAAATCCTATCATGTGTTGAAGTCTTATGTTGGGGGTCCAGATCTGCACCATTAAATAATTTGGATCGTTAAATTATCATTAAATTATTTGGGGTCAAGTTAAATTAAAATTATTAAGGTAATATTTAGTTTACTTTTTTTATTTTTTGTTTTTATTTTATTTGTTAAAATTCTCAAAATGAAGAAATAAAAAATACTTTATTTTCTTTATTTTAAGATTTTCTTTATTTTAGATTAAAAAACTCTCAAAATGACTTTTTATTATTTTTTATTTATGTGTAAACTCATTTGCTATATTTTAAAATAAATTTTGAAAACACAAGTAACCAAACGAGTTTTGAACTGTTTTTCTAATTTTCAAAAGTATAAAATGAAAAATGCGTTCCAAACAGTAAATAAAAAATAAAAACAAAAATAGAAAAATAAATCAAATATGACATTTAAATTATTTAAAAAAATAAAATTGCATCGCAACTTTTCATTTTTGCGTAGTTCTTGTAATACATTTATCCATTGTAGTGACCTGAAATCCCTTATGTTTGAGTTTTTTTCAAGTGTTTGTTGTTACTACAGGTAATAATGCAGTGCGGACTTTTCTGTTGAGTTGTGGAATTTCAGTAATAGTATTATAAAATTATTATGGACAAAAAAAATCTGAGCTCTCCGTTACCTCCCCTAGTCATATATAAGTATATAATGTACTGTCGTACGTTCTCAATATATATATATATAAGATAATAATAAGTCCAGTGCTTTATCCTGTTTGGGCAGAATAAAAGCAAAAGTTGCTATATATATTTTGTAATATATAAGTTGAGTTTGATATCAACCCAATTTATTCGATTCCATTTTGCTTTTCATCACTTGTAATGGAATTAAATATCACGTGTTTCACGAGGGATCGTGCAATCTCAAGCTTTCCAAACAACAATACTCTCTCTCTCTCTCTCTCTCTCTCTCTCTCTCTCTCTCTCTTCCCCCCCCCCTAATGAGCAAATAGTGGATAATAAGTCCAATTTTAGGTTAGTTTTGAACTATTGTAAGAAAATAGGATGAAAAACGTTGGTTAAGTAAAACATTAGTCAAGTAAATGTTAAAATTTATTCTTCTTCTCAGTCTTCATTTGATCTTCAAATTTTTATCCTCTCCTTTTCTATTTCGTAGATTATTGTTACAAAAAATGTGAACAAATAAATGTTGAACTGAAAAATCAAAGAACAAAACTAGTTGTGAAAACAAATTTCGATTACAAAATCAGGGAAGAAAATTGAAGAAGCGACAACTGTGAAACTGAAACAGAAAAGGAAGCTAGAACTTGGAAAGACTTCAATTGATTTTGTGGGTGGATTTCTTGGGCAATTAACAGTACATTGATACAAAAGTGCAAATACAAGAAACTTAGATTCCATTTGCTATAACTGTTTTGAATTTATTTTTTATTTTATAATTTTCAAAATAAAAAAAATAATTTAAAATGTATTTGATCAATTCTATTTTAAAATCTGTTTTAAAAAACAGAAAATAAGTTTCCACATGAAATGTAAAATGGACAAAATCGTTTTAAACGTTTTCAATCTAAAATAAAAAAAATCTCAAAATACAAAAAATAAAAAATGTCAAAAACTAAATGTATTTTTCTTTATTTAAAGATTTTTAAAACATAAAATACAAAATAAAAAACAAAAAACAAAAACAAAAAATATAAAATATAAAAACAAACCAAATAACTCCTTAATTACCAAGCAGTTATTTCCTTCTTTGCCACAACGTTAATTGCTGCATTGGATTCGATTGATTGTGCTAGAAGTCGCAGGGTGGAGTACGCTTCTGATCAAATATTATTGCAAAATTTCTGATAATTGTCTTTTTTTTTAGGTCTATTTCTTTCTAAGGACCCCATTTGCTTGGTTGTCATGGATTCCTTGTGTGCTTTACTGCTTTCCCTTGGTTAATTATCGGACCATTTTGATATCAAATTTTTGTATATTAAAAAATAATATTTCATGGTATGCGCGCGCGCACACATATATATACATATATATATATATATAATTATCGCCTTATTTTAAAATAACAAATCCATCATGTCCAATTTAGTTTTTGCCATTACCAGGTAAGCCATATATAAATTTTATGGTAAAATTATACGCTACTTTTGAGGTGATAGAAATTTTTAAAAAATAGTAAAAAGTACTAAAAAATTTTAAAAATTATTCACTTTGTATTTATTACACGAATTATGAATCCACGACTTAACTTATTTTATTTGATTTTGTTTTACTTTTTATCACTTTAAACGACTCATAATAACAATTAAAAAGAATCCCAACGAGACCTAATTAATTAATAGACAGGGAGCACTTTTCTAGTTTTATAATTTTCTTTGATCATTGACTGAGTCCACCTTTTCCTTCCTCTTGCTTGCGCGAGACTTAAAAGTTATGCTATCCAATTAAAATTCCTTTCTCCAGAGAGTTGTTTAAATACTCCAACGCAACCTTGCATCCGCATGCATATATAACTCCATTCAGAAGATAGAACAGAAGCGAGAACAAGAGAGATCAAAGTACAAAACCAATAGTCATGGCGAAGAAGGATAAAATTGAGTATACATCTCTCTCTCTCTCTCTCTCTCTCTCTCTCTCTAAATTTTAGCTCTTACTTCTTCGAGTGTCAGCTGTCAGTTATTCAATCATGACTGATAGATAGTTCATCTACACCATTGATCAATATACATATAGAGACATAATTTTTGAGGTTCATTCATCTGCTTGTATCCGTCGCCCGTCGCAACTGATCAGCTAGCCTTTTACATAATTTTATTGCCTTTAACTTAATCATCATGCGGGATCCTAAATCTTTCTCTCATTCAATTGAAGTTTTACTTCTTAATCGTCAAATGTATGCATTTAAATCCCACCATTGACCAACATACGTGATGTGTTTATAGTGCTAAAAAGTTAAAATATCGTATGTTTAAAAAATTAAAGTTTTATGAAAATTTTTAAAACTTTTTGATAAAATTTACAGCCCATATATATACGAGTTCTTGAACGCCTCATCACCACGACTGGAGCATCAGTACTGTACTCATGGGCAGATTCAGACATAAAATGAAAATTTTTTTTTTTTGGTAATTAAAATGAAAATTTATTATTATTATTATTATTATTATTATTATTATTATTATATAATGATATATAATTTTGTTAATCCATTTTCATTGGTCAATTGTAACTATTCATTTTCTAATATAATACATGGCCATTAAAATTATCATAATTACTAATTTTATTAAAATAATTTTAATTTTTTATCATAAATTTTATTATATTTTCGCACTTTTGTAGGTAATAAATAATTTTTGTTTATATACTAACCTTTGCCTATTTTATTTTATTTTGGGGGGGGGGGGTTGGGTGGGTTGTGTTTTGTTTCTTCTAGGGATCCTGTTGATGAGAAGAGAACGAAGACGATCGAGCAGAACCTGGAAACATGCGAGGCTGCTCTGGAAGATCTGGTGAATGTGAATTCACTCTTCACCACGGCGGTTTTCTTGGGCATAGAGTTCGGGGGGCCGGGGCAACGGAGCCTGGAGAATACGGAGTGCGACACGGGACCCATCATGGCGAAGAATCTGCTGGTGTGCGAGGTAGTCTCCTTCAGCTGCTTCCTCTTGTCGAGCTTGGTGGCCAAGGCCTTGAAGCTGGACCTCAAAGTCAACCGCGAGGAGAACTTCAAGCCGGGCGACATCGTTCTCCAGGTCTCGAGACGCGTCCTGCTCTACCTCTCCGGGCTCGCGACGGTGATCGGGTGCACTCTATTGATGGCTTCGATGATCTGCCTGGTTCAGATTCGGCTCGGGAAGATCGGCTGCAAGAGCCTCTACACGGAGACTGCCACTTATTGTATGGTTGGCATTGTTGCCGTTGCCCTCTCGATATATATCATATTGGGTGGTTGGGCTATGCATCGGACTTTCGCAACACTTGCGCAAGCCGCTAAATCTCCTAGAAAGAGTATCGATTTTGTAGAGAGTGATGTAGGTACGGAATTACTGCTAATATACATATATACCTAAGAGACAATCAGAAAAAGAAAAAAAAGGAAGAAGTATCTGCGTGTGTACAGCATGGTAGCTATATAGATTGCGTTATTGTTTGTTTGTTTGTTTAGCGAAAATCCTATCATTTGTGTGTTTGTTGAAGTCTTATGTTTGACCTTTTTTTGTGTGTTTGTTAGCTTTGGTAATAATGTTTGAGTGCAGACTTTTCTACTGAGTTGTGGCATTTCAGTAATAATATTATAAATTTATTAAGGAAAACAAAAATCTAAACTCCCGATTATATATAAATACTAGTGGAGAGTTGCGTGCTTTGCATGCAAGTAGGTGTCCAATATTAAAATGCATGATATAATGTTTATTGAAATATGTATCCGTATAATTAGTTTACGTTAAAATGCATTTACAATCATATACAAGAAAATTATTAATTACAAATAAAAGTTAGAAAATATGAAAAAATATTAAAAAATAAATAAATATTGATGAAAATTATTATAAAACTAAGACCAAAAAATACAAAACAATTTAAATATCTCTAAATTCACTAACTTAATAGTGATAATTAAACGTGCCAAAATATAAAAAGAATATTAAATGTGTTATAACATTATCACCACTTAAATTAGGGATGTCAATGAATTGGGTATAGGCAGTTATAATCTTTTCTGTCCCCGTCTCTGTTCTTGTCTTTATTTTCATTCTCCGTTTAGTAATATCCTTACCTATCCTTATTCTCGTCCCCGTTTCAAGAAAAAAAATTTTCTCCATATCCGTCCTCGTTAGATAATAAATTTTCTGTTTTAAGGAAAAAAAATAATAGAATATATGCACACATATATTGATTATACTTAGGGCCCGTTTGGTTTGCCATTTTTTGCTGAAAATCTCCAAAAATCTCTATAAATCTCTGTTAATTTTATATCACATCAACTTTTTCTCTCACTGCACGCATTACGAAATCTCTCCAAACCACAATTTATCTCAATTTATCTCATTTTTTCTTACTCCAAACAAACCCTTAAGAGAGCAGTCATCCTGAACAGCACCCCGGAAATCCCCTCCCCAAGTGCTTAAAATGAGCCACACACTTTAGCAAGGTTCAGTATTTAAAGCAGATGCTACTGTTAGTTGGAAAACAGTGAAATCCAAATGACAAGGATTCCGCGGGTTCAACGCAAGACAGTAAAAAATGAATAGTTGGGATTTATTTATATATAATTTAATAATTTTAATTTAATTTAATTAAAATTATTTTTAAAATAAAAATAAAAATTTTAAAATTTTAATTAAAGCATAAATAATACAAAATACCAAAGTCAAATATCAAAATTATTAAAATATAAATAAATCTCATCTCTCCAAATTTCTTTTTCTAGATGGTTTTTTCACTGCAAGCCTGAAACAGTGAAACCCAACGAACAAGTTCAAAAATTTATGATCAATCGCTACATTTTGCAGGAATTAAACAGAGACTGAACAGGAAAATGGATATATTTGAAATTGTATAAAATTATATAAAATAATATAAAATTATAAAAATAAATATTTCGTAATTCGTACAATAAATAAAAAATTTAAATTTTATTATCTCTTATTTTATATTTATAAAAATGTATAAGATTTTTGTTTTGAGAGCTCCAAACTGAGTCATAGTATGGCTGCCTGTATATGCAAATGTAAAGAGCGGGAAAGAGTATGGTCTCACCTCCTCCTTAGATACAGTGGCATCGAGTAAGGCAACGTCAATTGGCAGACTCAAATCCTCAAGCGTCATTTAATTTTTTTTTAATTTTTTTATTTTTTATTTTTTATTTTTTTAACTCATTTTTTATTTTATATTTTTAAAAATAAAAAAATAATTTAAAATTCATTTAATTATTTATGTTTTTAAAATTTATTTTAAAAAATTAAAAGTAAGTTTACATATAAAATAAAAAATAATAAAAAATTATTTTAAGAATTTTTAATAAAAAATAAAAAAAATTTAAAATAAAGAGAATAAAATATTTTCTATTGCTTCATTATAAGATTGTCAATACAAAAAATAAAAATAAAAAATAGAACACACTTGTGTGAACCAAATGCCACCTGAGCTTCTCCGCCGCCATGGGAAGATCAAAACGGATAAACCCTAGAAATCAGACCCAAAGTTCAAATCTGTCACCCGCTCAGGTTGGGTCCGGATCAGGGGATGGTCCCGAAGCGGATCCGGATCGCTCAAATGCATCACCCTCTCTCCGCCCGCGTCGTCCTCCGTCGACCGGCCTGATGTGTACCCCGGATCGGCGGTCTCGATGTCGCCGTCTCCGAGAGCTCTCCGTCCGCCGTCGTTCTTCAGCAAGAACCATCGAAGGCGGTGGCGGAGTAAAAACGTTGTCGTTTCCTATTCACTATTCATCTTTTTGGAAACCACTATTCATCAGTGGGACGAAAAATCGATGATTAACGTTTTATACCTAGGCACAGAGATAACGTACTATTGTGTATATATATATATATAAGATAATAGTAACTCCAATGCTTACTTACCCCAAAGAAAAAAAAAAAAATCCAATGCTTTATCCTGTTTGGGCAGAAAAAAGGGGAAAAAGTTGCTATATATTTCGTTATATGTAAGTTGAGTTTGATATCAATCCAATTTATTCGATTTCCTTTTGCTTCTCATCACTTGTGATGGAATTTAAATATCACGTGTTTCACGAGGGCTCGTGCAAACCCAAGCTTTCCAAACAGTGTGTATGTGTGAGAGAGAGAGAGTAGATAAAATTTTATTAAATTTTATTTTCATTTTTTGAAATTATACTATTCTTTTAATGCACATAACAATTAAGAAAACCTATTTAAATTTTAGAGAAGTTGAACCATTTTTGATCCAAAATACATATGCTTTTTTAAACCAATTATAGAATAAAAAGTTTTTGAAAACAAATATGTATTGCTATTTTTTTGAGCTGAAGCATTTTAAAATTTTAAAGGTCGAATCAAAGTATAAAAATTTTTGGGTTAAATTTTTTATGTGATAATCAATTTAAAACAACCACTAGTACACATATATATATTTTGTGTTAAAAAAAGTTTTAGATTATGAATCAATCATCCCTGAAATTTAAAATATTTTTTAGTTGCTATATATTAAAAAATTATATAATTTCAAAAAATAAAAATAATATGCACAATAATGTTTTATGTACTTAATATAATTTGTTTAGTTCTGTACCATATTTGGAGCTCCAAAAAGTTCAAAAAACATTAAAAAATTCAAAAACTCTCAAATTTTTTCAATCAAATTTTATCATATGTTACTTTTACATTAATTTTTAATTTTTTTTAGAATTTTTTTGAAACTCCAAACACTAAAATCACATAAGATTTCTACGTCAATTTCTGAAATTCATAATCCTCCGTTTGAAAATATTCATCTCTTTCAATTGATTTGATGTTAAAATAAAGAATTGATTTAATTTGATTGCAAATAAGAATTTTATAGAAAATACTAAGTTTAACTATGTTAATAAGAAATAAAAAAAATGACAAACATGAAATATAAGGATAAATTTACATATTTACTTAGATGATTTAAGAAATAATGAATTCTTATCAAATTCTATTATTTTAGATTAAATTTTAAATGACATACAAATCGATCAAATCTAACTCATTAAATTTTATTTTAATTCTAAACATAATAATTGATAAGTATTTTCATCGAATAAAATTAAATTTCATCTAATTCACAATTTCAGATAGAGCGTAAGAGGAAAGGATACAAAATAAAAAATGACGACGGTTTAGGTAGAAATTATCTTTTCATATTTTGCAAGTTGTCGTAGCCAGTTCGAACCATTCTTGCTCCTCGTTCCCAGCTGCGTTCGAACCGTTTGCGGTCCGTATCAACCGTCCGATTCAATGAAACGTTAAAAAAAAAAAAAAAAGTGAATATTTTAGGGCTCAACCAGCTCAACAATCAGTTCAGTTTAGACGAGGCATTTTGATATGTCCTCAAATAATAGGAGACAATAAATCCAGAACTTTTTGTTTATTTTAGGAAAAAAAAAAAAGGATTGAGCAAGAAGTTATACTTTTAGAATGATGGCTTTCTTTTATAAGTTTTTGCAAATTATTGTCGCCTTTTCAATTTGCTAGTCTGATTAGGGCAGAACAAGTATTTAAGGAATTGCTTGGAAAAGCTTGCTAGTGAGCTTAGATCTTTGCTACATAGCTCTCAGTAATTGTCAAGGAGCTTTCTAGCAGACCCAACGAGCATCTAGATTGTTAGAATATTCTGAATTTTCCATAGAGCCAGCATCACAGCCAATAACCATCCAATAATTAAGCTTGCAACGCGTCCTAGAATTTTTCACGAGTTCGTACCCTTACTACAAAAGCATTGCCCGTTGTTCTGCTCATACTCTCACTCGCTCCAATATGGCAACTCAGTCGCTCCAATATGACATCTGTCATTTTATTATAATTTCATCGCATCTGAATATGAGTCACAACTCTTAGATTAATAATCTTGAAATGAATTTTTGAATGACTTACGTTAATCATAAATTTTTTAGTCGTAGAGAAAAACAAAGAGTAATTTGAGAATTGTTTATTCAGATCCTGTTTGGTAATGTTTTTGTTTTTTATTTTTTTATTTATGTTTTTAAAATTTTGTAAACTGACAACTGAAATATATTTGTTAAATCTGTTTACGTTTTTTATTTTCAAAAATGTGAAAACTTAAATAGAAAAAAAGGCATTTTCGCTCTATTTTTTTCTGTTATAAACATTTTGTCAATTCTAATATTTTATCTATTTTTGTTATATCATATTAAAATGAATCATTTTATTAAATTATTTTAATAAATATTGTAATTGAATTATTTAAATTATTATGAAATATATTTTATTCAATTATTTTTAGTAAATAATATAATTAAATTATAATTAATATATTTATATCTACTAGATTAAATGATATAATATTTATATTTTATTCATTTCTTAATAAATAATATAATTAAATTAAGTTAATATAAAATAAATTTATTAAATTCAATTAATTTTTAAGAAACTATTAAAATTAATATTTTGCGAAAATAAAAAAATTTATAATTATAAACAAAATTGTATTTTTAAATATAGTTTCAGTTTTCATTTCCAAAAAGAAAACGACAATAGAAAACAAAAAACAGAAAACATAAACATATAAACGTAAACAAAAAAACAACAGCGTTATCAAACAACCCCTTAATACTCCGTTTGGAAAGATACCTCTCATAGAACTGATTTGATTTTAAAATAAAAAATTGATTTGATTTAATTTAATTTAATTTAATTTGATAAATAAAATTTTATGATTGAAACACATGTTTAAATTTAATAATTAAATTGAATTTATTTAAGAGAAATACTGAATTTGAACCTATTAGTGAAAAGAGAAAATATAATAAATATGATATATGAGGATAAATTTGTCCACTTATTTGAAAACTTAAGAAAATAATGAAACATCACCAAATTCTTATTATTTTGGGTTGAATTTCAAATGTTATAAAAATTTCAAAATTGAAGTTATGAAACAAAATCAAATTCAACTCATAAAATTTTATTTTAATTTCAAACATAAGAATTTACACATTTGTGTAGGTTTTTACTAAATAAAATCAATTTTCATCAAATTCTCTACTCTAAATAGAGTACAAAGGTTTATTCAAGCTTCTTTTGTTTTATCATTTAATCTTCACTTTGTTATTGAAGTTTTTTAAAAGAGTCTTAGGGTCATGCCTTTGCGTGAGAAATGTTAAAAATTTGGGAGTTGCAGGATGGCAAATTTTTCAAAAACGTTGAAAGTTGAAATTTTGTCGCTAAACAAGCTCATAAATAATTAAATTGTGAAATCACATTCATTTTGTGTTTGTTTTTCAATTCCTTTTGTATACATTAACTGCAGTTACATAAGTTAGACTATCAATTCAAACCATGAAGAATAGTTTACCTGATAATATTTTGAATTTATTTTTTAGTAGTTATTAGTTTTAATCTTTTCAGTGTCATTGGAGATTTACCTGTCGTTAATTTTAAGATTCTCAAAAATTAGTTAATGTGTGAACAAAATAACCTGAACCTTCTGTATGCAAACAAGTTAACCCGAATACTTTGAGTTATTAAAATAAAAAAAATGAAGAAAAAAGAGAGTTATCAATCCAGATGTCCCCGAATTAATGTGCACTTGCTTGAATACAGGATAAAGTATGGCTTCATTCATCATAAAGAGATTACCCTGTGTTTTTCGCTGTCGAAAAAAAAAAAAAAGAAAATAACCATCATAATTAGAATTAACTGGCAACACCTTTTACAGAGTATATAAAAAGCAAATAATGGTACAAAAGTGCAAGCACAAGAAAAGCTTAATTATCAAGCTCTTATTTCCTTCTTTGCCACAACATTGCTGCATTGGATTCGATACGAAGTGTTAGAAATCGCATAGGTCTATTTCCTTCTGAGGACCCCATTTGCTTGGTTGTCGTGGACTCTTTACGTACTTTGCTGCTTCCCTTTGCTTAATTACCGAACCATCTTGACGTCAAATTTCTAGTCATTAAAAAAGAATATTTCATGGTATGCATATATATATATATATATATATATATATAGTTCCGTTTGGGATGAGAAAAAATTTTAAAAAAGAATGAATACTGAAAAATTTTAAAAGTTATTTATTTTTTATTTCACTACATGAATTACAAACATATAATTTATCTTACTTTATCTCACTTTTTGTCATTCTAAACACATCCAATTGTCACCTTATTTTAAAATGGGCAGTGACAATATCAGATTATAATTGTTAATGGCAGAACTTATTTAATATTTTTTTGTAACTGTTGACAAAATTGCCCTTCTCTCATATTCTGGATTTTCTCTCCCTTATTAATCCCTCTCATACTTATATATTCATTTCCATTACTTTCTCTCTCTTTAATAAAAACTTATCGCTCTTTCTCTAAAAAGATTCATCTAATCTCTATCTATTTTCTAAATTTAAAATCTATTCAATTACATTCACTAAATTTATAAACATTTTTTTTATTATTTACCACATATTTTTTCACGATTTACATAATTAAAAACTAAATAAAATTAAAATATCTAATTAATAACCTAACAAATAAGAAAATATTTATTATTCAACATTTTTGTGTTTTATACTTAATTTTAACTTTATATTCATAAGATTTTGTAATATAAAAATAATAAAACCACATTTTAATGTTTTTATAACATCGAGTCTGAAAAATATACTAAACCCATTCTAAATATTATAAAATTAAGCTTAAATTATAATTAATATTTAAATATTTCTTGTTATAACTGTTGCAACAAGAATTTTTTTTTGTAAAAAGAAATATTTATTAAAAATTTAAAAAAAACTTTATTATATATTATTAAAAATTATAATAATATAATTTTTACTATAATTTTTAATAGTTTATAATAAAGTATTTTTTTAATTATTTTTAAAATAATTTTTTTGATGATCTATTAAAAATTATTGATAATTATTTTTTATTAGTTTCAAAAAAAAGATAATTATTTGTTGTGACCTACTCAAGTTCACCTATATATTTTATATTTTAAGTTTAAATTTATAATATCTATAATGGATCTAGTAAACTTTTAGAGCTAGATGTCATAAAAAAATTAAAATGTAATTTTATTATTTTTATGTTATAAAATCTTAAGAATACAAAATTAAAATAAAGTATACAACAAAAAAATATTAAATAATTAATATTTTCTTTTTTTTTTTTGGTAATTATTTATAAATTAAGTGGGCGTAGTAGTTGAGCAGACTTTAAATTTACGAAAAATTGTATGTAAGTCATACTTTATAATCTTTTAAGGCTATTAGTCATACAAAAAAAAATGTATTACTTTTAAGTCACATTAATGTAGAAAGTTTTGTATTTAAATCACACTTTTGAGTGGATCCCATGGGTTTGTTTTAAATATAATTTCTAATATACCAAGAATACCCTTTATTCCTATAATTAACTTAGACGAGAATTGTCGAAAATCACTCTAGCTGAAAATCACGTTTCTTCCGTTTTTGTTTTCCTTCCTTATAAATCGCGTGAAGATATGGTATATCATTAATTTGAACGAGCACTAACTTCCGTTTTTGTTTTCATTCCTTATTAATCGCTTAAAGATATAGTATATCATTAATTTAAGTGAGTATCGACTGAGATTAACGTTGGTCGAAGAAGGAATATATACAAATCTGTGTATCGGTATTGTTTATGTAGTACTGTTTCGTATAAAATGCATACTCATATAAACACAGTACCACATGGCCGAGAGTATCACATACGTGCGGTACTGTTTTGTATAAGATACATGCTTTTGTAAAAACAATACTGAATGTGTCTAGTATGCAAACAGCACCATGGAACACAAAAAAAAAATTCACATATCCAATATATAGCTGACAGTACCACATGGTCGAAAGTACCACATGCGTGCGGTACTGTTTTGTATAAGATGCATGCTCTTATAAAAACAGTACCGAATGTGTCTAATATGCAAATAGTACTATGAAGCACAAAAAAAAGTCACATATCTAATATATGACTGACAGTACCACATGGATGAGAGTACTACATGCATGCGGTACTGTTTTGTGTAAGATGCATGCTTTTGTAAAAATAGTACCGAATGTGTCTAGTATACAAACAACACCATGAAACACAAAAAAAAGTCACATATTCAATATATGGTTGACAGTACCACTTGAATGAGAGTACCACATACATGCGGTACTGTTTTGTATAAGATGTATGCTCTTGTAAAAACAATACCGAATGTGTCTAATATGCAAACAGTACCATGAAACACAAAAAAAGTTATATATCCAATATATGGCTGACAGTACTACATGGATGAGAGTACCACATGCGTGCGGTACTGTTTTGTGTAAAATGCATGTTCTTGTAAAAATAGTACCGAATATGTCTAATATACAAACAACACCATGAAATACAAAAAAGTCACATATTTAATATATGGCTGACAGTACCACATGGATGAGAGTATCACATGCGTACGGTACTGTTTTGTGTACAATGCATGCTCTTGTAAAAACAGAACCGAATGTGTCTAGTATACAAATAGCACCATGAAACACAAAAAAAAGTCACATATCCAATATATGGCTGACAGTACCACATGGATGAGTGTACTACATGCGTGCGATACTGTTTTGTATAAGATGTATGCTCTTGTAAAAATAGTACCGAATGTGTCTAGTTTGCAAACAACACTATGAAACACACAAGAAAGTCACATATTCAATATATGAGGTACTGTTTTATTATGCGGTATTGTTTTATATGCGGTACTATTTTATTATGCGGTGCTGTTTTATTATATGGTACTGTTTTATTATGTGGTACTATTTTATTATGCGGTACTGTTTTATTATACGGTATTATTTTTCCCAAACAGTTTTGGTTTTGCTTACTTTGTAAAGAAGATGGAAAGTCGCGGAATTAGTTTTTTCCTAAACAATTTTGATTTTGTTTCAAAAAATTGATTTTGCTTACTTTGTAAAAAAGATGAAAAGTCGCGGAAATTATGAGTGAAGTGTGCACTATTTTCGGATAAAACCGACAGTTTTGAAATGTAGTGAAAAACGCGTGATATCTTTTTTTGTCTTTTTGTTGCAAGTGTGACTTATTCACAAATAAGTTTTTTTGGTATGACTTAAATCCTTATAAGTCCATAAATAGTGACCGGCCTCCAAAAACTCCTTAAATTTAAGAATTAAATAATGTTAGATGTGTCTTTTTTAGAGAAAGAACGGAGTTTTTACTAAAAAGAGAAAAAAAATGGTGATGAATATAGAAGTTTAAAGGAATTAATTATTGAGAGAGAATCTAAAATAACAAATGAGGTAATTTTGTCAATAGTTACAAAAATTATTAAATAAGTTCTGGCATTAACAATTATTGTTGTCGCCACCCTTCTGAAATAAAAAAATCATTTCCAGTTTAATTTTTGTCATTGCCAAGTAAACCATATATAGGTAGCGTTTGGAATGGTGGAAAAAAAGAACAAATAAGAAAAAATGTGATTTAGGATAATTTTTTTACATTTAGTGTTTCTAACTTAAACTACGTTTTTTAAAGATGAATAGTGTAATTTTAGAATTTTTACAGTAAAAAGTTAGAGAAAAAAACCGTGAGAATGATTTTTTTGGGTCCGTTCCTACGGAGTTATATCAGAATTTTTTTGAAATTGTTGAAAATTTTGATTTATGCGTAAAAAAGTTGGAGAGAGAAATTGTGAGAACGGTTTTTTTCGTTCATTCTCACGGATTTATGTCAAATTTGTTGAAATTTGTTGAAAAGTTATTAGGGTTTATGAAAAAGTTATTGGGATTTGTAAAAAAAGTATTAAAGTTTCTAAAAATTTGTTAGAATACATAGATATATATAGAAATTTATAGAGATTTCATAAAGAACGAGGTGACCAAAATGTATTAGAGATTTTTACAAATTTTTAAATATTTTTAAAGATTTTTGTTAATTTTTAACAAACTAAACGGTGGCATAATTTATTTGATAAAAATATAATGGCAATTAAAAAGAATCCCAGCACAGTACGGAGACCAATTAATTAATGGACAGGAGAGCACTTTTCTAGGTGTATAATTTTCTTTAATCATTGACGCCTTTTCCTGGCTTGCTTGCTTGCGCGAGACTAAAAAATTATGCTATCCAATTAAAATTCCTTTTCCCAGAGTGTTTAAATACTCCAACGCAACTCCGCATCTGCACGCATGCATATATGACTCCATTCAGAAGATAGAACAGGAGCGAGAACAAGAGAGATCGAAGCAAAACCATTCATGGCGAATGATGATGAAACTGAGTATGCATCTCTCTCTCTATTTAAAATTTGGCTCTTACTTCTTCGAATGTCAGCTGTCTTTTATTCAATGATCACGACTGGTAGTTCATCTACACCATTTGATCAATATACATATAGAGAGGGACTTTTATACATGATTTTATTGCCTTTGACTTAATCATCATGCAGGATCCTAAATCTTCCTCTCATTTTGAAGTTTTACTCCTTAATTTTCAAACGTATGCATCTAAATCCCACCTTTGATCAATATATAAAGAGCGAATAAAATGACTAAAAAATTAATTAAAATTGTAACTTCATAATTTGTGTAATTTGTAACAAATTAAAGTTTTATAAAAATTTTTAATAAAATATAGAGCTCCTGTATACCAGTATTTATATACCTAATCACCATAACTGGGGCATCGGTACCGTGCCCATGGGCGAATTCAAACATAAAATGAAAAATTATTATTATTATTATTATTATTATTATTATTATGGTATATAATTTTGTTAATTAATCCATTCTCATTGGTTAATTGTAATTATTCCTTTTCCAATATAATAAATGGTCATTAAAATTATCAAAATTACTAATTTTATTAAAATAATTTCAATTTTTTTTAATTTTTATCATAAATTTTATTATAAAAATATTCTCCCTTTAGTGGGTAATAAATAATTTTTGTTTATATGCTAACCTTTGCCCCATTTAGTTATAATATTTTTTTTTTCCCGGCGGGGGTGTTGTTTCTTCTAGGAATGGTGATAATGAGATCAAGCGGAACCTGAAAACATACGAGGTTGCTCTGGAAGATCTGGTGAATGTGAATTCACTCTTCACCCTGGCCGTTTTCGTGGGTATATCGTTCGCGGCGCCGGGGCAACGCAGCCTGGAGAATAAGGAGTGCGACACGGGACCCATCATGGCGAAGAATCTGTTGGTGTGCGAGGTGGTCTCCTTCAGCTGCTTCCTCTTGTCGAGCTTGGTGGCCAAGGCCTTGAAGCTGGACCTCAAAGTCAACCGCGAGGAGAACTTCAAGCCGGGCGACATCGTTCTCCACGTCTCGAGACGCGTCCTGCTCTACCTCTCCGGGCTCGCGACTGTGGTCGGGTGTACTCTGCTGATGGCTTCGATGATTTGCCTGGTTCAGATTCGGCTCGGAAAGATGGGGTGCAAGAGCCTCTACACGGAGACCGCCACTTATTGTATGGTTGGCATTGTTTCCGCTGCCCTCTTGATATATATCGCATTGGGTGGTTGGGCTATGCATCGGACTTTCGCAGCACTTGAGGCAGCAGCTAACTCTTCCAGAACAGGGACGGGTTATTGCTAGTATGTATCTGCGTGTGTACAGCATAGTAGCTATACAGAAAGCTAGTACCATGCCAATCTCGATTGCGCTTGTTTGTTTGTTTGTGTGAAAATCCCATCACATGTGTGTATGTTGAAGTCTTATGTTTGAGCTTTTTTTGTGTGTTTGTTACTATCGGTAATAATATATTTTGAGTGCAGACTTTTCTGCTGAGTTGTGGAATTCCAGTAATAATATATATTCTAAAATTACTATGGAAAAAGAAAAAAATCTGAACTCTCTATTATATTTACCATCCCCAATCATATAAAACTATATAATGAACTGTTGTATGTTCTCAATATATATATATATATATACACGATAATAGTAAGTCCAATGCATTACCCTATTTGGGTAGAATAAAAGGAAAAAGTTGCTATATATTTTGTAATATACAAGTTGAGTTTGATATCAATCCAATTTATTCGATTCCTTTTTGCTTTTCATCACTCGTAATGGAATTTAAATATCACGTGTTTCACGAGGGCTCGTACAACTTCAAGCTTTTCAAACAACAATAGGAAGAGAGAGAAAGAGAGAGAGAGAGAGAGAGAGAGAGGTGTACGTAGATAACTGTAGAGAAAAATTTTATTTCTATCCTCATGGTATAAAATGTGTTTTTCTGAATTGAGGTATTTTAAATTTTTGGGAGTTGGACAAGCTTAAAAATTGTTGGGTTAAAAACATTTTATATCATAGTCCAGTTTAAAAGTTAAAAAAATAAAATAAAAAAATTGACATCACCCGTTTAAATTTCAAAAGAAATAAAATAAAAAATAACATCGTGGCAACTTGTCAGCGTTTGTATTATCAACCAAATTTGAAGTTTTCTTTTGGGTATTAACGGTTTGTTTGCTAAGAAAAAGAATATCAAAAAATCAAAAGTTATTGTAAAAGTAACACGTAACGAAATTTAATTAAATAACGTTAAAAAAATTAAAATTTTTTGAAAAATTTTGAAACTCTGAATAATTACGTCAACTTTCTGTGATTTAATTTAAAATTTATTTGAACGGATGGTAAGTGGTCCTTTTGAATGACATTGGTAGACCACTGTGCATGTTGTTTCAAAATGTGTGAAATGCATTATTATTTATTTTTTTTGCCTTAACATGATTGTCAGTTCTGTAACATTTTTTAATGGTAGATATAATTTTTTTTTTCAAAATTAATGAAGGTTGTAAAGGGTTAAATAATTAAAAAAAATAAAAATAATATGCCCGTTAATGTTTTATGTACTTAGTATAATTTGTTTGATCTTGTTTGAAATTTATTTTGCATGACCATCCGTTGTCAATTAAGAAAAAAATTAATAGCAAAAAGTGTTGGGACATAAGACTAAAATTACATGGGATTTTCATGTCCATTTTTGAAATCTGAGAGATCATAATGCTGTTATTTTTCTATTCATATTTATTTGTTTATATTTTATTTTTTTATTGTTATTTTTTCTAAAATGAAAATTGAAAGATGCATTTTTTGTTTATAATTATAAATTTTTATCTTACAAAAATATTAATTTAATTATTTTTTTGAAAAAATTAATTGAATTTAATAATATTATTAATTTAAAATTAATTAAATTAAATTAATGAATTAAATTAGTTAATTAAATCAACCAATTAAATTAATTAATTAATTTAGTTTAATTAAATTATTTATTAAAAATTATCTAATCCAATAAATATAAATTATATGAAATTATAATCTAACTATATTATTTATTAAAAATAATTGAATAAAATATAATTATTATATCATTCAATTCAGTAAATATAAAATATATTTATTATGATTTAATTATATTATTTATTAAAAATAATTGAGTAAAATATATTTCATAAGAATTTATATAATTTAATTAAATATAGATAATTTAATTTAATTTAATTAATTTAAATTTATTATTTCTTAAAAGCAATTTAATAAAATATATTTCATATTAATTAAATTAATTAACTAAGTTAATTTAATTAATTAAATTATATTATTTATTAAAAATAAATAAATAAAATAAATTACATATTAATTTAAATAATTAAACTAAATTAAATAACTTATATTATTTATTAAAAATAGTTTAGTTTAATAAAATATTTGAATAAAATAATTTATTTTAATATGATGCGGTAAAAATGAACAAAATATTTGTAAAAAAACAGAGTAAAAAAACACTATATTTGTTTGCATTTGTCTGTTTAAATTTTTATTTTTTCAAGAGTAAAAAATATAAACAAATTTGAAAATTTTGTTTCTTGAGTCAGTTTAAAGAAATTTGAAACCACACAGATTTAGAAAAAAAAAAAAAAAAAGAAAAAAAAGGGAAAACGAGAAACGCTAGCAAACGGTGCATAAGTGTAAAAATCCAAAACCAAAAAAGTTTAGGGTCATTAAATAATGCTGTTATTTTTCTATTTTTATTTGTTTATTTATTTTATGTTAATATTTTTTTATTGAAAACTGAAATTGTGTTTGAAAATATAATTTTATTTATAATTATTAATTTTGTATTTTTATTAAATATTTAATTTTATTATTTTTTAAAAATTAATTGAATTTAATAAAATTTATATTTAATTTTGTTTTAATTAATTAAATTAACTAAATTAAATTACTATATTAAATATATTAAATTAATTGAATAAATATAAAATATAGAAAACTATAATTCAATAAATAAAAAATATATTAAATTATAATTTAATTATATTACTTGTTAAAAGAAATTGAATAAAATATAATTATTATATCATTTATTTCAATAAATATAAAATATATTAATTATAATTTAATTATATTATTTATTAAAAATAGTTGAATAAAATATATTTCATAATAATTTAAATAATTTAATTATGATATTTCTTAAAAATAATTTAGTAAAATATATTTCATATTAAATACATTAATTAAAATTAGTTAATTATTAAATTAAATTAAATTTCTGAATAGAAATAATTTAATACAATATATTTCATGCTAATTAAATTAATTATTAGATTAAATTAATCTATTTTTATCCAAAATAATTTAATAAAATATATTTGATATTAATAAAATAAATTAATTTAATTTTATTATTTATTAAAAATAATTTAATAAAATATATTTCATACTAAATAAATTTAATAAAATAAAATAATATAAATTTAAATTAATTAATTTGATTTTATCAAATTAAATTAATTTTATTTAGTTAATATAATTTAATTTAATTAATTATTAATCAAAAATAAATTAATATATTACATATTAATTTAGAGAATTACTTTAATTAATTTATATGATTTATTAAAAATAATTTTAATTTAATAAAATATTTGAATGAAATAATTTATTTTAATATAATACAGCAAAAGTGGATAAAAATTAAAATTGACAAAATGCTGGTAATAGATAATACTAATAATAGTTTTTTATTTACGTTTCTTTATTTAATTTTTTATTTTTTAACAAACAAAACAAATATAAGCAGATTTAATAAATACTTAAAAAATCTTAAAAATACAACAGAAGAGCAGAAAACAAAAGCGTAAAACGAGGCCAACGGCTTATCATTTTTTGCAGGCTGCCATAACCGGTTCGAACCGTTATTGCTCCTCGTTCGCAACTATTTACGAACCGTTTGCGGTCCGTATCAGCCGTCGGATTCAACGAAGCGGATAAAATGGGTAAATTTTAGGGCTCGACGAGGCTCAACTATCAGTTCGATGCCCCCGTCCTCTCTGTCGCTGCCATTTATCTCTCTCGCTCGTCGGCACCTCAATCCGGCGTAAAGATTTCCGGCGGAGAGATGATTCTCCCTCTTGAGGGACGACTCGTCACTGGATAGCTTTTTCTCCCTTTCCGGTGACTTGAACAGCTATTTCCGTCAAGCGTACAATTTACTCTCTAGTTCTTTGTCGATGCTACGAAACCATCGTCGGAAGCGAAGCTTCTAATCAATTTCTTATTCTTCTTCGGCGACTCAATCAGTTAGTTTTTTTTGCTTTTCTGTTTTCCAATCATACTTCACTGTAGAGTCTAGCCATAATGTATGTGTTGCATGTGTATCGGTTTGAGTAACTATCCTTTAATTCATGTACATAGCTAGAAACAAGTGTAATTTTATGTCTCTTCTGATTTGGCTGTTGTGTTGTTTCTGTTCTAACCTCTAATGCTCTTCTTCACTGCAGTTTAGCTACAAAATTTGAGACTAATTTTAATTTTCTGAAACTAATTGAAATGATTTCAATTAGATTTACTCTGAAATTGGATTTTTTTTTTAATTCGACTTCTACATGCTAACTGAATCACAAATTGATCCTAAAATTAAGCTAACAGATTAGGAAAATATCAACTTGAATATTTTCAAATACGTATATGCCGCAATACCCCCCCTTCAAGTTAGAGAGTGAAGATTCCTAAGAACTTGGAAGAGAGAATTCGAAAAGGGTCAATCCCAAGGGCCTTTGTAAAAATGTCGGCTGGTTGAGCAGCTGTGGAAACACGATGAAGGGATAGAATGCCAGCTGGGAACTTCTCAAGAAGTAGGTGGCAATCAATTTCTCTGTGTTTGCTCCGTTTATGATTGATAGGATTGTGAGCAATGTGAAGAGACTAAAATCTCTCTATTTGAGCTTAAATCATTTGAATCAATGTGGTTGTATGTATTTTTAGGTCGCTTAGTGAGGCGAGGTGTTTTGGTATGTCCTCAATAATAAGAGACAATAAGTCCAGACCTTTTTATTGTTTTCTGGGGGAGAAAAAATTGAGCATGAACTTATACTTAATGATGGCTTTTTTTTTAATAAGTTTTGGTAAATTGTTGTTACCTTTTCAATATGCTAGTCTGATTGATGCAGAACAAGTAGTTAAGGAATTGAATGGGTATTGACTTGATATTCTGTTTCAGTGGATTTGGATGAGGGAAAGAGGGCAGTAGACAGCTCTGCTGAAGGAAATGAGAGTGCATGTGTAGGAGCTGATGTTTCAGAACCATATGTAGGTATGGAATTTGACTCTGAAGATGCTGCCAGGAAATTTTATTTTGAATATGCTAGACGGGTAGGATTTGTTGTGCGGCTTATGCAACGCCGTCGTTCAGAGATTGATGGTAGAACAATTGCACGGCGACTTGGATGCAATAAGCAGGGTTTTTCTCCTAATCATGGCACAATTGGACCAGATAAGAAACCATTACCTTGTGCACGAGAGGGTTGCAGGGCAACAATTTTGGTGAAGTTAGAGAAATCTGGGAAGTGGGTTGTGTCCAGATTTGAGAAGGAGCATAACCATCCCATGATTGTAACTGGGCAAAGGTTTAGTTATGCGGTATGTTTTTCCCCTCCCATTGTAAATTGTATAATAACTTTCTTGTTTGTTATATTTCCTTTTGTTTCTAAATTCAGCTCTGCTCCTTAAATATAAGTTTAAACTTTATAATTCAAGTTTCATTTGTTAACATACTTGGATAAGGTCCTCTCACTTGTCTTATCGTAGAGCGACTCCCTTCTCCATGATAGATTAACCAGCCTTAACAGGTAAGTTATATAACTAGATATAAAACTGCTTGTGAATAAAGTAGATAGTCCATAAAGTGAGAGAGTTAAGAAAGTGACTTGATAGATTTCTTTACTTCTGAGAATATGTTCTCTTGAAGGGTTTATGTTCTCATAGTTGATAGTGGAAAAATGTTAAATGTAATTTGTGAAATTTTATAGTTTCATTACAATAGACTAATATGATAGTAACTTGTCTTCTTCTAAGAAGTATGGACGCCGACACAACACACAGATACACTAGGCGATTTTTAAAAAATGCAAGAAATGGCAGAGGGACTCGGCAATAATATAGATTTTTTAATGTATTTTAGATATTAATATTTTGTTTGATACAATAGAAATAATGCAATTTATCACTTATTAAAATTTAAAGCCATGTGTTTAATATCTTAAAAGCTAGCAAAGAAGTAACATAATAATTACATTTTATAAAAAATGTCAATAAACCTATATTTTATAGATTAAAAGTTAACAAAAAATTATGAATTGTATATTTTTTCTAATGTAAATCAAATATGTGCGCTCAAAACGAGTTCATAACATGTCCAAGTTGTGACTGAACATATAAAAAAAAAAAAAAAAATTGGACATTGCAAAAGGCTTGTCCAACATGTGTCAAGTCTCTTGTCAGTCCAACTTATAGACGGACTCTTAATCGTAAGTTTATGCTTCTTAGGTTTTCTTATATGAAGTAATTACTAGTAAGGAAACATCATGCACAGGCACGAGGGGGAAAGGTGGTTGTTGGAGCTCTTTTGGTTGGTCTTTTTTTGTGTTTGAGTCGATAATCTTGATTTAGTTGCCTCACATTTTGGTGAAGAACGCTATCATAGGTATGAAAGACAATAAATCTACTAGATTTGCACTAGATCTTTGGATAGATTAAATCTTTCGTCTAGCATAGCCTTTTTCCTTTATCATTGTTAGGGTTAATTGTCTTTATATTTTCTGTATTTAAGATGAAAATCACTTATACCCCTTAAAAAATTTTACGTTTATATCTCTCGTACTGCATACTGAATTGAAATTGTTAAACAATCCGTCAAAGATAATGGTTTTATCTCTTAATTAACTTTAAAAAAATGTACTTACATCCTCTATAGTTCATATTATTTGCACTTACACTCAATAATTTTATTTGATTTTCAATATTTATTTTTATCTTTTGACTTAAAAATCTAAGATCATTTACAATTACACTTTAGTTTCAAATACGGAGGTATAAAAGTGGGTTTTTGAAGTTTAGATGTATAAGTAATTTTTACCTTAAGTACTGAGAGTATAAATGCAATTATCCCTTATTATTATTAGGATAAATTACACTTCCCTCCCTTATTGTGAAATTTTGTTAACATTGATTCCCCTTACGTTAAATCTACCATTAAAACTTAACAGAAAATATCAAAATAACCAAAGTTTTAGGTGTTTTTCTTATTTTATCCCTCTCTCTCTCTTTCTCACTTCTTTGTCAGGTTTCTTTATAAAATCTCTATTTTTTTTACTTGTTTTTGAGGATTTTTGTAATTAAAAAAAGAAGAAACTAACGAAGATGTGAGAGAATAAGGGGTAAACTAGGAAAACACCCAAAACTTTAGTTACTTTGACATTTTTGTTGCTTTTACATTTAAGAGAAGGAGGGGTCAAGGTTAGCAACATTTCAAAAATAAGGGAGATAAGTGTAATTTTTAAATGTTGAGAGTTGGTAAATATAATTACCTAGATGTTGAAGGGAGGTAAGTGTAATTTACCCTTATTATTATTATTTGGGAAGTGCCTTTGGCCCTATTTGGCACCACCAAAACTTACCAAAACTCACCAACTTTAACTACATTTTGTACTTTCCTCCAATTAAAAATTTTCACATTTCAAGTTTATATCACATCTTTCTACTTTTATTATACTTTTTACCTCAATTTTTGTTAACCAAACATCCCCGTATTCACTGATAATGTTTGTTAAACATGTATGTAAAGCATTAGTTAGCCTATAATATATTTTTGTAGTCAATGAGGCTATTCTTAGTTTACTTCCATCAATGAATTCATACACCTCATATTTTAACTGTGGCTTGTTTCAATAAAACCAAATATTTTGATGACTAGTTTTGTCTAGTGAAATCAAAAGTAGTTTGGCTTCATAGCGAAGTTATTGAGAGCACACCAGAAAACATTTACGCGATTTGGCTAATCAGGACGAACTGGTGTCGAACTGGCTGAATTTCATATTTTGCTAACGTCTTACTGCTCGATTCATCTATGTTTTCAGGGTGACAAGGACAAGAAAATTGAACAACTTACTCAGGAGCTGCAGCGGCAGGACCAGCTATGTGCTGCATATCGAGAAAAACTGCTAAGGTTTCTGGCTAATGTTGAGGAGCAAGCTGAGCATTTGGCTTCAAAAATTCAAGTTATCGTTGACAATGTGAGGAAAGTCGAAGCTGAAGTGCATGAACTCTCCCAACGCAGATAGCCTTGGAATTTACGGTAAATTATTTCTTTGATGTGTGAAACTTGTATATTCTAACTCTTTTTCATTATGTACATAAATTGCTTATTTTGAATTGTTGCTTAAACTTATTTAAAAATTTAAGCCCAAAATGTAAATGAAAAGAATTCATGTTTTTAATAATCTTTTTTTTTATATATAAAATAAATGCTATTGCTTTAGGCCCAAAACAGAACACTTGTCATTTTTTGTTACATCTTATTAAAATGATTAATTTTATTCAAATATTTTATTAAATTCAAATTTCAATAAATATGAACGGGTTTACCAACCAAGTTTTTATTACTTTTTTTTTTATTTGTAAACATAAACATAAAAACAATAAACAAAACATCATTGAATGGGGCTTTAGAATTTGTAATTACTAGGGGTAAAAAAGAACAAATTTCATGGGAATGAGACAAAGATGTAAAAAAAAAGGGGGGGGGGGCTAAAAATAACAAAGTAAAAGTGAAAATTTTAACCATATAGGAATAGAATTAAGTTTTGGTGTAATTTTTTAAATTAATGAAAACAAAATAACACTATTCTATCATAAAAATCTGCCATAAGATTTATTATTTTTAAAAAATAAACTCATAAAAATAATTTTATTTATTTATACCAATTACATCATTCAAACATAAATTTCTAATATATATTAGTATTTATTTTTCGTGGAAACAATTAGCCCTACCAGGCCCTTTGCCCCCATTAGGCCACACTCTTGGGCCTTATAAATGATCTAAGTTGATGCTTCAATAAGATTATTTCATTCCGATAAATTATTTGATTGCAGAAAATTATAGATATCAAATCTGCATCCCAAAAAAGGTCTAAAATGTAATTTTCTGCAACCAAGACGTGGTTCCTACCTCAAACAATCTTCATGGATATTGTCGTCCTCGAAGGCATCTTAAAGCCTTCTATCTATGAGAATACATTTTTTCTCATTTGGACCCCAGCGGAATAGCTAACTCTAGCAAGGTATATACTTCACTCTGAAAATTGTAGACATCAAATTTGCTTACCCAAAAAGGTCCAAAGTCTCATTTCTGCAATAGAGAGAGAGAGAGAGAGAGAGAGAGAATGATAACCAGATCACAAAAACTAAATCATGAGAAGCCAATATACATATATATATATATATATATATAAACATATATAGGGCTTTGGGAGGTTCCATTCTCTCCTCTGGCCTTTACTTCATAAATATTGTACAATCAATTAATCACCAGCTAGCTTAGCTATGTTGAGCTCAAGGCAGCAAAGCCACCACCTTTCATCATCTGTCTGAACTCCCTGTAGTTGACCCTCCCATCTCCATCCACATCCACCTTCTTTATCATTTGCTTGCAGTCTTCCAGGGTTCTTCCTTGCTTCAATCCCAGCGACTGCAACACCGACCTCAACTCTTCCACCGTGATGTAACCGTCCCTGTTCTGATCGAACACGTTGAACGCCTCCCTCATGTCCTCCTCCTCGTCCCTTTCGTCCATAATGGTCTCGTACAACGACCCAAACTCCTCGATGTCCACATACCCATCTCCATTTGTGTCAATCTTCTCAATCATCTGGATCAGTTCTTTGTCCGGGATGATTATTCCCAAATTCTGTAACGAGTCACTCAGCTCCTTCTTCGTGATCTTTCCATCCCCGTTCCGATCAAACATTTGGAAAACCCGACGTAGCTCCGCAGGGTCCATTGTTCCTTAGTTACCTTACTGATATATTCGTTAAAGAGAAATATGTATGTTTATATGAAGATGGATTAATTGCATATAGGTACGTTTTGGCAGGTGTAGTGCGGGTTGTGATCATGAAAGGAAGAAATAAAAGATGATAGATATTGGCGGTTGGGTGGAGAAGAATTAAGATTGGGAGAGGATGTGGGGAATGACTAGGTTAATTAGTTTGGGAAAATGGAGATGGGAATTGGAATTTGGAAAAGAAGTTGCTGAATGGAGTTAAAAGACTGGTGAAACGTGTGGTGAGGCGAGTTTGTAGATTGATTTGATGACGAAAGAGTGGAGAGGATGATATAATTGGAATGAGTGGACACCCACTAATTCCGTTGAATCAGTGGTTCACAAAGACTAGCGCCCCATGTTCTTGTTATTGAAGTCCAAGTTTGATATATATATATATATATATATATGTGAGGATCCTGTTAATTTGCACCTATTTCGACTCTAAGTGATTGGATACTCTGAATATATATATATATATGAACGAGAGAAGCATTGCATTGATGGATGATGACAACATTCTGAAGGTGGAACTGGTGAGTTGGAACAAATAAAAGGAAAGATGATGGCCGGCCAGCCTTCGATTGGAAGATCAGTAGGAAGTAGTCAACTTGGTATCCACAAAGAATCGGTGGAACGCACAAACAAACAGATACTGATAAGAGATAATTTTATGGGACGGAGAGAGCTAGAAGCATAACCTAAGATTAATTTTGGCCTCAACTGCCAACTAATGTCACTCATTTCCAATTCAAAATTTTGGGCAGTTCTGTGACGGAAGAATGGAAGTAAATTGGAAATAAATGAATTATACATTCATATATATATATATATATATAAATGTATATAAGGATTGTGAAAAGAAAAAAAATTAGCAGATTTGGCCGAATGAATGAGTATAGCTTTTCTGAGGTATTGGATAGATTGTTCCTAAGCTTGTGAAAATAGTTGTACCCCCGAGGTAGTATGGAGAAATAGTAATTCTGATTATGTGGAAATAATTTTATTCCAATTTCACTGAACTAATGCATCCAAAGTAGAAAATACAAATAGGACAAATATGTTTTTGTATATATATATATATATATACACTTAAAATTAGATGGATTGAAATTGTAAATAAAATTTTAATTTTATTAAAAAAAAACGTAATTTTATTTAATTTTATAAAAATAAATAGAAAAAGAGTATTCAATCAAAACTGACTTGTAAGTAATTTAGAATTAAAATTTTGTTGGATTGAGTTTAAAAGTTGTCGCATTTAACCAATTAAATGCAACCACTGCCTGCAACTCAGCCGTAACCATTGAGATCCAACCGAATCCTTTACACTTGAAAAAGAAAATAGAAAAAAAAAAAAGTCAGATTAGTTGTATATTTGAATTATTCGGGTATTTAATCCACCGACAATGAAAACAAATTAAGCCCAAGTACCTGAGCTTCTTTTTCTTTTATTTTTTTTTCCTATTTTCTGTTTTTTTTTTTTTTTTTTTTTTTCCTTTCCAAACTAAATTATATACCTCTTGTTCTCGGATTCGAATATCCCCACCCAAATTTATATCTATTGGAATTGATTGAGTTGGATTACAATATATATCTTATGTATATAACTACGCTTGGAATAATAAAAAGTGAGATAAATTAAGATAATTTGTGAGTTCGTAATTCGTATAATGAGATAAAAAGTGAATAATTTTTATAAATTTTTTAAAATTTTTTAACATTTTTTAATAAACCAAACGCAACTTAAATTATCTTAATTTAAGTTGAATTAAGCCCAAGTACCTGAGCTTCTTTTTCTTTTATTTTTTTTTTCTATTTTCTGTTATTTTTTTTCCTTTCCAAACTAAATTATATGCCTCTCTTAGTTTGTTCTCGGATTTGAATAACCCCACCCAAATTTATATCTATTGGAATTGATTGAGTTGGATTACGATATATATCTTATGTATATAACTACGCTTGGAATAATAAAAAGTGAGATAAATTAAGATAATTTGTGAGTTCGTAATTCGTGTAATGAGATAAAAAGTGAATAATTTTTATAGATTTTTTAAAATTTTTTAGCATTTTTTAATAAACCAAACGCAACTTAAATTATCTTAATTTAAGTTGAATTAAGCCCAAGTACCTGAGCTTCTTTTTCTTTTATTTTTTTTTCTATTTTCTTTTTTTTTTTCCTTTCCAAACTAAATTATATGCCTCTCTTAGTTTGTTCTCGGATTCGAATATCCCCACCCAAATTTATATCTATTGGAATTGATTGAGTTGGATTACGATATATATCTTATGTATATAACTACGCTTGGAATAATAAAAAGTGAGATAAATTAAGATAATTTATGAGTTTGTAATTCATGTAATGAGATAAAAAGTGAATAATTTTTATAGATTTTTCAAAATTTTTTAGCATTTTTTAATAAACCAAACGTAACTTAAAGCAAAATTGGTCCTTTGTTGACGACGGGGCTCGCTTACGAATTCTGTTAATTTTTTTCCCTCCTTTTGTTTTTCCCCTCCTTTATAACTATTGAACTAAGAGAATAAAAAAATCATTAAATTATAATTAGAAGTGAAACATTTCTCCATATAATACCCTCATAGGTTTAGAGAGCGTTTGATTGGTAAAAAATACGACGACAGTACAAAAATTTGATATAAAAATGATAAGTGATAAAATTTAATTAAAAAAAATACACAAAGTTCTAGAAGTTGGTGAATTTAGATAAACCAAATACCCCCAAAGTCGTGAATGAAACATGAACTTTCCCATGAGGTCTCCTTTTCAGGTCATCCACCAAACCCGGCCCATTATCTTTTGGGTCTCCCAATATCATCGATACTAGCAGGGCCCGCGCGTTGATGTGAGATTTTATAATATATATTCATGGTAAATGAAAGAAATGAGTTTATATGCAGAATATAATGTAATATTAAAACAAAAGCAACCTTAATGTTTAAGTACTTAAAAAAAATAAATATAGTTTAAATATCTCTTCAACGGCAAAATGATTCACTGTAAATTTATGACAATAAAAAGTACAACACATGTCTATTCTACAAAAAAAAAAAAAAAATGTGTGACACATGGTGTTAAATTGTCAATAATTCTTTTGATTTTTGATGTAAAAATAATATTTAATATTCAAACACTTTAAATAAAGAAAAAAAAAAACTTTCAAATAGCTTTATCGACAATAAAATGGTCCACTATAATTTAATAAAAAAAAAGTGGCACTGGTTGATCCTTCAAAAAAAATACAAAAATAAAACAAAATAAAAAAGCAAAACACGTGTCATAACACAACTGTTCTCAAGGATTTAAAGTGTAAAATAATATTTGATTTTGAAATACTAAAAAAGAATAGGAAAAAAAATTCAAATACTCATAACAATAGTAAAATGGTCTAGTACGAACTTAACAAAAAGAGAGGCTGAAATTATAAAAGAAAAATAATTCTCTCTATTTTTGCTTTTTTATTCTTTTTCACTTCTATTAAATTATGAATTAATACATGAAAAGAATTTTTTTAGCCCAAGGTAGCTAGCCTTAGCATGTCCAAATAAATCAAAAGTTAACTTACCAAAAAAAAGAATCCAAAAGTTATAGTAATGTTACACCTATACCCTTCTTATACTCTACTGATTATAACGGGTTATAATCAGTATAATTAATTAAAAATTCATCACAGTCACACGTAAAAGGTGCATGACACTCAACGGTTGTGATGATTTTAAGAAGAATGCACTGCTCATGACTCGTCATAACTCAGTAGGGAGTGTAAGAAAAATGTAAGAAAGAAGGTTTAAGTGTAGTATTAGTTCAAAAGTTAACAAACAAGTGTTGGCAATGTTTCAAGGTGCAAGTGTGCCCTTCATAAGTTTCGAATCATCACCAAGCGAATTGGTAACGCACGCTTTCAAATCATCCACAAACCAGAATCCATTACGTACGGTCAAAATATGGAATAACCATGGACCAGTTAGTTCATCAAAAAATACAAGGAAACAACGGTCGTATTAGAAAATTTTAATATTTTTAAATTTTGCTTTTCAAATACATTCGTCCAGCTATGTATGTAAATGTAATCATACAAACAGCTGATCCTCAACAGCTAGAAATTCAAGAGATATTGGTCAAGTAATTACCGTTTAAAAAGTTTTAATCTTTCATTTTTACGGAAACCCTGCATCAAAGCAATGAATCTGATCCACTGCTAAAGAAAAAAAATATAAGCACAAAACTTTTCTTTTATCGTACGAGAACTTTCTCTTTTAGATCTCCAATCACATTGCACTAAATTTATCGTTTCCTCCAAATGCAAGTAATCCTCCTCCTACCTCGAGTACTATATATAAAATTCCCCTGCAATGCATCAACTACAGAGATCAAGCAAAACTAGCTAGGAAAAAAGAAAGAAAAAAAGTTAAAAAAAAAAATTATATATAAATACATATATATATATATATATAGAGAGAGAGAGAGAGAGAGAGAGAGAGAGGGATTATGGAACAACAGGGAAGCATGTGTTCTCCTCTCCAGAATTGCCATCGTGCTGAGAATTTAACCAAAATAAAGGGAAAAATCATCGTTCAACAAAGCCAGGGAGAATCGACTCCAGGATGGGCAGCTTCAGTTAAGCTCTACAGTAGCTCAGTAATCGACTCCGGTGAGTAAATCGATTGATGATTGTAAAAGGGCATTCTATTTAATCTGCTGGGTTTGATTTTTCTATGACATCAGAACTTTCTTTCCTGTTTTCTAAACTAGCATGATTTTGATGGTTTGTGGGTAAAAATGAAACATGCAGACACTGGTAAAGGGAAAGTTGAGTGGGAGCTCGAGCCTCAGACGGGGGAAGACTGAAAAGAGCCATGATGGAGTCAAAATTATTGAGTACAAAGTAGAGTTTCGCGTGGAGTCAAATTTTGGGATTCCAGGAGCTCTTCGCATAAGAAACAAGCACAAGAGTAAGTTTTTCCTGCAATCTGCTGAATTTCATGGCGCTTCTTCGGGTGCTGGCAGTTGGAACATTCGTTTTTACTGCCACTCCTGGGTTTATCCATATCAGCAAACAAAGACTGACCGGCTCTTCTTCTCAAACACTGTAAGTTGCACTAATTAAGAAAGATTGATACGGGAGCACTACTTGGATATTTTCAGTTGTTGGATTGCTGTGTCCGGATATATTGAACGTATCTGGATAGGAGTTTACCAATTTTGGATA
This sequence comes from Vitellaria paradoxa, assembly GCA_019916065.1. NCBI lineage: Eukaryota > Viridiplantae > Streptophyta > Magnoliopsida > Ericales > Sapotaceae > Vitellaria > Vitellaria paradoxa. The sequence goes on from JAINTL010000053.1 coordinate 215,049, forward strand.
TATGGATGAGACAAGTAATCATTGAATGTAGTTTTATACACAGATATCTAGATAATTAATACAGTATTCAGGTAGTACTTTAGTATATCCGCATGACTCACACAGTATTCCTATTTCGAAGAGATAGGGATACGCACAATTTAGTTAAATTTTAATTTTCGAATTGTGTTGATCAAATTTAAAAAGTTTGATTTAGTTATTATTTTAATAATAGTCGATTCAATTAATTTTTGTAAAAATAATAGTTATCTGTTTTGGTTATAATTTTAAAATTTTAAAACCAAGTAAATCGACTTAACCGAATTAAAAAATACTTAATATTTAAAAAATATATATAATTAACTTGTCTTTTGAATACACTTGAATTTTGAAATTCTATAATTTTTAAAATTTCACGGAGAACTATTAAAGTGTTGTCGAATTGTTATTTCTTACTCATTCTCAGTGACTTAACAAATAATTATAATATTAAATACACTTGACTTTTAAAATTTCATGACTTTTGAATTATTTATGGTTAAATATATTACTCAGATCGTTAATATACACTCTACCTATTCAGCTTTGTTTCCATTTAATCACTTTCCTAAAATAACAATTGATTTGAAGGATCTAACTATTGGTTTACTTGTCTGCCAAAAGTAACTGAATACCAAATAAAAAGAAAATGTGAGCTTTGCTTGTTTGTCAAATTTTAATGCTTCGATGACATTATACCTTTTGTTAAACTTAAAATAAAAATATCGTTATTTTATCTTTATAATTAAATTATAAAAAATATATTTAAAATTATAAACTTATTTATTTTGATTTGGTTAATATTTGGTTAGTATATATTATTTGGTCAATTTAATTATCATTTATAATTTTTAAAAATATTTTATTCAGTTATAAAAATTATAATTTTTGAATTATACTAATCGATACTCATTTGTACTAACATGGCCATATAGGACATGACTTGAGTAAATCTAGACAGCTAACTGCCGAAAAAATTCAGTATTCGAATATGACTTGAATGTTTAGTGACATGGCAGCAGTATTATTTTTATTAATAATGAAAGTCCCAGTACAAGTATCCAACACAAATAACGAAGAGTTGAAACTAAGAGACATTCATAGTTGAAATTCAATTCAAAACAATCACCCACCACACGAACACAAAGATTTGTTAACAAGGGAAAAAAACTCGTTTGAACCTAAAGGAGAAACAACTCCGGATCCGTAAGTGAATTAGTCTAAAAATCTTCACTATGTAAAAATGAGGTTACAAGGTGTTCAAGGAGAGTTTTACAAGTTTTTCCAACCAAATCCCATTAATCTACTTGTACATCAATCCCCTAACCTTGCTTGCTAGCCAACCCATAACTCACCTTAAAACTGTGAAGATTCTAACCTTCAATCCATGAAGAACCAACTCCTCAATCTGATACCACACCACAGATTTGAGCTTCAAATAATTGGATTGCTACCCAAGATGGTAAGAATCACCTTGACGTTGGATGAGATCCAAGCCCTAGGTCATCCTCTCAGCTTTTTGCCCAAGGAAGTAAGAGTGAGCTGCACAGGTCCAAAAAACTTAGGTCTGAAAAGAAATCTTTGCTTTTTATATCACAGAAAAAGGGTAAAAAAGTCATTTAGGTTTAGTTAAAATTTTCTGCGCTGACAGGCAGGGGAAGCTTTTGGGCAAGAGCTTTCCTACTCATGCTCACGAGGTATACTGGATACACACTGGACAGAAATCTAATGTGTTCCAGATGAAAAGAGAATCTCGTGGGCACGAGCTGCCTTGCTCAAGCTCGTGAACCTTCTTTCACAAAAACAGAGAATAGGATCAAGACTTGATCAAAGTAACAACCACCTCTTCAACTAACATTCTCCCAACTTGTTTCAAATATTCACAAACACTCTTTGGCAAGTATTTATGAACAATTTCCACAAACTTGTGACATTTAAGAAATAAATACAATCAAAGTGTTTGCTTGGAAATTTCCAATTAAAAAAACCTATACAAACACTAACAAATAATAATAATAATTTATTTAATTATTATTACTATGGTTACATTTACTACTATTTTAATAAAAATAACTGACATAACTGTTCATAAATGCAGATGCAACTGTCTATCGCATCCATAAAGTTTAAAGGTTTTTGTTTTGTCGTTAAAAAACAAAATCTTTTTTTATATTACATTTCTGTAACAAGGCAAACTTTAATTTTGTCTTGATTTCGCAAGGGTCAAGTGAAGCGAGGGAATTTGCACATTCTTTGTGTTGCATTGCACAATACAAGAGTGAATTTTATCTTGATGAAAGTGGTGTCACTGCACACTTGAAACAAATCCTATTTATCTAAATTATTGCATTACACAATATAAGAGCGAATTTTACCTTATGAAGTAAATTTTATTTATCTAAACTACTAATTTTTAACACCAGACGGCATAAATTTTATTAAGAATACAAGTTAAACGCTTCACAACATAAATATATTCATAAAATACAACCTAAAAAGTTATTATTTGTTCTATAGAATAAATATATTGATCTTTAAATTATATCTAAAAATTATTGAGATTTAAAGGAAAATTAAAAAAAAAAACAAAAATTAATGGATAGAAGTTCGGCATCATCGGTCACAAGTCTCTGTCCTTAGCTCCAAGCTTTTGAAGGGTGTCTAATTTTTAACGAATAATAAGATAAAAAGACAAGTTTTCAGAATACCATCGTAGAAGTGTCAGTAACGTTTATATGAGTTGCTTCCCTAATTTTTCGAATGCTTTCAAACCTTAAAAATTAAAGCATGTTGCTGAGTGTAGAGTCATCTCCCAAGCCGTACGCCAGAAGGTTTGGTCAAACTGAGGATGGAGGAACTTGCTAGCCTAAGAGAAGGCCATGAAATTGAGGATCCATCCGAAGCAGGAACAGGGGAATGGGTTCGAATCTACGGCTACGATAACTCTAATGATGTTGCCCATCCAAACATGCCGTATCCCCGCAGGGGAAGAACTAAAAAATCTGACAGCAACCAAGCTGGTATCCTACCTAATTAAGTGACATTTGATTTATTTTTTTATTTTTTATTTTTAGTTTGTGTGTAAAAAATTTCAAAACATTAAAATAAAAAATATTCTATTTTTCTTATTTAAACATTTTTCTTATTTTTAGTTAAAAATTTTTAAAATAATTTTTTACTATTTTTTATTTTATCTAAACTCATTTTTAATTTTTTAAAATAAATTTTAAAAATACAAATAATCAAATGAGTTTTGAACTGTTTTCTTGATTTTCTTTATTTTCAAAAATATAAAATAAAAAAAGAGTTCATAACGAAAAATGAAAAATAAAAATAAGAAACACAAAATAAAAAATAAAACCAAATTGACACCTTAATTTTCCTAATTTCGTGATTAGGATAGAGAATATCAACTTTCGAGTTTGCTAACAAGTTCACTGATGATGAATATATATATATATATATATTGCAGAAGGATTCAAGTTAGATGTATACGTGCCCCCTGACGAGCGGCTGAGCCCCAGGGAAATGTCAGAGCTGATATCGAATTCAATCCAGGCATTTGTACATTTCCTTCTACCTGAGGCAGAACTGTGGTTGGACAATGGTACTAAGTCAGACGATCAAGTCCCTTCTGGCGAGAAAATGTCAGAAGAGCCCAAATCGGATCCGAACCAGGCAACTAATGAGGCAAGATCGTCGTCGGATAAGGACACCAAAGAGAATAATAATTTTAGGTGTTTTGACGACATACTCGAGATGTACAAGAATAGCAGCAAAAACCCAGGGGAAAGATGGGTTGAAGAGAAATTAAAGGGCAGGGTAACGAATGACATTCTCGACAAGATTGTGCGAGCGAGCACAAAGGAATCAAAAGAATGTCCAAAACCTCGAATCATAGCAGGTGATATCATCTTTACCAGAGAATGCATAACATCTGCAGAATATAAGTTGTTCATATATATATATATATATATATTTAATAAAAATTCACAGAAAGAGAAATGGCATGGACGGATGATAGGGAATTCGCACGCCAGATGCTTGCAGGAACCAATCCAGTTGTAATTCGGCGCTTGGACTATGAGGTATGATCAAAACCTGCGCTGTGTTAACATTCCCTAGAGACTCTAACCGGTAAGTTGTGCCTAGTAAAATTTTCGGGCCTATTATGGAGCACAACAGTTGCTACCGCTTTGCTTTAGTGATGTTTATTATTATTATTATTATTATTATTACTATTTTGTTTGTATTCAAAAAATTTGAAAAATTGGTAACAAAAAACTAACATAAGCAAAAAATTATATTTTTAGTCTCATTTTTTTCTTTTATAAACATTTTATTAATTTGTCCATATTTTTTTCCTTTATATCACTTATCGATTTTTGTTGCATCATATTAAAATAAATTATTTTATTTAAATATTTTATTACTAAAATTATTTCAATAAATAATTTGTTATAATGATTTATTTTATTAAATTAAAATTAGTTTTTATTTAAATGATTTATTTTATTAGATTATATTACTCTCAATAAATAATTACATATTAATATATTTATTTTCTTAAAATGATTTATTTTATTAAAATATTTTTAGATTATATTAATTTTAATTAATAAAAGAATAATTTATTATTAAGCTATGTTATCCAATATAATGCTTATTAAAAATTATTTATTATTAAAAATAAATATTATATTTTACATTAAATTAATTAATTTAAATATATTATTAAATTCAATTAATTTTGTAAAAAAGTTTAATAAAATTAAATATTCTAATAAAATAAAATTAATTACTGTAAACAAAATTATGTTATCAATCATGTTTTCTATTTTTGTTTTAGAGAAAAGGGACAATTAGAAAAAAAAAAGGGGGGGACAATTAGAACAAAAAAATTGAAAACAAAAATAAATAAACTTTAAACCTAAGTTAAAAATAAATAAATAAATGTAAACAAAATAGACGTTTGTTGAACTTTTTTCCCATCCGCTCATGTATTTTATGAAATAGCAGAACATATATATATATATATATATATATATATTATCTTTACACCATTAGTGATATATTTAAAAAAAATAGTAATGCTATACTTACACTTTATCTCTAACGTTTTTCTTACACTCCACTGGTTATGACAGGTCATGACAAATATAATTTAATTGAAAATCATCATAGTCGTATGTAGAAAGTGACATTCAAAGGTTGTAATGATTTTGAACGGAATACACTGGTCATGACCCGTTATAATTAGTGGAGTGCAAGAAGGGTGTAAGAAAGAGGATATAAATGTAATATTAATTTAAAAAAAAAATTGGTTTCCAAATTGCGAGATGGACAGACGTGGACTAAAACGGAGAGTTCTATCAAGAAAGAAGAAATCGCGAAAATACTCTACAAGCTCATTCGTCAGCAGGTGATCATCTCTCTTCCTCTCTCTATCTCTTTCCGATTTCATGTGCTTTAAGGGTGTGTTTGTTTGCTAACGTGAGACTCGAAATTGAATTCATCGTATGCGAATTCTACAAATCTCATATTTTGGAAGTATTTTGTTTATTAAAAACTAACAACAATTTAAAAAGTATTTTAAAATTTTTAAAATTCTTTAACACATTTTTATCCATATTGTACTTATTAAAATTTTCATAAATTTTTATATATATGTACATATCCCAATAAATTTTTATAACCTTAATACTTTTCTTTGCAAACTCCAATAATGTTTTCACAAAGTCTAATAACTTTTTAATAAATTTTACTATAAATTCATGAGAACGGACTTAAAAAATCATTCTCACAGTTTCTCTTTCTAACTTTTTTTCACACTGAAGTCAAAAAATTCAATAATTTTCAAAAGAATTCCGAAATAAACCCATAGAAATGGATCTAAAAAACTGTTTTTCACGGTTTCTATCTCAAACTTTTTATCGTAAAGGTTCAAAGGTTACACTGTTCATATCCAAAAAATGTGATTTTGGTTAAAAAAAATCAAATGCTAAAAGTTATCCAAAATCACATCTTTTTTTTTTTTTCTTGATTTTGAACCATTCCAAACACTATCTTAATGACAAAAAAGAAAAAAATTATCAATGTTTTCTTGATGTTGTTAATCTCTCAAAATATGAAATCAGAAATATATAAAAGTAAAATAACACAACCCAACTCTTGAATTTAATTTCAGCCAAAATCTAATCGCCTCTCCTTAATTTCAAGTGTTTGTAAAAGAATTTTTTATTTTTTTATATGCAAAAATCATCAATCTGTTAAACTTTGCCTTGCAGGCTATTGACGAAGAGACTCTTAAGATGGTGCGCTAACAATCTCTCCCTCTGTCTCTCTCCCCCCAATTTCAAATGTTTGAAAGAGAATTTTTTTATTTTATTTTATGACATATAAAAATAATCTCTCTTGACTTGCCTTGTAGGCTATTAACAAAGAGACTCCTGAGCCGGTAACCGAGACTTCTGAGCCGGTAACCATCTCTCTCTCTCTCTCTGTGCCCAGTTTGACACAGTTTCAAGTGTTTGTAAGAGAATTTTTCGATACACAGATATCATACTCCATCTTAGATGGCCTTGCTGACGAAAAGATGCTTAAGCCGGTAACCATCTCTCTCTCTCTCTTCCCAATTTCAAGTGTCTGTATGATAAATTTTTAATACACAGCCTCTGTCTTGAATTGCCTTGCAGATTGCTGACGAAGAGATTCTTAAGCTGGTAACCATTTCTCCCTCTCTCTCTCTCTCTCTCTTCCCAATTTCAAGTATTTGTAAGATAATTTTTTAACACCAGCCTCTATCTTGAATTGCCTTGCAGATTACCGACAAAGAGATTCTTCAGCCAGTAACCATCTCTCTCTCTCTTCCCAATTTCAAGTGTTTGTAAAGAGAACTTTTTGTACAGAGAGATCATACTTATCTTGAATTGCCTTGCAGATTACTGACAAAGAAATTCTTAAGCCGGTAACCATCTCTCTCTCTCTCTCTTCCCAATTTCAAGTGTTTGCGAGAGAACTTTTTAATACAGAGAGGTCATACTCTGTCTTGACTTACCGAGCAGGCTATAGAAAACAATAAAGTTTTTATCTTGGATCACCTCAACTACCTAATGCCAGTTTTGGAGAAAATGCAGCAGGAAAAAGATGCTGCTCCTGCTTATGCATCTCAAACCCTACTGTTTCTAAAGAAAAATAACACTTTAACGCCACTGTCAATAGAACTCGTCCATTTTACTGATAAAGGTGAGGAGAACAGGAGAGTGTTTTATCCATCAGACAAGGGCATTGAAGGAGCAATGTGGCAAATGGCTAAAACTCACGTTGCAGTCAATGACTCCTGTCACCACCACCTAATCAGCCACTGGTAAAAAAGTTTATTTTTAAATTACTTCATCTACCCACTAGTACTTAAATTAAATCCCAGTTGCAACCATTCATCGATGATAAATCCATCTCCTTAACTCTTTAACAGGTTAAAAACTCATGCAGTAATCGAGCCATTCATCATTGCCACCAGGAGGCAGTTGAGCGCAATGCACCCAATCCACTGGCTATTGGCTCCTCATTTCAAAGGCACCATGCATGTAAATGCACTGGCTAGGAGTGTTCTTATAAACTCGGGTGGAATTCTGGAGAAGTTATTAGCCACGGGTAAATTTTCAATGGAGCTCTCTTCTGAGGTCTATAAAAATGATTGGAATTTTGATGAGCAAGGGCTCCTTAAGGATTTACTCAAAAGGTACGTATGTATACAAGCAACTCCTTTTCAATGCAAGTGCAAGCACAAGCACAATCAACATCAATTTTCTGCATCAGTGGAGTTACATATATATTTTTTTTGTCGAATAAATATTACTAAGTTAGTGGAAGAATAGGATCCTCCACATTTTATATTTGGGACGGCAAATAAACCTCTTCATTCCAAACATGAAGCATAGATAATCTCAATGCACATAGTTAATAGAAACAACTGCTTCTGTGTGTCTCTTTGCATTTCTTTCTTGTTAAGTTTGGTATTATATATAGTTAGTATTATATTTAGAATCTTGTAATTTATAGATTCCTTATTATGTATCATACCATAATTAGGATTACTATCCATATCATACTAGGATTAGGGTTATTGTCCTATCCATATCATACTAGGATTAGGGTTATTGTCCCGCTTATATAAGGGACCTTGTATCTTGTATTCAACACACATCAATAAACAAGAATTCTTTTCTTTTCTTCTAACATGGTATCAGAGCCTTCGCTCTAATTCTTTTCAAATTTTTTTTTTTCAGCCATTATTTTCTAGAAAATTTTGGTATTTTTTTTTTTTGCGTGATTTACAGACGTTCTTGTCTGTTTTGCTTCTATCATCCGTCATCTTGCGGTTATTCAGAGATCTCCATATATCATCGGGTTGCTCTTTCAGAGACGAACCTAACACCATCAACCAGAAGCCGAAACAAGTCTCCACGCGCTCTCACGCGCCGCCTGAAGACTGCCTGACGATTGCCCGTGATTTTCAGAAGTTCTTGTTTCTTTCGCTTCTGTTCGTCTTCGTCTTGCAGTTATTCGAGGATATATATATATCATCGGGTCCCTCTCTCAGAGACGAACCTACCACCGTCAACCGGCCCCAAAACGAAGCCCGCACGCGCCCTCACGCGCCGCTTGAATTCCGCGCGTGATCTCACGCGCCGCTGCCAGATCCAGACCGGTTCATCCCGAACCGGTTTCAGTTCGCCCTTTGGGCCGGTTCACTCATCTTCCGTCAGCTTTTCAGCCGGTTCAGACCGGTTCCTGACCTTTTTCGGCGTTCCGGACACACTGGTGATCTCCGTTTTGTCCCATTCTTCTCTGTTTTTCATCTACTGTTTGTTGTGCCCTTTTGAAAGCTACCTCTATGGACCGCTCCGACAACATTACGTCCCTTTCTGTCATTCTCGATGGGACCAATTATGTTTTGTGAGCCCAAGCCCTTTCTGGTTTTATCAAGGGCCGTCGTTTATGGCGTATTATCTCTGGTTCTCAGACAAAACCTATTCAGAAAGACAATGAGGATCAATCAGCCTTTGATGATCGTCTTGACGATTGGGAAAGCAAGAATTACCAGATTGTTACCTGGTTTCGTGCTACTACTGTTCCTTCCATTAGTCTTCAATTTGGCCGCTTCCATGATGATGCTCAGTATCCTTCTCCGGCTAAGGCTATTTGGGATTTCTTAAAGGATCGTTATCAGACCACTGGTCATGCCCATCAATATCAGCTACTTCAGAATCTACACCGTATGCGTCAAGAGCCTGGGCAGTCCATCAATGACTTCCTCTCTCACATGTCCTCTGTTTGGGATCAGCTTGCCTTATGTGAACCCACCTGGAAAGATTTTGAGGATGCTCAATTGTACACTGTCCACCGCAATCATCAACGACTGTTGCTCTTCCTTATGGCTCTTCATGACACCTTTGAGTCGGTTCGTGCCTCGTTGCTCCATCGCATGCCACTACCCACTCTTGAACAGGCTATTTCAGAACTTTTGTCTGAAGAAACCCGTCTTGGCCTCAAAACCAAGACGTTGGACTCAGTTCTTACTACGACACCGTCCTCCGTTCCAGATGCCGCCCTTGTCATATCTCACACTCGCTCTTCTGGATCATCAGCTTCTCACTCCTGCATCTACTGTCAAAACAGGGGTCTACCACATACTCATTCATTTGAGCACTGTCCAGTTCGTAAGTGTTTGACTTGTCACAAAACAGCTCCTGGTCATTTTCAGCGTAACTGTCCCAAGGCTTCCTCCTCCAAGGCTCCTTTCAAAAGAGGATCTTCTACGTCCTCAGCCAAATCTTCAGGCTCCCGTACCACTGCTGCTGTTGCTTCAGACGGATCCTCATCTTCTGATCCATCATTTTCTATGACTGATGTGGAATCCATCATTCAGCAAGTTCTTGCCAAAACTGGTACATCTCCATCTACTGCTCTTTCCGTCATGCCAGGTAATTCCTCTTGGTATTTTGATTCAGGATGTTGCAATCATATGACTTCGGATTCTACTATTTTTTCCTCCATTGCTCCATCATCCTCTATTCCCACCATTCATACTGCTGATGGTACCCATATGTCTGTTACTCATACTGGTCACATTTCTACACCATCTATTTCTCTTTCTGAAGTTTATCATATTCCCAATCTTACTTTAAATCTTGTGTCTATTGGTCAATTATGTGACCTGGGTCTCATCATTACTTTTTCTGCTTCTGGTTGTTTGGTGCAGGATCCACGGACGAAACAGGTTCTTGGGATCGGCCGTAAGCATGGACGTCTGTTTGAGATTGTTTACCTCCAGCTTCCACTACCTTCTGCTACTTCCGCTGCTACTTCTGCTGCTTCCGCTGCTGCTTCTGCTTCCCCAGCCTCTACCTTTAATCTTTAGCATTGTCGTTTGGGTCACGTGTCTTTTAGTCGTTTGAAAACCTTAATTTCTAGTGGTCAATTGGGTCATGTGGTTTCTGAGAAAACTGATTGTTTATCATGTCAAACTGCTAAACAACATGCTTTACCTTTTAATAATAGCAATTCTGTTTCTCTTGCACCTTTTGATCTTGTTCACTCGGATATTTGGGGGCCTTCACCCACTCCCACTATGGGCGGCTCTCGCTATTTTGTTATTTTTGTGGATGATTTTACCCGTTATACTTGGTTGTACCTTTTGACTAAACGTTCTGAACTTAAACAAATATACTCTGATTTCTCAGCAATGGTGAAAAACCAATTTTCTAGTACAATCAAAGTTTTTCGATCTGATAATGCTATGGAATATCTTGACTCTGAGTTTCTATCTGCTCTCCGTTCTCAGGGGACCCTATCTCATCTTTCTTGTCCTGGGACATCTCAGCAGAATGGTCGGGCTGAACGCAAACACCGTCATCTTCTTGATACAATTCGTGCCCTTCTTATTTCATCCTCTTGTCCAGAAAAATTTTGGGGGGAAGCTGCTCTTACTGCCGCCTATACCATTAATCGTGTTCCCACCTCTGTCCTTGGTAATACTACCCCTTTTGAACGCTTGTATGGATTTCCTCCTGATTATTCTCATCTTAGAGTGTTTGGTTCTGCTTGTTTTGTTCTTCTTCAACCTCATGAACGTTGAACCACGCTCTCGTCTCTGTTGTTTCCTGGGTTATGGTATTGAACATAAAGGGTATCGTTGTTGGGATCCCATTTCTCGGCATCTTCGTGTCTCACGACATGTTGTCTTTTGGGAACACAAGATGTTTTCCACTCTTTCTTCATTTCAACTTTCTCCCTCTTCCCACATTCCTCTTTTTACTGATGTTTCTACTGATTTGCATTCTGACATATTTGATACAGAAAGTCCACAGATTTCTCAGCCGCCACTGCTTACGATTCATCCCGAGACACCTGGGCCTTCTGCTGGACCTGTGACCACTCCTGATGAGTATTCTCCCCCCTCTCCTATTGACAATTCTCCTCCTTCAGAACGTCCTAAACGGGTAACACAACCTTCTGTTCGTCTTCGTGATTATATTGTTGGTTCTGCTGCCTTTTCTACTCATGAACCTTCTTCCTACCGTGAGGCTTGTACTAATCCTTTATGGCAGCACGATATGGATGATGAGCTACAGGCTCTTGAGAAAACTCATACTTGGGATGTGGTTCCTCTTCCTCCTGGGAAAACTGCTATCAGTTGCAAATGGATTTACAAAATCAAAACTCGTTCAGATGGTTCCATTGAGCGACACAAAGCTCGTCTTGTTGCTCGAGGTTTCACTCAGGAGTATGGCATTGACTATGAAGAAACTTTTGCTCCTGTTGCTAGGCTTACATCTGTTCGCAGCTTACTTGCTATTTCTGCTGCTCGTAACTGGGACATTCATCAGATGGATGTTAAGAATGCTTTTCTGAATGGTGATCTCACTGAGGAAGTCTACATGCAGCCTCCTCCTGGCTCATCTGTTCCATCTTCTCATGTTTGCAAGCTTCGTCGAGCACTATATGGGTTGAAACAGGCTCCCCGTGCCTGGTTTGCAAAATTTAGTTCTACTATTCATGAGTTTGGATTTACCTCCAGTTCATATGACTCTGCTTTGTTTCTCCGCACCACTACAGCTGGATCTGTTCTTCTTCTTCTGTATGTGGATGATATGATTATTACTGGGGATGACAGTGTTGGCATTTCTCATCTCAAACAATTTCTCAGTCGCCAGTTTGAGATGAAGGATTTGGGGTTTCTCAATTATTTCTTGGGTTTGGAGATCTCCCGTGATTCTTCTGGTTATTTTCTCTCTCAAGCTAAGTATGCCTCTGATCTCTTGACACGGGCAGGTATTTCTGATTGTAAGACTGCTTCTACCCCGATTGATACACAGCTCCGTCTCACTCCTCTTGATGGTACACCTTTATCTGATGCGACTTTGTATCGTCAACTTGTTGGTAGCCTTGTTTATCTTACTGTCACTCGCCCTGATATTGCTTATGCTGTCCATATTGTTAGTCAGTTCATGGCTGCTCCACGGTCTCATCATTTTACTGCGTTACTCCGCATTCTTCGCTATATCAAGGGCACTATGTTTCATGGTCTTTATTACTCAGCACATTCTCCACTTGAGTTACATGCCTTTTCTGATGCTGACTGGGCTGGTGATCCGACTGATCGTCGCTCCACTACAGGGTTTTGTTTCTTTCTAGGGACCTCTCTCATAGCCTGGCGTAGTAAGAAACAAACTCTCACTGCTCGCTCTAGTACTGAAGCTGAGTACCGTGCTCTCGCTGATACTACTCAAGAGCTCCTTTGGCTTAGGTGGCTCCTTACTGATATGGGTGTCCCTCATTCTACAGGCACTCCATTATATTGTGACAATCAAAGTGCTATTCAGATTGCTCACAATGATGTTTTTCATGATCGCACCAAACACATTGAAATAGATTGTCACTTTATTCGTCAACATGTCAGACAAGGCTCTGTTCGTCTTATTTCTGTATCTTTAGCGAATCAAATTGCAGATCTCTTCACAAAGGCTCATCCTCCTGGCCGCTTTTCTGAATTAATCGCCAAACTCAAGTTGATTCCTGCGTTACCACCTTGAGTTTGAGGGGGGGTGTTAAGTTTGGTATTATATATAGTTAGTATTATATTTAGAATCTTGTAATTTATGGATTCCTTATTATGTATCATACCATAATTAGGATTACTATCTATATCATACTAGGATTAGGGTTATTATCCTATCCATATCATACTAGGATTAGGGTTATTGTCCCGCTTATATAAGGGACCTTGTATCTTGTATTCAACACACATCAATAAACAAGAATTCTTTTCTTTTCTTCTAACATTTCTAATCAAATGCTTCGTGGAACAAAAATTTCAGGGGCATGGCCGTGGAGGATTTAAAGGAACCTGCTGGGGTTCGACTCCTCATTAAAGATTATCCCTACGCTGCAGACGGACTAGATATATGGGTTGCCATTAAAAAGTGGGTAACTGACTTCTGCTCATACTTCTACAGAGATAACGAGTCTGTCACGCTTGACAACGAACTCCAAGAATGGTGGAAGGAAATCCGAAATGTAGGTCACGGGGACAAGCGGGATAACGAATGGTGGTACCAGATGACAACTCTTGATGAACTGACACAGGCTCTCACAACTCTCATATGGTCCGCCTCAGCTTTACACGCTGCAGTGAACTTTGGGCAATATGCCTATGCCGGTTACCCTCCCAATCGTCCTACATTGTGTAGAAAACTCATCCCAGAGGATAAGGATGATAACGAGTTCAGAAAGAATCCTAGCCAGTATCATCTTCCGATGTTGCCTGGAAGATTCGAGATGAAACTCAGTGCAGCGCTAGCACTGGTCCTCTCCCAGCACTCTTCAGAAGAAGTGTACCTGGGTCAAGGGTCGCCCGAAGAATGGACAGACGATGAAATGGTTCAAGGATTTTTTACCCTGTTTGTTGAGGAACTTCGGGAGGTACAAAAAAATATAAGGAAGAGGAATAGAGATCCTAATCTTAGAAACAGATGGGGCCCTGCCAAAATACTGTACAGATCGTTGTTCCCTGATATATTAAATATTGGACATAAAGGTGGACTCACTGGAAAGGGGATACCTAATAGCATATCAATTTAACACATATATATATGTATATATACACCTTAATTAATATATATATATATATATATATTGTTCATTCCATTCTTATATCAATGTACTTGATTAATTAATTAATAAATATATCAAATGATCGACTTCACATTTGTTCTATAATGCTAACTCGATCCGGTGATTACATGCTGCAAATTAATGTTTGATTTCTTGAACAGGGTTTATCAAGTTAATGTTGCCCTATCCATCTATCTGTAACTGTTGGATAAAAATTAATAAATTCTAACCAAAAAAAAAAAAAAAGATATGCACGCTCTGATTCACAGACACCGAGGGGCCCAACTATAGAATAGGCAAAAACAAATTCCTAAAGTTTAGAAAGAGGCCGTTCTGCGCCTTGAAATATTCATCTATCTCTTTCTATTCATATCAACTAACAAAATATATTTCATCATAAAATAGTAGACGCCGGTGTACACTCAAGGCGTATAATATTTTTTTTTTTGTCTTAATAATAAAAAAATACTTTTGTTTTGCAAATTATGAATATTTACTTACTTTTTTTATTAATTTTTAATCAACCTATTAAAATAATGTGTTTAAATTTTTATTTTTATTTTTATTTTATTCTACTTATGCGCACACAATGCACGTGAATTTTTATTAAGTTTTTATTTTAAAACTATGTGCATTTCATTAATTAATTTGTTATTTTTTTCAAAAAATTTAAAAAATATCAGCACACGTGTTGCGCGTAAATTTTTATCAAATTTTTATTTAAAAACTATGTGTATCGTTAATTAATTTGTTATTTTATTTAAAAAAAAATTTCTCAAACAATAAATATTGAGTAATTATTAATTAAAGGTATTGAAGTAGATTATAAGTAATTAGGGGATATTTAAATAAAATAAAAGAACATTATATGTGTAGTTAGTAGTTATGTGTAGTTAGTAGTTAAGTGTATTTAAGGGAAATAAAAAATAAAGGCATAAAATTATTTAAATAACTTATAAAAGTTTAAAAATTACTTATACACCACTTTCAAATTATAAGTGATTATTGGGAGTCAAGGGTCATTAATGTAAAAAAATAAAAAAAAAAAATTCATCAAAAAAGATATTTTATAAAAAAAAAAAAAATGACTTTACCAAATTTTAGTGTTTACCCTATAATAATATAGATAATAATATATTCTAATATATAGGCAAGGAGAATCCCATGATCCTCTCCCCTTGGATCAATCCCTTTAGTCTGGAACGAACATTAATTCTGTGCTATCTCAGCAAAAATACGTGGAAAAAGGGATCTTATTAAGGCTATGTTTAGAACATAGACCTATGAAAGGGGAAAATGAAATAAAAAAAATTTAATTAAATTTATTTTTATTGAATTAGAAAAATAAGATTAAAATAAATATATATTTATCAACAAAATTTAACTTTTAATTAGTTAAGTATACAAAAATTGTAGAAATTATAAATTTTATTTTTCTTTCTTTTTTCTTTTCCTTCCACCAATTCACATAGAATAAGAGAATTGCAAAATTTTGTTAATTTTTATTTTTTCACTATGTATTTTTTAACTATGTAATCATCTTGCGGACAAACAATTGGTCCTTAATGAATTTCCCCGATGGGTTCAAGAATAAGATCTTTCTCTTTATTTATCTTTTTGTTTTTTTCTAAATTTTTCAACTTGACAACCACTGCCAGGAGACTAAACTATTAATCAAGACTTGTCAGATAACACTAAATTTGAGCGTTGTGGAAACCCTGCATCAAATCAATGAATCCAATCCTTCTCTTCCAATCACCTTGCACTAAATTTGTAGTTTCCTTAAAATGCAAACAATTAACCCTCTTAACTCTAGTAAAATGTCCATCCAGGGAGGAGTTAATTACAGAAATTAAGCAAAAACAGGAGAAAGAAAGAGAGAAAGAGAGAGATTATGGAACAGAATGTGTTCCAGCCTATAAAATTTTCTGAATGCCGTTCACAACAAAATTACTGGTTAATGATCGGGTACAGACTAGCAATTCCATCAAAAAAATTCATCATGAAGGGAAAAATCATCGTTCAACAAAACTAGGGAGAATCGGCTCCTAGATCGGCAGCTTCGGTTCAGCTCTATAGCAGCTCAAAAATGGACCCCAGTAAGTAAATATATTATTAGCTATTGATGATTGTAAAACAGCATGCTATATACTTTTGGGTGTGATGTTTTCTATAACATTACAGCTTTCTTTTCTAGGTTCTATAATAGAATGATTTTTGCCGAAAAACATCTCAGGTTGATAAAATAAAGTCTCCTAAATCAGTATAACATCCTAACAGTTTTTTTCACTCTTCGCCAATTGGGTTTGCATTGGAATATTTAACATAGCATAGGAGTTAAGTTTGGAGGTGACCAGTTCTCCCTTTGACTTAATTTCTTGATTGTGTAGTTTTTTTTTATTTGATGTGCCGCTCTGCTTTATCGGTCACCACAATTGCTGTCAATCATCTTCTTAATATTATAATTATTAACTGACAATTAATTGTTACAAAACGTATTTTTAAGTTTTGTATGAAAAAAAAAATTAAACCTACAAATTAAAACTGAACACAAAAATTAAAAACTTTGTTAAACAGAAACTTAACAAACAAGTCTTACCAATGTTTAAAGGATTAAAGAGTGTCCTTCGTAGATTTCGAACGATTAGCAAGCGAATTGTAATGCTTACGACTTAATCCACAAAGAAGAATCCATTACGTACAGTAAAAATATATATATATATATATACAATAATTGTGAACTAGCTAGTTCATCAAAAAATACAAGGAAACAACGGTCGCATTAGAAAAATTGCAGATTTTTTTTTTTGTTAATTTTATTTTTCAAATACATTCGTCCAGCTATGTATGTAAATGTAATTATACAAACAAACAGCTGATCCTTGTCGGCTAAAAATTCAAGATTGGCAAGTAATTACCGTTTAAAGTTTTAAAATCTTTCATTTTTACGGAAACCCTGCATCAAAGCAATGAACCTGATCCGCTGCTAAAGAATAAAACATAAGCACAAATCTTTTCTTTTTCTCTTTAAGATCTCCAATCACATTGCACTAAATTTATCTTTTCCTTCAAATGCAAGTAATCCTCCCACTTTGAGTACTATATATAAAGTTCACCTACAATGTCATTCGCAGTTGCATCAATTATAGAGATTTAAGTAAAATTAGGAGAAAAAAAAAGCAAGAAAATATTGTATATAAATATACATATATATATATAGATAGAGAGAGCGAGAGAGATCATGGAACAACAGGGGGGCATGTGTTCTCCTCTCCAGAATTGCCATCGTGCTGGGAATTTAACCAAAATAAAGGGAAAAATCATCGTTCAACAAAGCCAGGGAGAATCGGCTCCAGGATGGGCAGCTTCAGTTACGCTCTACAGTAGCTCAGTAATCGACCCCGGTAAGTAAATAGATTGATGATTGTAAAAAGGCATTCTATTTAATTTTCTGGGTTTGATTTTTCTATGACATTGGAGCTTAATTTCTTTCCTGTTTTCTAAACTAGCATGATTCCGATGGTTTAACGTGGGTAAAAATGAGACATGCAGACACCAGAAAAGGGAAGTTGAGTGGGAGCTCGAGCCTCAGATGGAGAAAGACTGGAAAGAACCATGATGGAGTCAAAATTATTGAGTACGAAGTAGAGTTTCGCGTGGAGTCAAGTTTTGGGATTCCAGGAGCTCTTCGCATAAAAAACACGCACAAGCAAAGGTTTTTCCTGCAATCTGCAGAATTTTCTTCTGGCAGTTGGAACGTTGGTTTTTACTGCCACTCCTGGATTTATCCATACCAGCAAACAAACACTGAACGGCTCTTCTTCTCAAACACTGTAAGTTGCACCAATTAAGAAACATTTGAGTTGCTTCGCTAATCACATTTTTCAAATGCTTTCAAACCTTAAAAATCAAAGCATGTTGCTAAGTGTAGAGTTATCTCCCAAGCCGTACGCCACCAGGTTTGTGCGAACTGAGGAAGGAGGAACTTGCTAGCCTGAGAGGAGATGAATTAATTGAGGAAGAAGAAACAAAGGAATGGTTTCGAATTTATGAATATGATCACTGTAATGATGTTGGCGATCCAGACATGCCTTATCCCCGCAGGGTAAGAAGTGAAAGACCTCAAAGCAAACCAGGTAATCTAACTTTGCTAATTGATAGAGAAAATCAACTTGAGTTTTGCTAACAAGTTCACTGATGATGAATTAATATTACAGAACGATTCGGGTTAGATGATGTTTACGTGCCCCCTGACGAGCGGCTGAGCACCACGAGAATGTCAGAGCTCAAAGCGAATTCAATCCAGGCATTTGTACATTTCCTTCTACCCGACGCAAAATCGTGGTTGGATAGTGATATTAAGTCAGACGGTCAGGTCCCTTCTGACAACAAAACGTCAGAAGCGCCCGAAGCGAATTCGAACCTGGCAACTAAGGGGACTACCGGGCAAGCTCCTCAACCCTTTAAGGATAAGGATAAGGATACCAAAAAGAAAAGTAATTTTGAGTATTTTGACGACATACTCGAGATGTACAAGAGCAGCAGCAGAAACCCAATGGAAGGATTTGCAGAGAAATTAAAGAGCAGGGTAACAGATGACATTTTCAACAAGATTGAGCGAGCGAGCAGAGAGGAACCAAAAGAATGTCCAAAACCTCAAATCATAGAAGGTGATAGATATAAGCTTTAAAAATAATTTAATTACCAGAGAAAGCGTAACGTCTGCAGAGTATATAAGTTGTTCCTTTCTTTTTTTTTTTTTTTTTCCTCATAACTAAAATTTTTCAGTAAAAGAAATGGCGTGGGCGGATGACGAGGAATTCGCACGCCAGATGCTTGCAGGAACTAACCCAGTTGTAATTCGGCGCTTGGACTATGAGGTATGATCAAAACCTGCGCTGTGTTAAAAATCCCCAGAGGCTCTAACCGGTGAGTTGTGCCTAGTAAAATTTTCGGGCCTACAATGGAGCACAATTGTTATAATGGCTTTGTTTAGCAATGTTTATATTTATTATTTTTCTTTTGTTTGTATTTGACTAATTTTAAAAATTGGCGAAAAAAAAAAGAAAAAAACTAACGCAAGCCAAAAAAAAAAGTATGTTTTTACTCCCATTGTTTTCTTTCATAAATATTTTGTCAATTTGTCCATCTTTTTCTTTTGTAACACTTTACTTATTTTTGTTGCATCATATTAAAATAAATTATTTTATTTAAATATTTTATTAAATTAAAATGATTTCCAATAAATAATTTATTATAATGATTTATTTTATTAAATTATATTACTTTTAGAAAATAATTACATATTAATATAATTTATTCTATTTTATCAAAATAATAATTTTTTATTAAAATGATTTATTTTATTAAAATATTTTTTAAATTATATTTATTTTAATTAATAAGGTAATAATTTATTATTAAGTTATGTTATTCAATATTATATTTTACTAAAAATTTTTTATTTTTAAAAATAAATATTTATAGCATTAAATTAATTAATTTAAATATATTATTAAATTAAATTAATTTTCTAAAAAATTTTAATAAAATTAAATATTTTAAGAAAATAAAATTAATTATTATAAACAAAATTATATTACCAATCATGTTTTCTGTTTTTATTTTAGAGAAAAATGATAATTAGGGCAAAAAAAATTGAAAACAATAATAATCAAACTTTAAACATAAGTAAAAATAAATAAGTAAATAAATGTAAACGAAATAGACCTTTGTTAAAGCTTTTTCCCATCTACTCGTATATTTTATGCAATTGCACTACATATATACATATATATATATATATATATATAATCTTTGTGCCATCAGTGATATATTTAAAAAAAAAAAATTGGTTTCCGAATTTCGAGATGAACAGACATGGACTGAAACGAAAAGTTTTATCAAGAAAGAAGAAATGGCGAAAATACTCTACAAGCTCATCCGTCAGCAGGTAATCATCTCTCTCCCTCTCTCAATCTCTTCCCGATTTCATGTGCTTTAAGGCTGTCTTTGTTTGCTAACGTGAGACTCCAATTTGAATTTATCAGCTGTGAGTTTTACAAATCTCATGTTTAACAGCGTTTGGTTTATCAAAAATAAATAAAATTTTCTAAAAATTTCTTAATATTTTTAAACGAAATCACAAATTCTTTTTCTAACTTTTTCACGAAAAAATCAAAAAAATTAATAACTTCAAAAAGAATTCTAAAATAAATCTATATAAATGGACTGAAAAAATTATTTTCACAATTTTATTTTTAATTTTTATCGTAAAAGTTTAAAAATTACATTATTTATCTCTAAAAAGTGATTTCAGTTAAAACACAAACGTTAAAAATTATCCAAAATCACATTTTTTCTTTTTTTTTTTCTTGAATTTTAACCATTCCAAACACTATCTTAATAACAAAAAAGAAAAAGATTATTAACTTTTTCTTCGTATTGTTTATCTCTCAAAATATGAAATTTGAAATATGTAAAAGTAAACTAACACAGCCCAACCCTTGAATTTAATTTCAGCCAAAATCTAATCGCATCTTCTCAATTTCAAGTGTTTGTAAAAGAATTTTTATTTTTTTTTATATACAAAAATCATCTCTCTGTTAACTTTGCCCCGCAGGCTATTGACGAAGAGACTCTTCACATGGTGCGCTAATCATCTGTCTCTCTCTCTCTCTCTCTCTCTCTCTCTCTCTCTCTCTCCCCAATTTCAAATGTTTGAAAGAGAATTTTTTATTTTATGACATATAAAAATCATCCCTTTTGACTTGCCTTGCAGGCGATTGACGAAAAGACTCTTCGCACGGTGCGCTAACCATCTCTCTCTGTCTTTCTCTCTCTCTCTCCCCCATTTCAAATGTTTGAAAGAGAATTTTTTTAATTTATGACATATAAAAATCATCTCTTTTGACTTGCCTTGCAGGCTATTAACAAAGAGACTTCTGAGCAGGTAACCATCTCTCTCTCTCTCTTCCCAATTTCAAATGTTTGAAAGAGAATTTTTTTATTTTATGACATATAAAAATCATCTCTTTTGACTTGCCTTGCAGGCTATTAACAAAGAGACTTCTGAGCGGGTAACCATCTCTCTCTCTCTTTCTCTTCCCAATTTCAAGTGTCTGTATGATAAATTTTTAATACACAGCCTCTATCTTGAATTGCTTTGCAGAATACTGACGAAGAGTTTCTTAAGCTGGTAACCATTTCTCTCTCTCTCTCTCTCTCTCTCTCTCTCTCTCCCCCCCCCCCCAATTTCAAGTGTTTGTATGATAATTTTCTAACACAGCCTCTATCTTGAATTGCCTTGCAGATTACCGACAAAAAGATTCTTAAGCCAGTAAACATCTCTCCATCTCTTCCCAATTTCAAGTGTTTATAAAAAGAACTTTTTTGTACAGAGAGATCATGCTTATCTTGAATTGCCTTGCAGATTACTGACAAAGAGATTCTTAAGCCGGTAACCATCTCTCTCTCTTCTCTTCCCAATTTCAAGTGTTTGTGAGAGAACTTTTTAATACAGAGATCATACTCCATCTTGACTTGCCTAGCAGGCTATAGAAAACAATAAAGTTTTCATCTTAGATCACCTCAACTACCTAATGCCAGTTTTGGAGAAAATGCAGCAACAAAAGGATGCTACTCCTGCTTATGCATCCCAAACCCTGCTTTTCCTAAAGAAAAATGACACTTTAACACCACTGGCAATAGAACTCGTCCATCTTGCTGACAAGGGTAAGGAGAATTGGAGGGCGTTTTATCCATCAGACAAGGGTACTGAAGGAGCAATGTGGCAGATGGCTAAAAGTCATGTTGCAGTCAATGACTCCTGTCACCACCATCTAATTAGCCACTGGTAGAAAGTTTATTTAATTACTTCAACCATCCACAACTTAAACTAAATCCCAATTGCAGCCATTCGTCGATGATCAATCCATCTCCTTAACTATTTAACAGGTTAAAAACTCATGCAGTAGTCGAGCCATTCATCATAGCCACGAGGAGGCAGTTGAGCGCAATGCACCCAATCCACCGGCTATTGGCTCCTCATTTCAAAGGCACCATGCATGTAAATGCACTGGCTCGGAGTGTTCTTATAAACTCGGGTGGAATTCTGGAGAAGTTATTAGCCACGGGTAAATTTTCAATGGAGCTCTCTTCTGAGGTCTATAAAAATTATTGGAATTTTGATGAGCAAGGGCTCCCTAATGATTTACTCGAAAGGTACGTATGTATACAAACAAATCCTTTTCAATGCAAGCACAAGCACAATCAACATCAATTTTCTGCATCAGTGGAGTTACATATATATTTTTTTTTGTCGAATAAATATTACTAAGTTAGTGGAAGAATAGGATCCTCCACATTTTATATTTGGGACGGCAAATAAACCTCTTCATTCCAAACATGAAGCATAGATAATCTCAATGCACATAGTTAATAGAAACAACTGCTTCTGTGTGTCTCTTTGCATTTCTTTCTAATCAAATGCTTCGTGGAACAAAAATTTCAGGGGCATGGCCGTGGAGGATTTAAAGGAACCTGCTGGGGTTCGACTCCTCATTAAAGATTATCCCTACGCTGCAGACGGACTAGATATATGGGTTGCCATTAAAAAGTGGGTAACTGACTTCTGCTCATACTTCTACAGAGATAACGAGTCTGTCACGCTTGACAACGAACTCCAAGAATGGTGGAAGGAAATCCGAAATGTAGGTCACGGGGACAAGCGGGATAACGAATGGTGGTACCAGATGACAACTCTTGATGAACTGACACAGGCTCTCACAACTCTCATATGGTCCGCCTCAGCTTTACACGCTGCAGTGAACTTTGGGCAATATGCCTATGCCGGTTACCCTCCCAATCGTCCTACATTGTGTAGAAAACTCATCCCAGAGGATAAGGATGATAACGAGTTCAGAAAGAATCCTAGCCAGTATCATCTTCCGATGTTGCCTGGAAGATTCGAGATGAAACTCAGTGCAGCGCTAGCACTGGTCCTCTCCCAGCACTCTTCAGAAGAAGTGTACCTGGGTCAAGGGTCGCCCGAAGAATGGACAGACGATGAAATGGTTCAAGGATTTTTTACCCTGTTTGTTGAGGAACTTCGGGAGGTACAAAAAAATATAAGGAAGAGGAATAGAGATCCTAATCTTAGAAACAGATGGGGCCCTGCCAAAATACTGTACAGATCGTTGTTCCCTGATATATTAAATATTGGACATAAAGGTGGACTCACTGGAAAGGGGATACCTAATAGCATATCAATTTAACATATATATATATATACACACACCTTAATTAATATATATATATATATTGTTCATTCCATTCTTATATCAATGTACTTGATTAATTAATTAATAAATATATCAAATGATCGACTTCACATTTGTTCTATAATGCTAACTCGATCTGGTGATTACATGCTGCAAATTAATGTTTGATTTCTTGAACAGGGTTTATCAAGTTAATGTTGCCCTATCCATCTATCTGTAACTGCTGGATAAAAATTAATAAATTCTAAAATATATATATATATATATATATATGTGCACGCTCTGATTCGCAGACACCGAGAGGCCCAACTATACGGAATAGACAAACACAAATTCCTATAGTTTAGAAAGAGATCATTCTACGCCTTGAAATATTCATCGATCTATTTCAATTCATATCAACTAACAAAATATATTTCATTATAAAATACTAAATGCTGGTGCACACGCAATATGTGTGAATTTTTTTATTTTAATAATTAAAAAAATATTTTTATTTTGCAAATTATGAATATTTACCTATTTTTATTAATTTTTAATCAATCTATTAAAATAATGTCACGCCTCTAACTTAATTGTCTGGCACAGACGGCATGAGAATATGAGAACAAAATAAATTTAATAAAAACCTATGCCAAGGTCGAGTTTCAATGCACTAACAACCATCAGAACAAGTAAATATATTCCTCATTCTCATATAAAATAAATAAACATCGTCAATCGCGGTAAATTTAAGGCCACACCCTGGTGACTAAATTTAAGACTGATACAGCTACATAAGTCTCGTCAACAACAATGCAATCTCATATATAAATTGACTTTGGGATCCACACCCCCAGGGCACACACAAAAAGAGGAATACAATATCTCAATATAAGTAAAATTCTGTAACAGATCAATCTATCGATCTCAACTCAATTCCGGCTGGCTATTTCTTGGCCTCGTCGAATCACCCGTAATATAGATAGAGTAAGTTGACCAGCCCATTAGGTAGAACCATGCAAGTGTGTTCTAATGAATATGCTCAAACATACAATATAACTCACAATAATAACAACCAAATATAATATAAAATGCACAAGTCATGTTATGCAATGCAAACATCATATAAAAATGCATATGTAAGGTAGTGTAATTCTCCGATTCCCATCTACTCGAACCTTATCCCAAGTTAAGACCGGACTCAGGCTACTCTTACCTGAGCTACCTACGTATCCCATATCGGGAATCAGGTCACCGTAGTTCATACTTTTTTTTCTCTTATGTCATGACCAAACTCATGATCAATAAAATCATCTCTACATCTCATCAATAATGTAACAATCACATTATCTCAATATATATATAAACCAAATAGAGAACCGTGTTACACCCCCATTGGTATAAGACTCAGGGGACCCGTGTTACATCCCTTGGCTCGTCTACTAGGGAACCGTGTTACCCCCCTAGTCAGGCATCCGCTTATCTGAAGCAGGCATCTACTCATTTCAAGCAGGCATCCGCTCATCTCAAGTAAGGTCCGGCTACAATCCAGAGAAAATCCAATAATATCTCACTTCAATATTAATACCCAACTCCAAATGATTAATCTTTAGTCATATATATATCGACTGGGAATCATCTGGTATTTTCAAAATCTCATATATTTGTCAAATCGCGAACCCAGTTTATATATATAACCCCTGACTCAATACGTCACAATATAAATGTGACACTCTCAGCCAATCAATATCCTCAACATAGACCAGATGATACTACCCCAACTCTAATGCACATAATATTCTCAATCATATATAATAATTTTTTTCCACAATTATTAACACAAAACAAAACATGCCTTAAAATCTCAAAATTTACAATTTTCTAACATCTTTCCAATTCTATAACATCAACTATAATTTTCCATAACTCTAGGAGCAACATTATGATCCTCCCCAATTCTTTAGGGGTAAAATCAAATTTTTTCCAAACTTTAGGGGCTATTTTGTAATTATTTAAACCTTTGGGGTCTACTTTGTAATTATTTAAACTCTTGGGGTCCACTTTGTAATTATCTAAAACTTTGTGGGCTATTTTATAATTATCCAAAACTTCAGGGGTCAACTTATGATTATCTAAAAGTTTTGGGCCCAAATTGTAATATCTCTAACTATTTTCTCTATTCTTTTTTCTTTTTTCTTTTTTTCTTGTTTCCTTTTTTCTTTTTTTCTTTTTCTTTTTCTTTTTCTTTTTCCCGTTTCTTCTCCGGTGAACGCCCAGCGAAATGGCTTCCCATTTCGGACTGACTTCCAATTGTCAGTCTAAATTTAATCACTTCCATACAAAATGAACATATAAAAATTTATCCTAAAATCTCTATATATCATTTATATAATTATCATAACTCAAAAGTATGAAAAATTCAACATATATACACATATATATACACACCTGTGTATATATATATACACACACATATCTCACAAAATTTCACCAAATCAAGCATACAAATATACCAAAATGATCCTTGCAACGTCTAGAACACAAATATAGGTCCCATTTACCTCAGATCTAAAGAGAAAATGAGAAATAAAGAGATTTTAGTTTAGTCAACAAACCTTTAGGCGTCGATTTCTCCCACCTCGAGCAAAATTACACGAAACGGACACCGCCATAGCGTTCACGGCGTCGAAAACTATCCGGGTCTATCTTCCTTCCTTCCCAGATCCCTCTCTCTCTTCCCTCTCTTTCCCTCTCTCTCTCTTTTCTCTCTCCCCGTGGTCTCCCCTGGAAACTCACAACCCCAAAAGCCAAAAAAAAAAAAAATTCTTTTTTAAATCAAATGAAAGAAGGAAAGAAGAGAAAAAGAATGGACCCTAGGCCCAGTTTGTCCAATCTAACACTACTTCAGACTATTTTCAGTCCAGAAAAATAAAATAATTAAACTCTATCTCTAATTTAATATTTTATCAGCTCAAAATAATATATAAATTATCAAATTTAAATACTGGGTGTTACATTCTTCCCCCCTTAAAAAAAATTTCGTCCTCGAAATTTATGTAATAATTTTGAATTTGAGCTAACGGTGGAGAAAGCGTCAATCAATACGCCACCTCACCAATTCATCTAATAATTCTCAAAGGTCCAATATTTCCCAGTGAAAGTTTTTACATGTATTCTAAACTGTATAATACATCGTCTCGATGAAACTATCAAGAATCCAAAATCACTGACCCAAACTCCAACAACCACCTACGCTATTAGTATAATTCCTCTATTTATCATGAGTTGCTAAAATCTACATCAGGTCGCTCCACAATCCGTTTGATATATATTTCACCAAGTCAATTCCAACTATCACTGCTTGTTCTTGTTTAATTACCTCACTCCAAAATAAAAGTTCAAATGAAAATTCAGATTATAAATTCAAATTTAAAGAAAATGTTAAGTGAGGTAAATCAAGACAAGTTTTCCCCCAAGTGCAAGGTGTGGTTGAAGTACAAAATAACTGGTAAGTCCCAGGTCATTTCCACAGGGATCTAGGGAGTAATGAAGTGAATGACTCTAATGGAGATTAATTTGGCAAAACACAACTCACAAAAAATGTGAAACAGAAAATTAAAATCTGATTTGGTTGGTTGATGATTTTGAACTAATTTTCCAAAAGCAAAGTGAATTTAAACTAAAAGATTAAGTGATAAAAAAGGTTGAACAAGACAAGTTTAATACCAATCCGAATGAATTTCAGGTGCCAAGAGTTTATAAATTACCAAATCAATTTGTACTGATTTTTGAGAAAATTAATTTCAATTGAAACAAACCATGGATTAAACACTCAATGTGCATAACCTATTTTAAGGACAATAGGAGTTCTAATTCTAGCAACCCACATACAACAATGTCATGAGAGTTCTAAGTTAAGCAACACTTATGAACTCATCAATAGGATATACAAAGTTGGATTAATCGGGTCTTGAATCAATGAGTTCTAAGACACCCAGCTGCAAATTGACTTGATAACCATAAGAACTCAAAGTAAATTCATGAAGTTCGGCCACTTGAGATTCATTGGAAGGGCATTACCCTTGCCTTGGCCCAAGAAGACTTAGCCGAGCATGTTAAAAAGAAGAAAAACAGAAGTGGAAATCTGATTGGAAGACATTACAATCTGAAATTGAAAGTTTAATGGATTTAGAACTGAAAATCTGATTACAGAAATTGGAATGAATTCAAAATGTAAATCTCAAAAACTCCAATGCCGAATTGAAATTCCAATGTAAAACTATGAACTCTCAATAAATTTCTCTCCAAAACTCTCTCTACAAAAACTGAATCTCTCCCCCCGAATGTTCTGTGTTTCTACGTGTGTGTCTCCCCCCTCCTTCTCTCTTCCTTCTCTCTCCTCTAACCGAATGTTGTCCTCATGATGGCTCCTTCTCTCTCCTATATCTTTTTTTTCCTGATTTGCCCTCCCTGGATTGCAGGTTACATCACATGGAGAAGTTGGGGTCACATGGAATTCGTTGCTGTGAAGAAGCTTATATTCGAATACAGTAAAACCATATTCGAATATGATCCTCTGCTGCAGAAATTTTCAGAATAGTGATTCTGATCTCTTTGCATTGATTTCAACTGAATTTTCTTCTTCTTCTGAAATAGCTTCAATCCTTTGATGTGTTGTGCAGCATGCTTTCTTCTCAACATCCTCAATGTAGCTTAATTTCTTGTTTTTGTGATGGAAATCAACACATATTCCACTTTGGAGATATGGAGATGAAATCTGCACAAAACATAGATTTTATATCTTTTTATGGTGTGTGCAAGTGTAATTTGAATATACAAATATGTAACAATTGATGTCCAATCACACACCCCCCAACTACAACATTACTAGTCCCTAGTAATGCTTCTAATAAAAGAAATAGGAGAGAAATCCAAAAGCATTAATTTCATTTCAATTTGAATGACATTTCAGCTATTCATATGAAATTAGTCAACACCATAAGCAAAAACTTTCATAAGCAAAGTTTAAAATTTTAAAATTTTATAAGAGATGTGAAACTTGCCAAATGTGTGAAATGAATGTGAATGAATAGCAGCTTTTAGCTCTATCAACTTAACATATATCTTTAGAATTTCATTTAATTCTGAACCTTGCATTCCATTTCATTCCCAAGTTTTGACTTCAAATCTCACCTTGGAATTCACTCCAAAGAAAATAGAGCACACAAGGTTTCACTCAAGATGCCCCTTATTAAGAGTAAATGTTCATCAAATTCAAGAAGGTGGCATCAACAAGTCAAAAACGATGTATTCAAGAAAGAATTGGACTTGGCATAACTCCATGAAGGAATGATGTAGCAAAGTAATTTCAGAATTTTCACCATGATTCCCTAATTCCTAAATTTCACAATTGAATGAAAATTCTTCCAAAGATCAATTAGGACTTGCAATGGGTTGTAATGGGGCCATGAGGTTCAATAAGGTAATAGAAGGAAAGGATAAGGAATTCAAAAACTAATTTGGAACACTGAAATAAACTTTCTTCCACCCTTCTACAATTCATTTATATATATATATATATATATATATATATATATTTTTACAATTGAAAATTACCTCAAGTGAATGTATTTCAAAATTAAAACAGTTTCCACCTTTTTGATTTTCTTTTTATCAACAATTTCCCTTAACATTTCCTTTTTCCTCATTCCATTCATTTTCTTTCTTCTCACCTCCAAATCCCACAATTCAGCCCACCAACCTTCATTTCTATTCTCAGTGCATTCCAAAATATATAGGGAAGGCTAGAGAACATTCATTTTGGTTAAAGGAATTATGTGGTAAAAATGAAGAAGTATGAATGCTCTAATAAGGCTCAAACTTGGCTACAATGGTCATGTTTATCAAAGAAAGGCATTCCAAGCTCAAATGTTAAGAAAAATTGCCTAATATCACTTCTATGATTTCATTCCATCCAACCATAAAAGTTAAGAATCAGAAGTCTAGTTCCATTCTTCTATCACTTCACAAACACCCAAAGCAAAATAGTATAAGTGGAGTTATTGAAGGAATTTGAAGTGCAAAAAGCTTGAGCTTTTGGAAAGCCCTTAGAGTAAATGAAGTCTCTCATGAACAAAGTTTAATGCTCAAATATCTCACTTCAGGTTTTAAGTCTCCACTATATCTGGAAATCCATAAAACACATTATTCATTCATAAATTCATTCCTCAAGACAAATGTTAGATCAACAATCCTCAAACTAAATCCATTCACACAGTTTTCAACTTAAAAACACATGGCAACCACAACAACTCTTAAAATTTCATACTTCAACTCAGCTCAATCCAATTTATGCAAATGACATCACTAATTCCAAGAAAACAGAAATTTCATTCATTCCAAGTTGTAAGTTCAAAGTCATAGGTAGCAAAAGTAAAACAAAACAACTTAAACCTAATCAAAAGAAACAAACAGCAGGAACATCAATCCAAATCCTATTGTTGACAAAACATATTTGAAATATTCTGAAGATTTGCTGTCAAAAATCTGGTTTCAAGGACAAAAGAGTCTGGATCATGGCTGAAATACTGAAATTAAGCATTTCTCCCTTCTTGACTCAATTCGAATATGCTCTCCACCATTCGAATAAGCTTTTGCTGCCCCTGTCTCAGCTCACTAACTTCCCTCATCAGTACTTCTTGATTTTTCTGGATTAATTTCAACTTCTCCTCTGTGCTCATGGGGGCTGCTTCAGTTGTCTCCTCCTCTGCTGGCTGCTGCTGGTTGTTCTCAATTGCAGGTGGAGCAGCCTTCTTAATTGTCCTCGACTTCGATTCATAGATATCTTGTCTATCAAAGGAGCAGCTTTCACAATGGCCATTCCTACCTCTTCCTCTATTCCCAAAAAGTGCTGAATTATCTCTGTAATTAAACCTCCAAAAGGCAGCCCAGCAGTGGATTCTGATTTCTCTACCACATGAGAAATAACCAACCAAATGTGGTAAGGTAAATCCATGGGAATGCCTAACAACAACTTTCCCATAATCATGGCTTGTTCAAGAGTGATGGTTGACTTGTAAGCATGGGGCAGAAATAAAGAACAGACTAGCATGTGAAGGATATTACTTTTGGGAGTAATTCCTGACTTGGACATCCTAGCAGTGGTCCATTGAGCTTGAGGGTTGGCTGTGAAGAGCCTAGCCAAATTGTCCTTATGCAATTGCTTCTCCCATTGTGCTTTTTGTTTAGGTGTGGATTCGGGTATTCTTTCAACAGGCAAGTGACCTATGAAAGAAATCTTCTCAAGATTCAAACTAATTCTCTTCCCTCTAACCTTAGAGTTTATCTCAGGTCTCTCATGAATCATACCCACTTCAGCATTTGAGTAAAACTCTCTCACATATGGTACCACAGCCCTCCTACTGGTTGTAACCCAATGTGCCCAGCCCCTTTGCTCAAATAATTCTAACAATTCATAGGGTGGTTCATTGTAATCCTCCAATTTAATTCCTCTTTCACTCAACACAGCTCTCTTGCTGTAATTCTCATCATATTTCAGCTTTGAAGCTTTGTTGGAAAACCTCAAGTTATCAAAAGAACCCTCATCAAAAAGATCATGGTCAGATTAGTGCTTCAGGTTCATCCTCAGGAACATTTTCAGAGGTATGGACCTCATGCTCAGGAGTAGTGGTGTGTTCCTTAGTAGGCACATTCTCAGGAACTCCAACAGAGTTTTCCTTTTCAACATTAGAGACATGATCATCATGTCTCTCACTCAAACTCTCATTACCTACAGAATGGAATGATTCTGTTCTAGAGGAGGACCTACGGTCTGATTTAGAAGATGACAATTCATATGTTATGGGTTCCTGAACAACAAGTGAAGAACCCTTACCATGTTGGCTCAAAATCCTCATGCTCCTTCTTTTAGCCTTACCTTTGTAAGCCATCTTCTTCATCCTCTTTGGTGGCATCTTGCTTCAATTGATTCTCCACCCTTTATCAGAAATTCTCCAAAGCTGTAAACCCTAGCTTCTTCAATCGCAGCTCTGTATCTGAATCTTCCTTTCAATGTCAACTCAAAATCACACTCAGATAATCTGAAAGTAAAAGACTGGAAGAAGATGTGGAATGGTGAAGGTTTCAGGGTTGTGGGCACCAGGGCTCGTATTCGAATAGAACAGGAACTTGAATGGGGCCACTCACGGGTATATACAGGATTTAAAACCGACATCATATTCGAATACCCAGACCCATATTCGAATACAGGTTATCAGCAATTTGCAATTCCAGTGTCCAGAAAACCAGAAATTCTTCCCCCATTTCTTAAGAATACTCAAATTAAGTTTTGCCAACAGCTAGGATTCGAAAATTATTTCAAAAGAAATAACTAATTCAAGAAGAAGTTTTGTAATTTTTCCAAATTTTCAAAAATTTTTTTTTTTTTCAAATTTTCAACATATGCAAACTCAAACTGACATAGGCATGATCTTAATTCAATTCAAACAATTCCAAATCATATCCAAAACATTCTGATCATATACAATCACTTAATTCAGCAAATTTCAGTAAAAAAATACTATTCACATCCACAAACTCAGATTGTGTCCCCCCCAACTAAAATCATGCATTGTCCTCAATGTATTAAACCAGCAAATTAAAGAAAGGTTGGGGAAGTAACATACCTGAAGATTGTGAATGAAAATTCAACTTATTACCAAGAAATGAAAGCTGATAGTCAGCTGCTGTGACCAATTCCCCACCAACTTGTTCCAAGCTCTCATTTCAGCAGTGGCAAGGCATTTAGTCCAGCTACTGCATGATCACAGCTGCAGTTGCAATTGCAACTGATCACATCAGATTTGAATGGATTCTTTTCATCAAGCAGATTCTTCACTTCCTCAGTTGAGTACTACTTGCAGCTGAAAACTGAATGTTAGCAATAACCATATACAACTCTTTTTTTTTTTTTAAATAAGAACCTACACTATTATGATACAAAGTCAGAATCCTTCCTTCATTCAAACAGAATTTGGGGGATCTTCGAGATCCCAACTCTCTACTTCAGCAACAAAATTCTCATGATACTCTTTCAATCTCTGTCCATTCACTCTAAAAACATTCTTGGAGGTTGGATTTTGAATGTCAACAGCCCCAAACTCAGTGATGTTCTGAATCACATATGGACCACTCCATCTTGACTTCAACTTCCCGGGAAACAAGTGTAACCTTGAGTCATACAACAAAACCTTTTGACCCACAAACAACTCTCTTTTGAGGATATGTGTATCATGCCATTTCTTCACTCTATCCTTGGTGATCTTAGCATTCTCATATGCATCATTCCTAATCTCCTCAAGCTCATTTAGTTGCAATTTTCTTTGAAAACCAGATTCAGTGATGCTCTCATTAAAATGTCTCACTGCCCAAAAGGCCTTGTGTTCAAGTTCCACAGGAAGATGACAAGCTTTTCCATACACTAACCTATAAGGAGACATGCCTAGGATAGTCTTGTAGGCAGTCCTATAAGCCCAAAGTGCATCAACCAATTTCAAAGACCAATCTTTCCTTGTGGGATTCACTGTTTTTTCAATGATTCTTTTGATCTCTCTATTGGCTAATTCAGCTTGTCCACTTGTTTGGGGGTGGTAAGATGTTCCAACCTTGTGTAACACCCCATACTTCTTCATCAAAAGACCAACATGTCTATTGCAAAAATGTGTTCCCCTATCACTTATCATGGCCTTTGGCATTCCAAATCTTGAAAACACATTTTCCTTCAAAAATTTTATCACTACCTTGTGGTCATTGGTCCTAGTTGGTATGGCTTCTACCCACTTTGAAACATAATTCCACTGCCACTAAGATATACTCATTGCCAAATGAATTCACAAATGGTCCCATAAAATCCATACCCCAACAATCAAAGATATCAAGCACATAAATGGGGTGAAGTGGCATCATGTTTCTCCTAGTGATCTTACCAAGCCTTTGACACCTATCACAAGCAACACAAAAGGCATGCACATCCCTAAACATGGTAGGCCAAAACAATCCACTCTGTAAAATCTTTGCCACTGTCTTCCTAGCTGAAAAATGACCTCCACATGCAAGAGTATGACAAAAACTAATGACACTCTGGGCTTCACTCTCGGGTATGCATCTCCTTATGACTTGATCTGAGCAATACTTAAACAAATAAGGGTCATCCCAGAAAAAGTGTCTCACATTCCTAAAGAACTTCCTTCTATCCAGCATGGTCCAGTGAGAAGCACAATACCTGAAGCTAGGTAGTTGGCTATATCTGCAAACCAAGGTACCTCAGAAGAGTCTATGTGGAACAACTGCTCATCAGGGAATGTCTCATTGATGGGAGAATCAAAAGATGCTAAATCTTGATGTGGGAGTCTAGAAAGGTGATCAGCAACTACATTTTCAACTCCCTTTTTGTCCTTGATTTCTAAATCAAATTCTTGAAGCAGAAGAATCCATCTAATAAGTCTAGGCTTAGCATCAGGTTTGGTCAAGAGATACTTCAAAGCAGCATGGTCAGTGTATACTATGACATGGGAACCTACCAGGTATGATCTGAACTTGTCCAAGGCATATACTACTGCTAGCAACTCCTTCTCAGTAGTAGTGTAATTCCTTTGTGCTTCACTAAGGGTTTTGCTAGCATAGTACAATACATGTGGCCTCCTATCCCTCCTCTGTCCTAGCACTGCACCAATGGCACAATCACTAGCATCACACATGATTTCAAATGGTAAAGTCCAGTCTGGTGGCTGCATAATGGGAGCTGAGGTGAGCAAACTCTTAAGTCTATCAAATGAGGCCTGACACTCTGGTGTCCAATCAAAGGGAACATCCTGGGATAGAAGGTTGCACAAAGGTCTAGCAATGGCACTGAATGATGCAATGAACCTTCTATAAAACCCAGCATGGCCAAGAAATGATCTGATATCCTTAACACATCTAGGGGTAGGAAGTTTTTGAATAATTTCCACTTTGGCTTTGTCTACTTCTATCCCCCTAGAAGACACTATGTGGCCAAGGACAATTCCATGAGTTACCATAAAGTGGCATTTTTCCCAGTTCAAAACCAAGTTTTTCTCCTCACATCTAATCAAAACCTTCTCTAAGTTTCCCAAACATGTATCAAAGTCACTGCCATATACTGAAAAGTCATCCATAAAAACTTCAAGGAATCTCTCTACAAAATCACTAAACAGACTCATCATACATCTCTGAAATGTTGCAGGAGCATTGCAAAGACCAAAAGGCATACGCCTATATGCAAATGTGCCAAATGGGCAAGTGAATGTGGTCTTTTCCTGATCCTCCAATGCAATCTCAATCTGATTATACCCAGAGTAACCATCCAAGAAACAGTAAAATGCATGCCCTGCCACTCTTTCCAATACCTGATCTAGGAATGGAAGAGGGAAGTGATCTTTCCTTGTGACTGCATTCAACTTTCTATAATCTATGCACATGCGCCATCCTGTTTGGATGCGCATTGGAACTAATTCCTCTTTTTCATTCTTAATCACAGTCACTCCAGATTTCTTAGGCACTACCTGAGTTGGACTCACCCACTTAGAATCTGAGATGGGATAGATAATTCCAGCATCCAAGAGCTTGATTACCTCCCCTCTAACAACCTCTTTCATGTTGGGGTTGAGTCTCCTTTGCATTTGCCTAATAGGCTTGGCCTCATCCTCCAAAAATATTCTATGAGTGCAAATCAATGGACTTATTCCCTGCAGATCTGCTATAGTCCAGCCCAAAGCTCCTCTATGCTTCCTCAAGACTTCCACAAGTCTATTTTCTTGGTCCAAACTCAGCTGAGATGAAATGACAGCTGGATAGGACTCTCCCTCACCCAAAAATACATACTTCAAGTCACTTGGCAAGGGTTTTCTCTCAGGTTTTGGTGGCTGGTCCAAAAATGACAGAGGCTTGGCTATGGGCAGCTCTAAAGACTCAACAGATGGTCTCCACTGATTCACCAATTAGCATTGAATTTTTCATTTCCTCAAATTCTCCTCCCTCACAATTCTCCAAGTCACAATCAGCTAGGAAATCTACTTGCTCATTATTCACTAAGGCTTTCTCCAAAGGGTCATCAAAATACTCTCTATCAAAGTGATCTTGAGTGGTTGTTTGAATCCAATCAACTTCCTCTACTTCCTCATAATCACTCGGCTGTTTGGTCACCTTGAAGATGTTTTTCTCAATTGTCATGTTTCCAAAGGAGAACTTGATAACTCCGGTTCTACAATTGATCAAGGCATTTGAGGTGGCCAAAAATGGTCTTCCTAGGATAACAGGTACAGCTGGTTGGTTTCCTTGAATGGGCTGAGTATCTAGCACTATAAAGTCCACCGGAAAGTAAAAATGATCCACTTGAATCAAGACATCCTCAACCACACCCCTAGGGACTTTAACTGACCTATCAGCAAGTTGTAGTGTCACCCTAGTAGGTCTAAGTTCTCCCAACCCCAGCTGTTTGTAAACAGTGAATGGTAAGAGGTTGACACTTGCACCTAAATCTAGCAAAGCTTGATCTACCCTTTGATTCCCAATTAAGCAGGCTATGGTGGGGCAACCTGGATCTTTATATTTGGGAGGAGTTTTAAATTGCAAAATGGAGCTCACTTGTTCAGTCAAAAATGCTCTTTCTTTCACATTCATTTTCCTCTTAACAGTACACAAATCTTTCAAAAATTTTCCATAGGATGGATTTTGTTTAATTGCATCAAGTAAGGGAATATTGATTCTGACTTGTTTGAACAATTCATAGATGTCAGAATTCAAATTCTCTTTCTTGGCTTTGTTCAATCTTTGTGGAAATGGAAGTTTTGGAACAAATTCAGATTTGTCCAACTTGGTTTTATTCAAAATCTCTTTATTTTCAAAATCTTTTTCACTCTTTTCAAACTGATTTTCCTCAAAAAATTTTTTTCTTATTGTCAGAAATTTCCTCTTTATTTTCAGAATTTACCTGCTCTGTTCTCTGGATTCTGATTTGCTGCTTACTGCTATTCGAATGTTGCTTGCTGGTATTCG
Source organism: Vitellaria paradoxa (assembly GCA_019916065.1). Lineage (NCBI taxonomy): Eukaryota > Viridiplantae > Streptophyta > Magnoliopsida > Ericales > Sapotaceae > Vitellaria > Vitellaria paradoxa. Next base: position 251,579 of record JAINTL010000053.1, read on the forward strand.
AATATTCCTTTGGCTGCATCAGAATTTCCTGATTTTCTTGGCTCAGATTCTGCTTTTCCTCAAGTTTTCTGCTGTCCAACTTGTTGTCCCCAATTAGTCTTTCATTTTGCTTCAATTCTTGCTCTTCATTCTGAAACATGATTTCTTTCTCAGAAGTGCTAAATTGCTGTTTCTGTTCACTTTCTGTTCTGCTGTCCAGTTTCTGTTTCAGCTGCATTTCCTCTTCATTTTTCATTATTTCTTGCTCATTTTCTTCCTCAATTTCTTCAGCAGGTGGTTTGTAATCTGGCTTGACAATTTGCTTACCACTTCTCAATGTTGAAACAGCTTGTACATGCTCCAGATTTTCATTTGCAGCAGATGAAGATGATTCACTGAAATGAACTTGGCTTGTAGGATTTGGTCTTGGCTGAGATGGAAGCTTTCCTGATTCTCTGATGGTTAAAGCTTGAGTTAGCTTTGACAATTGACTTCGGATGTCTTCCATGGCCCTGTTTGTCTGCTCTTGAAACTTGGAATTCTGATTGTTGGTTCCAATCTGCCCTTGCATAAATTGTTGCAAGGTGTCTTCCAAAGATCTTTTGTGAGGTGGCTGATAAAAATTTGTATTCTGCTGAGGTTGAAAAGGCTGAGAAGGAAATGGTTGGGGTTGCACAGTTTGTTGAGGTTGGTATTGTTGGTTCTGTGCTTCTGCTTTCCAAGAAAGGTTTGGATGATTTCTGTAGCCAGGGTTGTAGTTATTCGAATATGGACTATGGCCTTGCGAATATGTGTTCATCCCCTGATTTTGATTGAAGGGTCTTGCAGCTTGTGTGGGATTTGCTTGACCATAGAGAACTTCCTTAAAAGCTGGAAGTGTTGGGCAATCATCAGTCCTGTGGTCTGCGGTTTCACACATCACACACTTCACTTCACTCTCCTTCAATGTTTGCTTCTTTTGCTCCATCAATTCAATCTTTCTTGACAATGCAGCCAACCTAGCTCCAACATCATCTGCCTCATTGAGATGGAACTTTCCTTTATCATTTGATCTGTCAGAAAATTCAGAACAAGATGGGGAGACTACCTCCCACTGTTTAGTGTTTTCAGCTAAAGCATCAAAGAAATGTAAAGCCTCTTCAGCAGTTTTGTCATAGAATTCACCATTACACATGGTGGCAACCAACATTTTCAGATTTGGAGTTAATACATTATGGAAAAAATTAACAATTCTCCAAGATTCAAAACCATGATGTGGACAGGCTTGCAATAATTCCTTGAATCTTTCCCATGCTTGAGCAAATGTTTCATTGGATTTACACACAAAATTCATTATTTGCTGTTGAAGAATTACAGTTCTATTTGTAGGAAAATACTTCTTCAAAAATTTTGTTTGCATGTCTCTCCAAGTACCTATTGATCTAGGCTCAAGTGAATTCAACCACATTTTTGCCTTGTCTTTCAATGAAAATGGAAATAATTTAAGCCTAACCATGTCCTCATTAACATTCCTATCCATGCAAGTTCCACAAACATCTTCAAATTCTTTCATATGCATGTAAGGATTTTCTGAGTCCATGCCATGAAAAGTTGGTAAAAGCTGAATTGTTCCAGGTTTAAGATAAAAATTCTGATGTCCATTTGGAAGAACAATGCAAGATGGAGTGGTTTGTCTAGCTGGATAAAGATATTCCCGGAGAGGTCTAAGGATGTTTTGATCCATTTGATCATTCTCTCCTTGAACACTTCCTTCCGGCAGAACAGGTGGTGGTGGATCCATATGTGCAACAGAAAATTCAGATTGTGAATGTAGTGCAGCAAATTCAATCAATTCAGCAAGAGAAGATGGAGAATGCAATTCAGATCTGTTTCCAACAAGTTTACCAGACCTTAAAAGCATAAACAGAAATTCAGACTGAAACAAAACTCCAATCTAAACTCCTAACTTCACAATTTCATCTACTGATTCACAGAGAATTACAACTACAGCTCTCAGCAGAGAAATGCAGCAGTATTCGAATATCAGATGAAACAGTTTCAAATCAGAAATTCAGGATTCAGATGCAAACAGTTCTAAAACTAAACTAACAACCAAGACTATAAAAGAAATAGAAATAGAGATGAAACAAAGTTACTCAACAAGTTAAGCAGCTCTGTTGTTGAAAATGGTGGTGAGATGTACTGCCAGTTAATGCTCCAAAGGCTCAAAACACCATTGCTTCTCAAAGATCCCCGGCAACGGCGCCATAAATTGTGCTTGTTCTTGTTTAATTACCTCACTCCAAAATAAAAGCTCAAATGAAAATTTAGATTATAAATTCAAATTTAAAGAAAGTGTTAAGTGAGGTAAATCAAGACAAGTTTTCCCCCAAGTGCAAGGTGTGATTGAAGCACAAAATAACTGGTAAGTCCCAGGTCATTTCCACAGGGATCTAGGGAGTAATGAAGTGAATGACTCTAATGGAGATTAATTTGGCAAAACACAACTCACAGAAAAATGTGAAACAGAAAATTAAAATCTGATTTGGTTGGTTGATGATTTTGAACTAATTTTCCAAAAGCAAAGTGAATTTAAACTAAAAGATTAAGTGATGAAAAAGGTTGAGCAAGACAAGTTTAAGACCAATCCGAATGAATTTCAAGTGCCAAGAGTTTATAAATTACCAAATCAATTTGTACTGATTTTTGAGAAAATTAATTTCAATTGAAACAAACCATGGATTAAACACTCAATGTGCATAACCTATTTTAAGGACAATAGGAGTTCTAATTCTAGCAACCCACATATAACAATGTCATGAGAGTTCTAAGTTAAGCAACACCTATGAACTCATCAATAGGATATACAAAGTTGGATTAATCGGGTCTTGAATCAATGAGTTCTAAGACACCCAGCTGCAAATTGACTTGATAACCATAAGAACTCAAAGTAAATTCATGAAGTTCGGCCACTTGAGATTCATTGGAAGGGCATTACCCTTGCCTTGGCCCAAGAAGACTTAGCCGAGCATGTTAAAAAGAAGAAAAACAGAAGTGAAAATCTGATTGGAAGACATTACAATCTGAAATTGAAAGTTTAATGGATTTAGAACTGAAAATCTGATTACAGAAATTGGAATGAATTCAAAATGTAAATCTCAAAAACTCCAATGCCGAATTGAAATTCCAATGTAAAACTATGAACTCTCAATGAATTTCTCTCCAAAACTCTCTCTACAAAAACTCAATTTCTCTCCCCGAATGTTCTGTGTTACTACGTGTGTGTCTTCCCCTCCTTCTCTCTTCCTTCCCTCTCCTCTCTTTCTCTCTCCTCTAACCGAATGTAGTCCTCATGATGGCTTCTTCTTTCTTCTATATCTTTTTTTTTCCTGATTTGCCCTCCCTGGATTGCAGGTTACATCATATGGAGAAGTTGGGGTCACATGGAATTCGTTGCTGTGAAGAAGCTTATATTCGAATACAGTAAAACCATATTTGAATATGATCCTCTGTTGCAGAAATTTTCAGAATAGTGATTCTGATCTCTTTGCATTGATTTCAACTGAATTTTCTTCTTCTTCTGAAATAGCTTCAATCCTTTGATGTGTTGTGCAGCATGCTTTGTTCTCAACATCCTCAATGTAGCTTAATTTCTTGTTTTTGTGATGGAAATCAACACATATTCCACTTTGGAGATATGGAGATGAAATCTGCACAAAACATAGATTTTATATCTTTTTATGGTGTGTGCAAGTGTAATTTGAATATACAAATATGTAACAATTGATGTCCAATCAGAGAGTGAAGCAAGAGGCCACGCAGGGACGCGTGCCCTGTAAGGGGGGAGGATTGTGAGGGACTGTGAGGGACTCTGCCTGCAGGAAAGTGAAGTGGGAGGTGAAACAGAAAAGCAATACCTCCCATCCCACATCGCCTGGGTCGTGGAATGAAGTGGCATATATGTAATATTCGATATCAATATAGAACAACGCGTTTTTAAAGCCGTGAGGGCACTGGGTTCAGTGGGAACTGCAGGGTTAAGCGTGCTCCAGTGGGAGCAGTACTAGGATGGATGACCTCCTGGGAATTAGTTTACCAAGCCCAAAGCGGACAATATTGTACTATATGGATGTGGGTCGTTAAAACAATGCACTTGACGAGCCTGAGCTTGCTGAGTCTGGTAGGAGCACTCATCCCTTCACACTGAATTCCATGTCCTTGGCTATGTTTAAACTTGAGGGGGAGGTTGAAGGCGTTCGAGCTCATCAAGAAGTTATGGGTGGACGGTTGGAAACTACTGAGAGCAATGTAAAAAGTTTGACAAAACTGTGCACTGTCAACTTCCCGTCCCTGCACCAACATATTAACAATTTTGATGCTTTCCAAGATGAGCTCCCACAGGATTATGTTGAAGATGACACAGGTTTTGGTGGTGGCAACTATAAAGGTAGCGATGCGAGTGGTGGCAGAGGTGGTTTTAATCGTGGTGGTTTCTTTTGATGTACTTATCTATTTTTGCCTATTATTATTCCCTCTATTTTGTGTGCTGGTCATTTTCCATATAAAAAATAGGGAGTAAAAATTCCTACAATTCTTGCAACTTAGCTTTTATATGAACTTGGGTTTGTAATAATTATTTTGACTTGTGATTTGTTAAAACCTGAACTTGGTATTGATAATAGTACATGAATGTTATTATTATTATTATTATTATTATTGCCATAGGATACCCTGATGTGTTTATTCAAGTGTTGCATATTTATTTTGAAATTTAATTTAAGCTTTGGTATAGAATTACCAAGGGGGAGATTGTAAAGTTAATGGTAAATCTATATAAAATCTTAAATCAAATATGGAAGATTTGTATGTTTCCTAATTTGAAAAGAGAAAATGATTTATTTAAAGATTAATATATTTGCACACTACCAGAAAGAGATAGAATTCCAATCCAAGTTCAAGAAGGAGAAAAGAAGACATCTGCACAGACCAGGATTCATCCATACGTGTCTAAAGAAATATAGTAGGGGTTGCAGCTTACACGCAGAGAGCACATAGCTGTGCTATAGGCGCTGGGAGCCTATAAGATGCTCGAGACAGCGAGCCTATTGATATAAAGGCTGGAATTAATTCCAGTACACCTAGCAACCTGGACGATTAGAGTGCGAGGTTTCGAGTAACAGGCGTTAGCATGGTGCAGGAAGCATGATGGTTCGAGCTTTTTATTATTTGGACAATTTTGTTTCCTATTCTGCCATTCTAGGACAATATCTTGTAACTTTATATATGTATATATATATATGTACCTGATCTTAATATGTGAACACACTTGAGGGTATATCATATAAACTTAGAGAGAGAGATTTTCATCTTGAAAGCTTAACAGTCTTTCTCATGCCTTTCTTTTATTCTTTCTAACTTTTTGTGTGACTTAAAAAGTCCACTTGTCTAGGTTTATCGAGTGATTCAAACAAAAGTGACGAAAAAATTTGCTCGAATGAGTCATAATAAGTTCAAATAAAGTCTTATAACCTATTGATAATGGAATTGTTTTTGAGTTTTTCTTATGATAGAGTTTCCTCCTTAATCCTCTAGTGTTACTTTCTTGATTCTGTGTGTGATTGGTTGATTTAGAAATTTCAAATTTTAACAAACATGTTTTTCTTACTAGTTTTCAAAACCTGTAAACACAAATAGAAAAACAGTAAATATATTTTAGCAAATGGGACTTAAGAGTCTAAAAATGTTTATAGACCTGATCATATTAAATTCTCAATCTTGCCAATCATGATTTATCAAAAAAAATTTTGCTATTTGTACATATATATAATAGATTTTGAATAAAATATATTGTTTATTTTTATGAAATGATGATTTATAAAATTAATTTTCAAAATAAGTTGGATTTGCTAGTATATGATATGGACTGGATCTTACAAATTAGATCCGATTACTTTTAGATTTAGATCAAATCCATTGTAATAAGATTTGGATCAAGTCTAGATCTGACATAACTGATTTAGATCCACCTCATTGACATGCCTATCTATTAGCTCTTGAATGTAAAATTCATTTAGTTTTGTTTTAACTTCTAACTTTTTTTTTTAGTATTTGTTTGTCTTATATCACTTTTTTTTACCAAAATTTATTTTTTTTTTTTTAAAAGATGCAAGTTTTAGGCATTAATTACATCCATAAAAAAATTAAAAAAAATTCATGTCCATTTGAGTAAAAATTAAAAAAAAATAGTTTTTTCTTTATCTTTATAACCTAAAAACAAATAGTTTTTATTTAAACGGATGTGAATTCTTCAGTTTTTTATTATTTTTTTATAGGAATGCGATTAACACACCTAAAATCTACATATTCTAAAATAAAATTAAGTTTTGATTAAAAAAATAACACCCCCCCAAAAGTTAGAACTTAAAAAGCGGAAGTACTAGACGAAATAATCCCAATCTAGTCCTACTTTTAATTATGTCCCAATCATTAATAACCGGCGAATAAGAAAAAGAGTGGGCTTAAGATTTTAGATGGGGGATCAAAACTAACCTGGATGGACGCCTCCTTTAAATGCTTTCTTGTTAAACAATTCCCAACTCTCTTCATCATTTAGCAACTGTGGCTCATTGGGGGTGTGAGACGGATCTACATAGATAGCCACGTCTTTATTACGGCTAGTGAGCAATATTTTACTTCCATTCTTCCCGGTGGGAAAGGCTGCTTTTATAGCATCCCAATCTTCAGCTGACCACATATCATCAAGAACCACTAAACATTTTTTCTTTCCTAGTATTTGAAAGATTTGCTTGACTAGGTTTTCGTGTAGCACCGTCCGGATATCATTCCTCTTCTCCGGCATAAGGCTGATAAGGATCCCTAGCAAAATATCATCTTTTTTCGGTTGCTGTGATACGCAAACCCATGCAAATCCATCAAAATGGCGCCTAACAGCTTCATGATGGTAAACCTGCTTGGCCAAGGTAGTCTTTCCCAAACCACCAATCCCACAGATTGAAGTAACTCGAAATTCCTTCTCTTCATCCACCAAATCTCTCACCAGTTTAGCTGCGAAATTACGAAAATCAACGAAATCCTCTTCAATGACGTGCGAATAAGTTCGCCTATGCATCTGGAGTTTCTCGTGGGCATAAGAACTCGAGCCGCCTTGATCTCCACTCAGATCTTTAATTCCATAGATCTGAAGTCTTGCAGAGAATTCAGCAATCTTATTCTTGATGCTATCGATCTGCGATCCAACCTTGTGCAGAGCTTTTCCTTCGTTGAAGAAGGATGCAAATCTACGGAAGCCGCCTCTTCTCCTCTTCGATTCAACTTCAGAGATGAAAGTGTCGAGGACAGTCTCTGCTTCGTAAGCGAGTTCTCTGATTTCAGCAACCCAATTGCGGACCCTCTTGTTCTTGTCTTGGACGGCGTCTGCATCCTCCAAGAAACACTGCATTCGAATCAGCTCTGTTCGAAGATCCAATACTCGACCTTCCACTCCATGGAGGAACTTTGCTCCCTCGGTCAACAGATCACCAAGTCTTTTCACAGCAAAGGACACAACCGACTCTGCCATTTTCAGTTGTCAAATAGGGAAGTTAGTTCATTGCCCTTTCTAAAATTTTCCGTTTGCAGGACTTTCTGTGATCTTACAACGGATTTATATACTACAATAGTTCATAAGAAAGTTGCTTCCAGGGTGTAAATGGGTGTCGGGTTTGGTTGGAAATGACTTCTATAGTATATTGGGTTATTCTATGTAAATTATATGTATACAAAATTGAGTGAGTTGAATTGGTTAAAAAAATTTAAATATATACCCATCTCGGTCGCGTTTCAGTGGATGTGCCCACCACGGTGTGAACTCACTATATTGCAAAAGTTCATAAGAAAGTTGCTTCCAGGGTGTGAATGGGTGTTGAGTGCGGTGGAGTTGACTTCAATAGTATTTGGGTTGTTGTATGTAAATTATTATATATATACAAAATTGAGTGAGTTAATTGTTCAGATAAAAATTTAAATATATACTCAGATCGCGTTTTGGTAGTTGTGATTATCAAATTAATCAAAAATTTTAAATATTTTTTTTATTTTACCCCCCTCTTTTATATCTCACCAACTTCCTTCATAAAAATCCTCAAAATTTTATGTACTTTTTCTTATCTTTGAGGATTTTTGTTAAAAAAATTAATAAAAATGTTAGAGAATAAGTGATAAAATAAGAAAAATATTTAAATTTTTTATTATTTTAATATTTTTTATTAAGTTAATAGTTGATTTTATTAGAAATGAGTTAATATTAAAAACTTTTCAAAATAAAGAAAGTAAGTATAACTTATAAATGTTGCGAGTGTTAAGTGTAAATACATAAATGTTAAGGGGAGGTATATGTAATCATAGAACACTTCGTTTGCAGGATTTTATGTGATCTTGTTTTATTTTCAGATTATATGAGGTTTTCTCTATTCTTAATGATATCCTTACTTGGAAGTCTTTACACAACTAATTTATTTTTTTTTTTTGGTGTAATAGGAGAGCAAATGGAGGTGCCCATTACTTAGCTTCAAATTGTTTAAAGGGTTTTTTTTTCCTCCTCAGAATTCTCTTTTCATTTTCCCTCAGCACTTGACCAATATCGTAACGAGGGAATAATTTGTATCCAAATAATTTTAATACAATTTCTCTTGAGTTTCAAAAAAATAATAATAAATAAATGAATAATTGCCCTTTCTAAAATTTTTCATTTGCAGGATTTTCTGTGATCTTGTAACAAATTTATATACTGCAATAGTTCATAAGAAAGTTGCTTCTAGGGTGTGAATGCGTGTTGGATTTGGTTGGAATTGACTTCAATAGCATATTGGCTTATTCTATGTAAATTTTATGAATAAAAAACTGAGTGAGTTGAAGTGGTCAGAAAAAAAAAAAAAAAATTTAAAGGTTAAAGTATAAAAATCACACCTACAGTTTACTTTCAGTATCAATTTAATCCCACACATTTTAATTGCAACAATCAAATCCCTACACTTTTGGTCAAGCAGCAGTTCAGTCCTTCTGTTAGTTAACCGTTAAATATAACCGTTAGATTAATGATAAAAAGGTAATTTTCTCTATACTTTACCCTTTGTATCACTTTAATCCCTCACATTTTAATTGTAATAGTCAAATCTTTACACTTTCGTCGTATATTTAAAATATATTTTATCAAATTATTTTTAATAAATGATGTAATCGAAAATATATTTTATTAAATTACATAACATATTATAATTTGAAATGTATTTTATTAAATATTTAGTAAATGATAAAATTAAAAAATATTGAATATGTTTTCTTTTTATTGAATAAATTATTTTTAATAAATAATATAACTAAATTAATACTTAATTTCATTTAATTAATATGAAATATATTTTTTAAATTCAAATTTTTTTTAAATTAATAAAATTAAATATTTTATTAAAGGTGATATATAATAACCCAACATTTTAAGTTTTAATATACATATTATTTTAATTTGTATTATTTAAAAAAAAAAGGAAAAAAGGGTCAAAAGTGGTCTAAAGCCACGGAGAGTTTTAGGGATTTGTTTTGTTTTTTTAATTTGTCGGTTTTTCTTCCGTGGCCTCCAAGTTAGCATCTAATATATATACATTTATGCAAGTGGGTATGGCTTGGCTGAGAGAAAAACCAAGAGAAAGAGAGAGCTAGGAAGAGGAAAAAATAAATAAATAAAATAAAAAATAAAAAAAGGAACGAGAAAAAAAGAGGAGAGAGAAAGAAGAGAGAGAAAGTGATGACTTAACTTGGACTTTGGTATTTTCAGCGCCATGATCATCGTGGCGGTGTCAGATTATAGTGATTTGACACGAGGTGAGAGATACGAAGAAGATAAGTTTTAAAGTTTTGAAATTTCTTCATTTTTCTTCAAATCTGAAGTAGGGATTTGATAAATTTTAATTATGTATATGAGATGAAGAAATATTTTGATAAATTTTTTATTTTGTTTAAATGTGATTAAATTTAGACTACACGATATGAATTCAGTCTGAAGCAAAATGCCAGATTGTGCTGGCCAAAATAAGCTTGCTAGTAAAACATATAAGGGAATATGCTTGGCGTATTCCATGAAAGTTCTTAGAATTATTATTTAGCCTCAACAATTTTATATAATTATGAAGTAGTCCTAAAAATTTTAAAAAATCTCACTTTGATCCCATAATTACTAAAAATTTTAGATTTGACCCCAAGGTTTTAGATAATTACTTAGTGACCCCAAAAGTTTTTTGAATAATTACAAAAATGGCCTTAAGTTTTTGGTAAATTACAATTTTATCCCTAGAATTGTGGGGAATTATAGTTTGTCTCATGAAATAATTATAATATTTTTATTTTAGTGATGTCCTTTGGTAAATAATTTCTTAATATAAATAGATCTAATAGAGAGATGTATTTTTTTTTAAATAAATGAAAAAAAGTGTGATTTTAAAATATTCGAATGATTTTTTTTTAAAAAATGCCTTATGAAAGAGTTTCATATTAAATGAAAAAAATATTGATGTGATAATTGTAGATAATAATGATTTGTTGTGATTTGGATTAGTATAAGATGATATTATTAGTGGATTATGATAAAATATTAACTTGTTATAAGATGATGAAATAATTTGGTTATGATAATTGTTCTAATGAGATGATATTGTTTGTGATAGATTATTTATGATAAATGATTCTAAGGATGATATTAATGATGATGACAATGATTATGATAAATTGTTATGATGAGATGATGTTGTGTGTGATGGATTGCCTAATCAAAAATATTTGAGTAATTTATTTTATTAAAGGAAAGTGTTTTATTAAAGTGATGATGTGATGTTAAAGGTTGATTTTAATGAGTTGTTTGTTTGAGCCGATAATAATGAAGATAGAAGGAAACGTGAATGATGTTGTGATTACGGAGCTGAAAGTACTAAAAAAATAAGAAAGGTATAGAGATTACCTTTGGGTTCGTATTCATTTTTTGAGATTTATGTTGATATATGTTTTCATGTTGGAATATGTGATGACTTGTAATCTATGAGTTATTGATATGAAATTATTAGTAATTTAATTTTTATGCATATCATATATGTTTTTATTATGCATCGTGGGAACAATTAGATTAGTGCTCATGTCCCTATATATTCTTTTGTAGGTCATGAATCTAAGACTTAGGTGGGTCATTGTTGGATTTACTTTTGCGTCGCTGTAATATTGTTCAGGACTATAATATTATTAATTTAAGAATTTATTTGATATGATTGTAAATGTCTTGAGGCTTAGATCTCTGTTATTATTTGGGATTATGGTTGTAGCATTGTTGTCTAGTTACACCGAGACTTAGTTGTTATTAATTACTTTTAGTTTATTAATAAATTTTTTATATATTATGGATGTTTGCTACAAGGTGATTGTGTGGCTCTAATTAGGATAATAGATATTTTAGTAAATGTTGTATATGACTCATTCACTCACTCCACCAATTCGGAAACTCGAAGTGTGATAGATTGATATCAGAGCCTAGGTTAGAATACCTAAGGGACAGTGAGAGTTTAGCATTATATGTTGTATACTTATGTGTTATAACAGACATTTAGTTATTTTTGAAAATAGACTCATTGGTGTTTTATAGTATAGTTGGTCGTGTAAGCGGATAAAATTGGAAATATTACTAGAATAGTGACCTTATTGGTAAGGGACATGAAAACTTATGAAACATCCTTAACTAATGGTAAGTAAAACTGGTATACGAGCAGGTGGTGTAACCGGCGGTGGTTTGTTAGGCTTAGGCATATGGTGTGAAAGACGTTTTGGTGGTAGTTTTAACATCAAGAATGATGGTTAGCTATGGATGTGAATATAATAAAAAAGATTTTAAATTTAAAGTTCAAAAGGCTTAAAAAGTTAAAGTTAGTGATTCAAGGATTTATTGAAATTGCATTTTATTGTTGAATGATGTGTAATTGTGAGATGATTTTAAAGTAGTGATGACAATGGTAGAGATTAAAACTTTAAAATAGATGAGTTACCAACTTGATAATTTGTGATTGATTGTTACTATGGATTAGTGACGACAATTTTGTTTGATGACATTGTAATTTAGATTCGAGATGAGATAATAGTAATGTTATCTTCTTCGCAAATGATATTAAGTGTATTGAAAAACTTTGTGTTTAGATGGTTAGTTGGAAGTTGAATGCAAAGGAGTCTTAATTTTGTTTCCGTAAATAATGTGTGGATTGTGGACGAATTTTTGTTGAAGAGCGGAGTTAATCTTCTTAGAGTTAGATTGGCTTTTTTCTAGATTTTATGTCGAGCCTCTCCTCTTTTATTGTGTCACATTCTATGGTATTATTTAAGTTTTGAACATTCAGAGTTTAATCAAGTGGTTTGTGAGCCTATAGTACTAACTAATATAATATTTTGTTGTGGAGCCATTGAAAATTCTCGTGAAAGAGGGATGGTAGTGGTGAATAAATTAAAGGTTATTAAACCTAGAGGTAATTGTGGAAGCATCTTGGTTACCGTGCTTTGGGTGGGGCGAGCTAGCTAGGTAAGTGTGGGTGGTCACCTAGATTACTAAAATAAAATAGACTTGAGAGGTATCCATATCGATCCATCCTCGATCACTTTTTAATATATTTCATTAATAATTCTCCCTCTTCTATTGACTGGCATTCGCATCGAGATCTCTCCGGGTCGGATCAAACCAAACTTAATGGGCCACTAGTACAATATTAGTTGCAGTCAGGATATATACATAATTATATGCCACGCCTTGCTGACAAGTGATCATATAGATATTTATATTGTTTTCTCCTAGATTTTGAAGACAGCAATGACCAAAAATTTTACCAAATTAATTAAATAAACATATGAGTGCTGGATTAATATAGGAGACTGCCAACTTTGAGAAATTCAAAAAAGTAGATGAAAATTTATTAATTAAGAAAAGATGTCGATGCATGGGAAGTAATTTGAATTCAACCAAGCATGGATATCCATGCCAAAGGACTCTGCCCCCCAGCAATTTCTGGATATATATTCCTAATTGTTAGTTATTTTGTCTCTCTTAAATTTATCATAAAACTTCGTACTTCTTAAAACCTTCTACTCGAAATTAAATTCATTTAATCGTAAATTAAAAAAGAATTAAATTCATTTAATTGTAAATCAAAACTTTTTTAAGATCCAAAATATTTCTAACATTTCTTTCACACTATTAAACATGTAAATTTTGATATTACCAAGTTATAAGATGCACATTATAAATGAATCAGTTGACAGAGTCAGAATTTTTTTTTTTTTTTTTCTGAGCTACCGGTGTAAAAACAAAAAGAAAATGTTTAAGAGTGAGCCACTTAAAAAATTAAAATAGAATAGAGAAAATGTTTAAGAAAATGTGTAAAAATAAAATAAAATAAAATAAAGTGATGGAAAAAAAGAAAAATTAGTGGAGTGTAGCTCAATTCACCTAAGATTTAAATAAAAACTAGTGGACATAGGCATATTTAAAAATGGAGCCGCCTTATAATAAAAATGTAGGGGTCCTTGTATTGCGGGTCGTGATCGTGATTATTCTGATGTTCGTCTTCTCTCCCACTAACACAAACATTAAAAGAAAAGTGATTCCCGCGACATCATCCGCAACAAAATGTATTAAAATTAAACCCGATACCAAACACGCACTTAAAGTTTGTGCTATATATTATGTATCAGCACTCAACTTAAAATTTTCTAGTAACTCGTTACAATATTCATAAGATGTTGTGCTTAGAGTAATGAATATTTTAGTACATGTTATGTTATGTTATGTATAGCTCATTCAATCACTGCATGAGTTCTAAAATTTCAGGTGTAAAATAATTCGATGATAAAATATATTTTATTAAAATATTTTTAGTAAGTAATATAATTAAATTATATTTAACATATTTTACTTTTATTGAATTAAATTTTTTAATAAAAATATAATTAAATTAGTAATATATTTAAATTAATACTTAATTTAGTTTAATTAATATGAAATATATTTTATTAAATTCAAATAATTTTTTAAAAATTAATAAAATTAAATAAATTAAAAAATTAATTTATGTAAATAAAACTACATTTTTAAACACAGTTTGAATTTCTATTTTAGAAAAGTTGATGACAAAAAATAATTTTAGAAAATAAAGAGTTAAACTAAACAATTCTAGTTTTTCTATTTTGTTTAACTCTTTATTTTCTGATTTTTTTTGTTATCATTTTTTTCTGACATATAAGTGAAACTACATTTAGAAATGCAATTTTATTTACATAAATTAATTTTTTAACACAATATTTTATTATTTTTTAAAAAATTATTTGAAAGTAATAAAATATATTTCATATTTATTAAACTAAATTAAGTATTAATTTAAATATATTACTAATTTAATTATATTATTTTTTAGTAATAATTTAATTAAATAAAAATAGAATATATTAAATATAATTTAATTATATATTTACTAAAAATATTTTAATAAAATATACTTTACCGCCGAATCACATTTAATAAAATATTTAACTTTATCAATTTTTAAAATTATTTGAATTTAATAAATATATTTCATATTAATTAAACTAATTACTTTAATCATATTATTTATTGAAAGTAATTTTATTCAATAACAAGAAAAGATATTAAATATTTTTTAATTTTATTATTTACTATAATTTAATAAAATATATTTCAAATTATAATATGTTATATAATTTAATAAAATATATTTCAAATATATACTGAAAGTGTAGGGATTTGACTATTACAGTTGAAATGTGAGGGATTAAAGTGATACTGAGGATAAATTATAGAAAAAATTACTTTTTTATTCTTAGTTTAATAGTTGTATTTAACGATCAATTAATGGAAGAACCAAATTATTACTTCATCAAAAGTGTAGGGTTTTGACTGTTACAATTGAAACGTATGAGACTAAAGTGACATTGAGAGTAAACTATAAGGGTAGTTTTTATATTTTACTCAAATTTAAATATATACCCATCTAGGGTGCATTTTAGGAGTTGTGCCAACCGGTAGTTAAATCAATATTTATTTGACATTTTACAATTCTCATATTTAATAATATGGATTGTAATTAATTTTAAATAATAGGTGGTGTTTGGTTTGTAAAAAAAATAAATAAATAAATAAAAATTGGTGTAAAAACCAGTAGTTAAATCAATAATTATTTGACTTTTTAGAACTCTCGTATTTAATAAAATGGATTGTAATTAATTTTATATAACAGGTGGTGTTTCATTTGTCCCAAAAGAAAAAAAAAAGAAAATTTGGTGTAAAAAATGATACATGACAAAATTTGATTAAAAAATTAGTAAAAGTTAGAATTTTTTAAATATTTTTTAGGATCAGAACACCCTCATATTTTAATAATGATCCAAATTCTTGATTCTTAATTGCTCAAATTAAGATGATGAGAAGATAATCTTTACTAGTTATTCTTATAATTACTTTTAGTTTCTCAATTTACCTTATAAAAATCAAATTTAAAATCTATTTTTCCCATCTAACTCCCCCCTCTCAAAATAAATAATTAAATAAATAATTGTCATTATGAGGCTATGTGTTACATGTCCAAACCTTCCCTCAAATTTAATTCTCTATCTAGCTCTTAGCTCTTAAAAAAAAAATGCCAATATTCTTATTTAAAAATAATTTCCCATATCTCTGCTATAATAATAATAATTAACTCCCTCCATAATGTTATTTTTTCCACATGTGCGAACAAATATATATATATATATATAAGGATTGACGTTTGAACTTACTTTTCTAATTTATAATTAATAAACATTATCTTAAAATATCTCCAAATTTAGATTGATTTTGTTGAATTGAATTAGCTGTAAAAAAAATAAATAAATAAACAATTCATTTAATTATAATCTAAAATGTACAAAATATATATGCAAATAAACTTAACTCAATTTTTTCAATTTTCTATAATCTAATAAGTTCCCCTCTTCATATAAAATACTAAAACAAAATATCTAAACAAATAAAGTAACACTAGATATTTATTTTTCTATAAATACTTTAAATTTAGGCCATTTAAATATTAGACCTAAATTTTGGTCTAAATTGCCGCGTTTTATTTTATTTTCCTATGTCGGGTTTGGCTCAGATTTACGTTTGAGTTGAGAATTGAGTCAAGGGCCTAGCCCTAGGTCCTCTTTTCTTTTTCTTTCCTTTCCTTATTTTTTTTTCTTCTACTTCTGTTGCTAGCGGAAGAGAGAGGAGAGAGAGAGAGAGAGAGATAAATGAGAGAGAAGAAATAAAGTGAAAACCAGAGATTGAAACTGGGTGAATGAGTTATTCACATGGTGATCATTATGGTGGTGCTTGTTTGTGTTGGTTTAGCTTGAGATGAGATTTTCAAGCCATTGAAGTTTGGAGGGCTTTGAAAATTTGTCTCCATTTCCCATCTATTCTACGGTTTTCAGGTAGATAGGTAAGCGTATATATTTATGCTTGTCATTAACAAGATTTTGATATATTATATTCATAATTTGGTTAAGAATTGAGATATATATACGTATAAATGTTGATATATATATGTATGAGGGTGTATATATATGCACATATGTTGAATTTAGACGAATTCCATGAGCTTTTTAGTTAGATTTTTAGTATATTAGCATGTTGTGAATGTTATTACATGTCTATATGATGAGTTGCATTATTGATTTGGTGGCTTGATTTGGGGGAATCTAGGCTCAGGGTTCAGGAAGAACACGAACCCATTATCTGTTCTAGTCTATTTCAATTTAAACAGCATTTGGATGCCTGATAGCATTGGAACTCCTAATATTGCTTGGACTAGGTTTGAATGCTGACACCATTTGAATGGGGTTTGAAGGGTGACATCATCCGGACGGCATTCGAATGCTTGCTAATGTTTGAACGAGGTCTTGACGCAAGGCTACTAAGTAGGCTAAAAATGATGATTTCTTGTCTATTTCAGTTTAAACAGCATTTGGATGCCTGATAGCATTCGAACTCCTAATATTGCTTGGACTAGGTTTGAACGCTGACACCATTTGAATGGGGTTTGAAGGCTGACATCATCCGGACGGCATTCGAATGTTTGCTAATGTTTGAACGAGGTCTTGACGCAAGGCTACTAAGTAGGCTAAAAATGTTGATTTCTTAAAACATAGTACCACTTTCTTTTTGGAAAGCCTCTATGACCGCTCGTAAATAGTGCAGTGCTAATTAACCCCCAAGTGCAAGGGTGTGCGGTGTAGTTTTAATCTCGGTGAGTCCGAGGTCGAATCCACAGGGAGCCTATATGTTTCAGTTTCTAAGTTCAAATATGAATTTTAGGTTTAAATGTGAATTGAGATATCAATTGAATTAAATTGGATTTAAGACAATTGCAAATTGAAGGATTAAACAAGAAACAAACTAATTAAAGGGATATTTAAACTAGAATGCAAACTACTTTGAAATAACTTAGCAATTTAAAGTTACTGAACTTAAATGTAAAGAGAATTGAATATTTTCAAATTAAAAGCTATTCTAATTTAGAACTTGCAATGCAATCAATTCAAACAAAAGTGATTTAACTTAAGACAATAATATTTAAAAGAGTTCTTGATTCAACTTTCACAATTCCAGGTAATTCGTTATTTTGCCAAGGGATGATTTAAAATACAATCTATAGTTCACGTCAAAGGATCTATAGATTGGGAAATATTTTCAATACATTCCAAAATTTCTCGATACACTGTTTTAAACTTACGTTTCATTATGGAAAATAAAACTGGAAATATTTTATGATAAAAACATTCGAGTTCAAATCTGATTTAGGAGTGAATAGATTCCAAAATTTCTCGATACACAGTTTTAAACTCTCGTTTCATTATGGAAAATAAAACTAGAAATATTTTATGATAAAAACATTCGAGTTAAAAAGTTTTCTAAACAAACAAATCAGATTTGAAAATTGTAGATCACTTCACATAGGTTTTCAAAACCCATGCGAAGGATCTACGTTCATCCCTCAACTTATAACGAATCACCCTTCATTGATTCAGTGAATCAAGAACTAGGGTTTGTACTCTAGCATGATTTTAAACGAAACAAAAGCATTAATTGAAACGTAAACATTCAACACAAACATGCTTTAAAGATTTAAGAAAGCGACTAAAACAATCTTATTGAATATAAAATTAATCAAACAATGTTTAAACACGAATGTAGATTGGAAACGAAATATTAACTTACGTAAAAACAAACTTCAAAATTAAAACCTGAATTGCAATAGCTGAGACGAACGTCTTTAACACTTCAAAAACTTGTAGAAACATTTACGAACATTCAATAACCAATCTCCCAGCTCTCAAAAAAATAATGAAAAATAATCTAAAACAAAACCCTAAAGAAGCAGAAGAAGAAGTATTCTTTTCTCTCTAATCGGCTGCAAAGTGGGGTATTTATAAGCAAACCCAAAAACCCTAATGTGTAAAGAACGGATCAATGTTTTCCCGCACATGGGGGTCCGGACCATCCCATAGGGGGGTCCGGACCACAGTGTATATGAAATCCTCTTCAACAGCTCCAGCTTTCTGTGGTCGGGACCATCATGGAGGGGGTCCGGACCACAGTGTATAGTTTTCTTCTTTGGCTGGGCTTCAACTTTCTGCGGTCGGGACCATCAAAGAGAGGGTCCGGACCACAGTGTATAGGTTTCTTCAATGTTTGCTCCTCCATCTAAGCCAACTCTTGGGGAAGCTTGAACCATTGTTGACACGCTTTGTTCACCTTTGTTTCCTTCCTCCTTGGAGCTGTCAAAATCACTGTCTTCTTCGTTGAATTCACCATTTTCCCCTAAAAGACGGAGTGAAGCTGCGCGCGCATAACACACTGTGGTCCAGACCGTTTGGCAGGTGGTCCGGACCACAGAAACTTTGTTCTTCAAGTTCTGCTTCTCGTTTGCTGCTTCTGACAGCTTTCTATCCTCAACTTTCACTGTGATTTTGACCTCGAAAACGATCGATTCAGGCTTCGGCTAAAGCACGAAAGTTGTAGCCCTTTGAGTCTTCTTTCCAACCCAAAAAGAATTAGGTCAATCCGAGTTGTGAGTGAGAAGATATGGTCAAAATACTGACAGAGTATCAAGCTTGAACTTCAGCTGCACACCACTTCAACCATCTAGAACTTCGGACCCTTTTTCTCTCCTCGGCAGCCACTTTCATCATTGCTAATCTCACTTATTTTACCCTTTTACCTGCAATTAAGAAAATAATAATAAAACTTCAAAATAAACTACTTAAATGCATCAAAAGTTATATAAAAGTGGAGTTTATAATAGCACTTTTCAAGTGCAATCACTCTACCCCTAGTTATGTTATTGATATGGTTTTACTCCAAATCTTCAAGACTTATAGAACTATAGAATTAATAGTAAATGCTTGAAAATAACATATTTTATTTATGTTTAGAATTATTATTTATTGATAATTATGCATGATTGAGCATATCGTGTGCTTGAGGTTGGGATTACATCATCAGGTCATGTTATGATATTGATTTGGTCTAGAATTCCATCTGGTTATTATTGATTTGCTAAGACACGATCATATGTATAGGCGAGATCCAATGTTTTAAGAAAATGATAAAATGAGATTTTATAGAATATCAGATGATTCCTAGTAGATATATAAGACTAAAGATTAGTCATTAGAGTTGGGACATTAATCTTGAGTTATTATGATGTGATTTATCTGGATTACAACTGGAACCTACTTGGATACAAAAGATACTTGTCTAGGTGTGTAAACAGTTTCCTAATAGAATGGCTAAGAAGTGTAACATGGTTCCTTGAGTTGTATACTAGTGAAGGGGTGATATAATTCTCCATTAGTGATATGTTGAGATATATGTCTGCTGTGAGTATAAAATGGTGTGGTTGGTGATCTCATATAATTTGCTAAGTGTTACTCGTCTTAAGATGTAGATTAGAGAATACATTAGTCATTACATCACACTTGCATTGAATATATTGTATTTTGTTGAGATTTCTGTGAATTATTATGTGTACATGGAGTTATGTATATTCGTGCATGCTGGCATAGTCCTACCTATTGAACAGTGGTGCTCACCCCTTCTATATTATAGGTGACCTATCGAGAACTGGGCGTAGTCACCGTGAGTTGAGCTAGATTAAAGGCTTAGATTTATATTATTGTAATTAGATAATTGTATCTTTATTTATGTAACTCAGAGTGTGGCTCTCAGACTTGATGATTATATTTTAAGATTTGTATTATTATTATGATTTATGTTATGGTCCCGTAGGCTTTTGAATTTAGTTACTAGGTTATGACATTTAAGTTATGCTGATGTGGTTAAATATTATTTCTATATGGAATTTGGGGACAAATTTAGATTCTCTGGTTGAATTAATTTTACTTTAACCTTGGTTTATACTTTTATTTGATTTAAATTTAGTGCACATATTCATAAGCCATCCGTCTCGAATTATAAATTAGAGGTGTGACAAATAATATCTAATATTTTTATTTTTATTTTTATTTTTTTTGAGAAAATAAAAATGTATGAAAATCTTGTATCATTTAGTGTGTATATTTTAGAAAATATATTTGCATTTTATTCTAAAATACAAAATAAAAAAAAAACAATAAAATGTCAGTCTTTCAGAAAAAATAAAAAAATGTTAACGAACCAGTGGGGCCTTCGTTTTCTTTCGAAAGACATGGACTATCGACAAACATAGTAGGTAGAATTAAAATATTGTTCGTATGATTATAATATTTTAAAATTAATCCATTTTTTTTTTTCATATCAGCTTTGCAAATTAAGGACAAGTTTATTAGTTGAATTCAAGGCCTGTGTTGGTATTATATTTTGGATATCAAAAGATTCTTTTGACAAGACCACCTAATCAAATGATAATTATTAAATATTTAATAATATATATATATAGTTTGTGAGTGAATAAAGATGCTCTACCTAACCGTATTGATCTGGTTACATTTTTATAAATAAAAAATGGGACCCAATTGGTGGAATTCATGGTTTTTAAACTGCGACTATTCTTACCAAGAAAAAAGGGCATATAGTAGCAAAGTATTTAATTCTTTTTTTTCATATTTTTTCCTTCAGTATTGATTTACAAAAAATTTTTGTCCAACATAAGGAGAGAAAAATCTCGAAATCTTAGACCGATTGGGGGGAAACGAATCAAGTTTTTTTTTTAAACTATCTGAGATCGACTCTAAAAAATTTTGGTTTGAGCTCAATTCGTGACTAAAATAAGTTCAAATCAAACTTGATTTATGACTCATTTGAAATTGAGTTTAAGCTTGAATCTAGAAAGTTCGACTCAAAAACTCAAGAGCTACTTAGACAAAATAATATACATATTTTATAATATTTTTATATTTGTTTATAATAATTTATTATAATATAATATTTATTATATTTTAGACTAAAATTACATCACTTTGATTTAATCCAGTTATTCATGAGTTTGATCTTGAATCTAAATTTTTTTTTATCAAGCCGAGCTCGAGACTATATAAAAGTCTGAATCGAGCTCGAACTCGAGCTTAGTATAAAAACCTCAAGTTCAACTCGAATAAGTTAAAGTTGATTCAACTCAATTTAACTCGTTTCCACCCCTATAGACGGAGGACAAACCAAGCTTTTCCTACTATAAAGACATAGTTAAAAGTTTCAACCACAAAATTTCATAATTACATCCACAATCCCTAATGAATAATATTTTGCTTGCATCCACAAATTATCAAAACAAAACATAAGATCAATATTAAAGTTTATCATGATCAACATTGAATTTGTATTAAACACACTTTTGGACTAAGCTGTTGAGAGGTGCCTATTTGACAAAAAATATATATAGAATATAGTCTTCTCTCAACATAGAGATATTAAAAGAATGTGATGGAATGAGTTTAGGACTAAGGTATTTGGTGAAATGATATGCAAAAATGTTAGAGTTGTAACTCATTTTGACTCACGAGAATACATAAAATGTTGGGACTTGCAGGGTTTACCCCTGTGGTATGGAACCACCGTTTCAGTAGCTCAATGGCAAGCTAGCTAGAAGCAGCTAAGCTCGATGACAAAAGCAGTTTAGATGTACAAGTGAAAATAAGCTTGTTGGATCACTGCTGGGAAGTTCGTTGGGAAAAGTAAGGGTTGTGCTCTGAGGCAGGGACACTCGTTGGGAAGCTCATCCTAGCGAGAGCGAGCGACACAAGATGTTTTATTTCAAATAAGTTTCTGAGTCTTATTTTGATCGAGTTTCTTATTCTTATATATTTAGAACGTATTGTACATCAATATTAAGTTTAGATTAAGATTTTCAAATGTTAGGATTGAGACAAAAACTAATAACAAAATAAAAATTCCATCAGAGCAACAGTTTATTTTTCTTTTTTCCCAACACAGAAAGACTTTATTAAGAATTTTGGTACATATATTATAATATTATTTGGATGATTGTAGCGATTAAGTTCTAGACTTGATTTTTATTTAGTATATGATATTAACCACGTGATTGAGATGATTTCATGGATCCGTAAATCCTATTTTAACTTATATTGTTTTGTATCCTGTAGTTGTATTCCACCATTAACTAAGGGTTGGTTTAAAGTTGATTTTTGATTTTGGTAGTTTTTATTCGTCTTATATGACTTTTTCATTAAAATTTGATTTTTAGAAGTTGTAGATTTTAACCATACTAATCGCATTCGTAAAAAAATTAAAAAAAGACACACAAAATTCACTGCAATTTGTGTAAACAGATCCCGAAAAGAGCTCCCCCTCTGATCCTCTTCCCTTTCTATCGACAAAATTGATTTTTGCACCGAGGAGGAACTAATTCGACTGAAACAAATATTTTTTGAATGTCATCTTCTTCACAAACTGGACATGCATGGTGGACGTATACTTGAATTGCCAGAATACCAACAGGGTTTCCATTCAACCTCACACGTTTGTTGTTGAGTGTCTCTCACCTCACGGAACAAGACCCATTGGCAGTACCTGAGAAGTTGCCTAACTTGGTTCGCCTACGATTGCAGAATGCCTTTTTGGGTAAAGAAATGGTTTGCCCAGTTCAAGGTTTCCGTCGCCTAAAAATTTTGGGCCTCGCAGGTTTGCCCAACTTCGAAGATCGGAGGGTGGATGAAGGAGCAATGCCCAATCTTTTTTCTTTGACAATTTCTGTCTGCGACAAATTGAAAATGGTTCCGGATGGACTGGGATAATGTCACTACTCTACGGAATTGTCTATCAATAGAATGCCTCAAGCATTCGTAAACAGGATAAGACTGCAAGATGGAACAAGCAGGGGAGTGGATTTTGACAAAGTCCGTCACATTCCTTGCATCCAATTTGAAGAAACCTTGCTAGACCCAGGTATTTAATTTTCCTAAGCATATATCCATCAATTTTTAACACCCACTTAATTTGCTTTTTATATAAATAACACATAGTCATCATATGCATGGTCCATTTGCACCTGCACCGGAGATCCTTAGCCCAATTATTGGTTACTATACCTTGTATAGCAAACCAACTGCATGCAATTGAGATGGGCTAGTATTGTAGTAGCGAAAATTTTAATTTGTTCAAAAAAATTTGTTACTAAAAATGATATAGTACCTTTGTAAACTTATCACTTAAAAAATAACTTACTAGAGAAAATTTTATTACATAAATAACATCATCACATCATTCTAATACCATTTATTAACAAGGAAAAAAATAAAAAAAGGAGTGGTAGTTATTAATTATTGTTGTTGTTGGAAAAGTTTCTAAGCAAAGTTATCAAGTGCTAGGCTGCTAGCTAAAATATTGTAATGAACTAGAAAAACAAAATATCAAGTCATTAATTCTACATGTTCCTTCCACATGGAACAATGAAGAACATTGATAGTGTTGTAGAAATACTATTTATAGAGAGAATTTTATGATTAATTTAAATCAATTTTAGAGTAAATCATAGTTTTTAACTTAATAAAATGCATTTGATTAATATAAGGTTCTAATTATAAATTTCTACTACTACAAAAATGTATAAACATCATAACTTTTTAGGTGTGATATTTTACTTTCCATCTCGGTCACAAAACAAAAGCATGATTAATTTAAGTGAGAGCATGAGTTCCCTATTTTCAATCACGGTTGTACAATCGTGATAAAAACTTATAATAATCACACACTAAAAGTGTAATCTTTTATGATAAAAACCAAGATAAAAAGAAATTGCGCATGATCATTTATGGGTCTTGATCTCACTTTCTTTGAAAAATTGTAGTCAAATATAGACAAATGATTACACTGAAAAAATGGATTAATTTTAAAAATAACAAAAATTTACGCGGCAACCTACTATCATACCATCATGCACCATATGGCGCCTTGTCTTTTTTGTTTTTTTTTTTTTTGCTGCTAAGAATCAAACTCATGCCATTCCTTTGGAAGTTAGTGTGGTAAGCTATCATTTGCATATACATTTTACATATTAATATATAAAAATAAATTTTTATCACTTTTGGCTACCAAAAGAAATAATATTATATTATTTTTTTAATTATTTTAAGTTTTTTACGATAATTTATTATCACTTTTGCTGAACAATTAGTAGCTAAAAGTGATACTTTTCCTGATCAATTAGTTGGAAAAAATGATTAAAAAATTTATTTTTATTTAGTTATTTTCACTTTTTGCAATAATTTGAAATTATAACCAATATATAGAACCATACGAATATTTAATAAATGATTTATGAATATCTATCATATTTAATTAAAAATGATCTTAAATCATTTTTTTTTATTTTCCTCTAGTCCTTGTGTATAACACATATGTAATCATGAGTCACTATTTGTAATATATTTTCCTTCATTTCGTATTATATTTTTAAAAGTAATTAAGTTGTATTTTGTTTTAGTTTTAGAAAATTATTGTTCAAAACAAAATTTTTGAAAACTATTTTAAGAATTGATTTGTAATACAAAAAAATATTTTCAGTGATTATATTCAAAAATTAGTCCTAAAAAGACAAAGAAATGAAAATTTTTATTATTTTTTTTTTCCAAATTTGTATCACTTCCAACAAAATACAAAATAATGTCACATTTAATTTGATTAATATTAAAGATATACTAAACAATTATTATATATTAAAATTTAATATTCACCTGATCATAAGTCATACTAACTCTAAAGGCTTCTCCCATATATTCACTGGAAAAAAATGATTATACATATAGCATTATTTAAATTTGATTTAGCAAATTTAATTTTGACATTAATCTAAAAATATTTTTGTTTGTTGATCTTTGATTATTTAATAAATGTTGTGATAAAATTTATGAAATTTAATTTAAATCATATAAAGTGATAAACTAATTTGTTTAAGAGAGAAATAAAGAAAAAATAACAATTAATTATTTTTATTTAATTATCTCATTTTTTATAATAAAATTTTGTCAATTTTGCCGACCAATTGGTAGTCAAAAGTGATACCTTTTATATTACTTTTTTTTTATCTCGCCTTTTTTAAAATATGATTTTCTTTACTCTTTTGTCTCAGGTTTTTTTCCTTTTCATAGATGGTTTTCACTAGTCTTTTATTTTATTTTTTTTAAAAAAAAGTGCACAAGATATATGAAATAAAATCACGGTTTTAACAAAATTAAGATAAAAAAATATTAAAAGTAACTTTTTATCTCAATTTTTTGATTAAACTGAGATAAAAAGTTTTAGCTTACAAATATTTATCACGCTTTTTCTAAAACCGTGATATTTATAAACTCTCTAGTGTGACCTTTATCAATAATTGCAATAGTGTTCTTTTTAAAATGATCAAAGTAGCATACATTTAGAAATAAATTGAGTCCTTAGTAATTTGTTAATTATTTAACTAATATATGTTTAATCTTATTTTTGTTTAATTTTAACTAGGTGAAGCAGTTGAGACTGCGAGAAGAAAGGCTAGATAGTGCTAATGCCACCACCATCCTGACATATGTACCATCCTTGTGCCTATAGTGTCCTTGCTCCACCGTCCTTGTGCTTAAGGCGTGCCTACAATACTGTCCCCTACAGCTAAGGCGTGGGCATACATCTTGTTCTACATGTGTAATGACTTGAGTTTTTAAACTTATTTTTGTATTATATTTTTGGAATTTGTGTATTGTTTGGGGTGTTTATGATTGAGTTTTGACTCAACACTTGGGCATTTTTATGGTTTGAGGGCTCGTGCGCATGGGGTGATCTGTGATCTAGTGTGCGCAAGCAATAGGTCTTCCTGTGCACACAGATTGAGTTTGGCATGGGTATGAGCATGCACATGGGTATATTATGTCATGCGCATGGCCTGCATACGCATGGCCTGCATAGGTGTGTCCTGTGCGCATAATACCTATTCTTTCGTGTACACAATGCCTGTATCTGTCTTTTTCTTGTTGATCGTCCATCCTCATTATTTTTGCATAACGGTCCAATGGGAAACCATTTATTCCCTATGAAGCTCTTCCTTCATCGACTTAATTTTCTTTTGTTTTTCCTCCTTTATATTACTTGCCTTGTGTTGGGTAGGAAGGGAAGATATTTTATCAGTGCTATGTCTCCACATAGAGAGTCAGAGAGAGGGGCAGAGTAGAGGGAGAGCTGAGGTTGTGTCAGTTTAGGGTCTGGTTTTAGTGAGTGTGCAACATTGTGTGGTGGTGGTTGCCTTTTGGTGGCTAGTGACAGTTGAGGTGGTGGTGGTGGTCCCGACTCATGCTTTATTCTAGTCGAGCTTGGGTTCCAGTTGGTTCATTTTTCTCCTTTGTTTTTCTTCTTCCAACTTTAGGTAGGGGTATTCTTGGCTTGCGTTAGATATAACTTTCGCTTGTGCATACATGGATTTGAATGCATGGATAAAAAACGAAGCGTAAGAGATGTATATATGTGTGTGTATACGTATGTCAATATATGTGTCATATATGTAGACGTTGTGCTTGGATTATAGGTTACTTGATGAGTTGTGATGAATCAGTAATTTCGTAACCTCCAGATGATCCGATCCAAGTCTAGGAAACTGTCTAGAACACCAATGTGGTGCCTACCAAAAAGTATCTGATACTTAAGTTAACAAAAAAGTTCAAAAAGTATTTTGGCAAAGTTTCGATAAGGTAAGATGTTGTACCTGTGTTGCTGTAAAGTGTTGGTTTAAATATACGAGACCTTGATGTGTGGAATAATGTGGATGTAGTTACATGTAGCTGCATATAACATATTTTTCCTCCTTCTAATAGGATGATGCCACCTATATTATAAATCCCAAGGTTGGTTCCTTAATTTATTAGCCAATACGTTCCATCTGATACGGTTTGTGGCAGTGCCTTTACAAGCGTATCTGTAGGAACTGTTAAAAGAGTGTTATACATATGACTCATAATGTAAGCTACTTTGGGGTGACTAGTCGAGAATGTCCTCACTTGAGCTTCCATTTGGGTAGTCCAGGCCGATTACTGACCAGGTGGTCGAGACAGATTGAGAGAGTACTTACTCGAATTGACTCGATCGGGTGCAGATCGAGTATGAAACTTGCATGATGTCCCTAGACAGGTATGGGACCTCCTTATATCAGATGCCCCCGATTCCCATGGTCTCCTGAGCGAGATTAGGGGAATCTGACGGTTTTTGGTTTTCTCATTTTATGCGCTCAATTAATGCATCGTAGGCGGTCTAATGTAGGTGTGGCATTGATAAGACACATTTTTATCTTTCCTGCCGTATGTTAGCTAAATACAAGTCAAAAAGTTTGAAAACGTTCAGATTGATCCTGTCCGTTTATTGAATTTAATCACGGTTGTTGAAAGTGAAGCGGGATTTTATATTTTTATACTCTAATCTTAAACCTTTTAGCTTTACTGTTGTTACAGCTATATCTTCAGCTTCACATTTTCTTGTTTTCTCACCATCTAGTCCTCTTTTCTCTTAAGCAATTCTTTCGGTCGCTTTGGTAAGTTTGGTCTAGCTTCCGAATTTTTCTCCATATCTCTTTCCTTTGTATGTATTGAGTTGCCTGTCATGGCATTTAGTTCTATCATAGACTCTGTTGAGTCCCTTATTTAAGAGGATTATAGGAAAACCTTAGGTTTCTTTGAATAATTTTTGAGATTTTACTTTTCGATTCTTAAACCACCACATTGAGAAAGGCAACAGCTAATTTGGAAGACACCCACTCTGGCGATCTGGTTAGGGTTAGGCAAACCGTGTCTGCATCTTCCTGCGCTGTTGGAGTCGAGGTCCAAGGTGAAAATCTTGGCCCATAGTGGATGCCTTCAGTCTTGAGGTTGCTGATTCCAACTGTCTAGTTAGGGAATGGCCTCAGTTTTATGCCGAAGATATAACGTCCTCTATGGACGCGGCAAAGATTCAGTATCTTTGTTCTACTTTCCAATTTCCTCGAACCCTGTCCTTTAGGTCCCCCGAGGAAGGTGATAGTGCATGCTGGCTAAGAGACAGGGAAATTACCGTCTATGAAGAGGCCCTTACAGACAGTTTGTGATTCCTTATCATAAAGCCCGTTCGAGAGATTTTGAGCCAGCTCGATTTGTTGTCGACTCAGATTCTTCCGAATGGCTAGAGAATCACGGTCAGTTGTGTTCTTCTTTGGAGGGCAGTCACTGGCCACGAGTTAACCGCTGAGTTCCTTTACTACTGCAAGGTCATCAAGGCGGGTAAAGGCTGGTGGTTCTACTCAGGCTGCGAGTGGGACTTCAGTTTCTTACGTACCCACTATTGTCCACTAAAGGATAAAAAGACAAGTTCTCTTTCATATATGAAGACGGGTGGGAGTTTTAGCACTGGGAGGCTTTCAATCTTTTAGCTGTCCAAGTCTTGAGGCAATGGGTTTCTTGCTTAGAATCTACTAGGTCTTTGTTTTGGTTGTAACTTGGCCAAAGGTAATGGTTAACAATGGAGGATATGGAAATCAAAGCACATGTCTTAGGATAAAGATACTCAAGTGCGCACAAGTCCCGAACTACCCATTTCCTTTCCAATCCCAACAAGGATCCCAACAAGAAGCTTATTCAAAAACTTACAAACTACTCATGGGACATTCTCAATAATTATAATACAATGCACAAGTCCCAAAATTACACAAGCAAAAGAATGACAAACTTTTTTTTCTGTTCTTTTTTTTTCTTTCTCTATTTTTTCTTTTTCTCTTTTTTTCTTTTTTATTTTTTTTCCTTTTTTTCTTTTTTTTTTGTTTTTGAAATAATGAAAATACATCAGCTTGATTCTCCACCCTAATTTTCCTCTCATTATGCTCTCAAAAATTTCCATTCCCAATCCTTATTCACATCATTGACATTTAGGCACTTTCACAACCCAAGACATGTAAGGGTAAGGCTTAAAGTATGTGAATGAGGCTAAGAGATAATATATGAGGTGGGAACCAAAGAAAATATATATATATATATATATCACACACTTTATTATAAAGGCTTCAAGTTGGTTCCTAGGGCAATTTCATATCAAGGAAGGATAAAGAGGCCCAAAAATAGCAAAGAGGGCCTAGCATCATGTTCAAAGCTTGCAACAACTCATAATGTGCCAAGTGAAACTCATGCAAGTGTGTGTGATGCAATTGGTGCATTGAAAATCAAACTGACGAACAAAAAAGCTGTAATTATGTGTAACCCCTCAAGAAAAAGAATAATAGGCTCAAAAGCTCACCATTAAGGGTATTGATTACACTTGAAAATTGTAATTACAAACTCCCTAACTCAACACTTATTCATGTATTTAAATAATTAAAGTTGAAGTTTTAGTGTTATTATATTACTTATACTTTTATTATTTTATTTGTAGGAAAAAGGGCAAGGATGTCGAAGTTTATAGCTATGGAGAGGGCCAAGAAGACAAAGAAAAAGTCATGGTTCGAACCTCATCTTCGATGGAAAAGACTAGCCCAAAGACCCAACCAAGAGAAGGAAAGAAAGCAAAGAAGGAAAAACTAGACGGTCCCCACCGTCACCTAGACGGTCGGGACCACAGAAAGTTTAAAACTTCAGACGGTCCCGACCCCCTCTCCAGACAGTCGGGACCATCCGTGATTTACAATAGCCACGTGAAAGCTCCTCTTCTAGGGTTTTGCGGCATCTATATAAAGAGCTATTGCACGGCCAAGGGGAGGGGAAGCCTTTTTTATTTTTGCACCTTCAATTGAGCATTAGAATAGAATTTTGAGAGTTTTTAGATTAGGTTTTTAGCTTGCATGCGTGGATTCATGGTTTTTGTTGGAGCTTTCATCATTGTCTTTGTAATGATTCTTCACCTCGTCTTTTATATTCGCTTTAAATTGTAAGTTACACTTTAATCTATTTCGTTTTATTTCGATTTGTTTCGCAATATCATGTTTTGCTTGTTTCAATTCTCTTTTCGTATTATTGAATGCTATTTTATTATTTTTAAGATGCTTAAAGTAGTTTTAGCGTAAAACCCTAGTTCTTGATTCAACGAATCAAGAAAGAGTAGTTCACAAAAACCCTTGGGCTGTTCGTAGTCCCTTTGCGTAGGTTGCGAAACCCTTCGCGTAGGTTTCGAGACCCTTCGCGTAGGTTTCGAGACCCTTCGCGTAGGTTTCAAGACCCTTCGCGTAGGTTGCGAAACTCTTCGCGTAGGTTGCGAGACCCTTCGCGTAGGTTTCGAGACCCTTCGCGTAGGTTGCGAAACCTTTCGCGAAGGAATTTACCTTTCACAAATCTATTTTTTTTCTATTTCGAAAACATTCGAATACGAAAACCCTTAACCAAATCCGTGTGAGATCACTGGTATGGATTTTCGTAACCAATCATCAAATACTTTTGAATAGAATTAAAAATCAGATTTTTATTAATATTTTGACGTTTAATTGAAAAACTCTAGGAAACAAAGGTCTTTAACCATATCCGCTTGAGATCACTGGTACTGACCTTTGATTATAACATCTTCAAAACCTTTCAAATTAAACCCTGTTCTTCAAACAAAAACATCCCAAGGTAAAGTAGTGAACTACCCGGACTTGAAAGTTGGATCAAGAACCTTTTTAGTATTATGCTTGTGATTTAATTTAATTTATGAGTTGATTTATTCGCTTTAGAATTTAGAGTAGACGCTTTGTTTGCATTTTTAAATTAAATTGAATTTCTTTCATTTAGAATCTAAAACAAAAGTTTGAGATGCTAAAAAAAATTAGTTTAAATTAATTTAGGTTCACCTACTAATTAAGAGAACAAGTCTAGAGCTTTTAACAAAGCCCTCCCTGTGGATTCGACCTCGGACTCACGGAGTTTTAAAACTACGACTGCCCTCTTGCACTTGAGAGGTAGAACCCAAAACACTTTTTAGGGTCGGTCATATCACTTTTTAGGGTCGGTCATATCATAAGTGTTCTTAGTAGGTGGTGTGATAGAACATGATGAAGCTAAACTGACTGGCTCAACAGTGTGCTCCCCTGAACCTATAGCATCAAAGCTCTCAGAATGAGTATTAGGACTTTCCAAGGTCACTTGTGTTGTCAGGGTGGGATGAGCTTCAAGCTCCATGGTGGTGTTGTTTGGCATGTCCTTTAGACTCTCAACAGATGATGTCTCGTGTATGTTAGAGTCTAGTGGGAATGAGTCAAAGGGCTCATTCCATTCATTATCGTAACCATTATTAGAATAGTCGCTCCACTCAAAGTCCAGGGGTTTTTGAATTAGAATTTTCTCGTGCAAGTAACAAAAAGGCCCTAGATTCAGCTATTTCAGCTTCAGTGCGTGGACGAATATAAGGACATGCTGTGGACTCGATCAATGTATCATCTAATGTAGAGCCAATATGTGTGGAAGTCTCATGTGCACTAGAATCTACTTTTAAGTTAACTTCATCCCTATGTTGAGTTTGCTTGTAGAGTGACTCAACTTGTGTATTGCTAGATTCAGTAAGCCAATGGTCTAGGGGTTCTTCAGACTGGCCCTTGGCGAATAGAGTAGGGTTGGGACATGTAATATCCAAATAATCAGACTCCACACCTACTCTATTTTCTAAGGATCGATCATGAGAATCAAGTGAAGTAGGAGGATGTGGCAAAGGGTCAGTGTGGCTTTCAAGTGAATGAGGTTCAAAACTAGGTTCAAGTTTTTCTCGTGGCCTAGTGTGTTCATAGAAAAATTTTAAAAATGACCATGCCTCTTCTGGGATAAGGTCAAGAAATTCCATACCCAAGCTTTTATCAAATGCTCGGTGCAACTCACAAGGTAGAGCCTTATAGAATATGCCTAGAGTGTACCCTAAATCTAGTTCATGATTTGGGAAAGTTTCTAAAATTTTTTTAAATCTCTCCTAGCATTTATAAAATACTTCACCCTTCTTGAAACAAAAATTTCTAATTTGAAAGTGAAAAGTGAAGTTTTGAAATTTGGGGAGAAAGGTTGCAATAAAATCATTTTGTAACTCTTCCCAAATATTAATGGATGAAGTAGCGGCACAACACCAATCATCAGCTACTCCGCATAATGATAACGGGAAAACATTATACTTAAGTGTGTTATCTATGTAACCACTTGTGCAATAGAAACATACTGACTCAAAATGTTCTAAATGAACTCTAGGGTGCTCATGTTGAAGTCCATAAAATTTAGGTAGCATAGAAAAGGTTTGTAGGCAAAAATCAATTCCATAAATGCTGCCTAAATAACTAATGAATGGGTGAATAGTGTCTAGTGAACTAGAATTATAAGGAAAACAATCCATGTTCAGTAATTTTTTTTTTTTGAAAACAGTAGGAAAATAACCTAGAGTTATCCTAATGAATCAAAATTAAGTTCCCCGACAACGGCGCCAAAAACTTGACCGCTTGTAGAATGTGCGTCTAATTAACCCCCAAGTGCAATGGTGTGCGGTGTAGTTTTAACTTGGTGAGTCCGAGGTCGAATCCACAGGGAACTATGAGATTGAACACTAGGGTTTTCTGAGTTCTTCTACCTATTGTTTCATTTTAAAAGACAAGAAAAGAAAATAAAACAAGTTTTAGGTTTTGAGAAGAGTTGATTAAGTAACTAGCAATCAAATAAAAGTAAATTGCAAACATTAACTGAACTAGCATTCAAGAAATTAAATTACTTTTATTCCAACTAATAGAAAAGCAAGATACAAAATTAAACTAAACTAGAATAATGAAAGCAATAAAATTAAGCATTCAAGATAACTAAAATGATTCTTGATTCAACTTTCAATTTTGGGTAGTTTACTACTTCACTACGGGATGTGTTAAAACTACAATCTATAGTTCACGTCAAAGGAGCCATAGATTGGGAAAAATATTCTTATTAAAGTTCAGAAAATATCCGATACTCAGTTTTAAAATCACGTTTCATTATGGATAATAAAATTGGAAAGATTTTCTAAGAAAACATTCGGTTTCAAACCTAAATTAGGGTTTGTTCAAAAATTATTAAGAAAATTATATTCAAGAGTTTTTACCAATGATTACAGAGAATATAGTCAAAAACTCTTGTTTCCGAAGGTTTTTCAAACAACCAAAACCAGATTTATTTAAGAAATCAATTTTAATTTGCCCAAAATTATTAAATCAATTTTTACCCAAAAACCTTTACCAGTGTTTACAGAGAATGTAGTCAAAGGTCTCCGTTTTCAAAAGTGTTTGAAACAAAATAAAATAATCCTTAAAATTGTAGATCACTCTGCAAAGGTTTTTACAAACCATGCGAAGGATCTACACACATCCCTTCGTTTTTCACAAACTACCATTCCTTGATTCGTTGAATCAAGAACTAGGGTTTTACGCTACATTCATAATGAAATCCATGCAATTGAATCCAACCATTAAGACAAAAGTCAAAGAATGAGATGAAGGAATAAATATAAACTAAACTACAAATAAAAATATTATTAATCTATGCAAAAAATAGTACCGTACTTCGAAAAACGAAAACAATAATGAAGAATTATGAAAGCTGAAGCGAATCCACAAATTGTTGCACAAAAATAAATTGAAAACTCTCTTTCTAAATTCTAAAACACTCTCTAAAAGTCTAGAAAAAGATAGAAAAGAAGATGGAAAAAGATGAGAAGATCCCCCCTAAACGGCTGCTCATTAGGTATTTATAACCCCTCCAAGCAAACCCTAAAAACGAAGAAGGAAATTAACCCCGCATGTCCAAGTGTCTGGACACCCAATTGGGGTGTCCGGATGGCAGTAAGCTTCCATGTGCCCAGGTGTCCGGACACCCAAATGGGGTGCCTGGACAGCAATGTATAAATTTCACTTTTTATGTTTTTCTTCTGATAGCTTTCTGTCCTCGACTTCCAATGCGATGTTGACCTCGAAGATGATAAATTCAGGCTTCGGCTAAACACATGAAAGTTGTATCCCTTTGAGTCTTTTTTCCAAGCCAAAAAGAATCAGGTCAATCCGAGTTGTGAGTGAAAAGATATGGTCAAAAAACTGACAGGATGTCAAGCTAGAACTTCAGCTGCACACCACTTCAACCATCTTGAACTTTGAACCATTTTTTTCTCCGCGACAGCCACTTTCATCGCTGCTAATCTCAATTATTTTTTTGTTTTCCCTACAATTAAGAAAATAAAAGATATAAGTAATAAAATAATGATAAAACTTCAAGATTAACTATTTAAATGCATCAATGTGTATCAAAATGTGGAGTTTGTAATTACACTTTTCAAGTGTAATCACTAACTTTGCTATTTTATAGCATTTGGCTTCGTTGGCTAACTTTGCACTGCTCGACCACATGAATCGAGCAGGATCTTTGTGATACTCAACCAGGTGAGCCAAGTAGGACACCTTATATAGTCGAGTCATTCATCGTAGTAAAGCTATATTCTGTGGGATCCTGCAAAGATTTTACATTTTATTGACAATTGAATAAAATCACAAAGGTAACTTTTTATACATAATATTTCTTCAAGTGCTCTGTGTGCCATAGGTGGGGTAATTCCTTACCCCCAAGTGTCTTTGGTCGGTAAGTCCCCTTCTGAGTAAAGCCCAGTACCTCATACGGTCCTTCCCAATTCGGGCCAAGTTTTCCCTCGTGAGAATTCTTTGGTGAATTAACTAATTC
Organism: Vitellaria paradoxa; assembly: GCA_019916065.1. Lineage (NCBI taxonomy): Eukaryota > Viridiplantae > Streptophyta > Magnoliopsida > Ericales > Sapotaceae > Vitellaria > Vitellaria paradoxa. The sequence continues at coordinate 286,760 of JAINTL010000053.1, forward strand.
ACCTTCTTGAGCACCAAATCTCTAGGTCTAAATTCTCTCGGTCGAGCTCTAGAGTTGTGATATTAATGCATTATCTGCTGATAGGATGCCATTCTAATTATAGCCTATAATCTTTTTTTTTTTTTTTTAAGCAGGTCAATTTCCTCTTCCATCATCTTGTTGTTTTCCTTTAGATCAAATTCTACGTTCTTACACTGGGAATTCCGATCTCCACCAAGATCACTGCTTCAGCTCCGTATATGAAGGAAAACGGCGTTTGACTAGTTGCTACCCTTTCAGTCATCCGATAAGCCCACAAAATGTTGGGTAGCTCCTCTGCTTGTAGGCCCTTGGCTTTGTCCAGCCTCGTGTTAATGATTCTGAGAAGAGGCCAGTTAGTGATTTCCACTTGGTCGTTAGCTTGAGGGTGCTTGGGAAATGAATAATGGTGGCTAATGCCCAACTCTTCTCATAACCCGTTAAATTGCTTTCATTCAAACTACTCACCGTTGTTTGTGATAACCATTCTGGGGATGCTGAATCAATACACTATGTTTTGCCATAAAAATTTTTCATATTCTGCTCAGTGATGGTTGGTAAGGCTTCAACTTTAGCCCATTTAGTGAAATAATCGATCGCTACTACTACAAACTTCCTTTATCCTCTTCCCATTGGAAAAGGCCCAACAATGTCAATTCTCTATTGGGCGAATGGCCAAGGACTTTGGTTAGGTGTTAGCTCCTGAGTAGGCTACTTTGGAATGTTAGCGAATTTTTGGCACTTGTCACACTTTCTAATAAATTTTTGACCATCCTTCTCCATGATAGGCTAGTAATAGCCAACTCTCAAAACCTTCTTAGCTAAAGCTCTGCCCCCTGAATAATTTCTACAAACACCTTCGTGTATCTCCCTCATAACGTAGTTAACTTCTCTTTTATTTATACATCTAAGTAGTGGACAATTGTGCCCCTCTTTTGTAAAGAATCCCATTCATAATAAGGTATCTACTTGATTGATACTGGATCTTTCTCACCTTGTTCTTGTCATCCGGCAGAACTCCCGTTTCCAAGTACTCTATGATCGGTCTACCCCATTTAGCATCTTCCTCCACTTGGTTGACTTCTAGGGTCTGGATGCTCGGGGAATCCAATGTTTCAAATGGAACATCTAAGTTTTTCTCCCCAAAAGATGCAATTCTCGCCAACTGGTCGGCCTTCTCATTTTGTAGTCTTGGAACCCACTACAATTGAAACTTTGAAAATTTCCTAGACAAAGTTCTTACCTCCTGACAATACTTGATCATGTTATCCCCTCTCACTTTGTAGTCTCCTTGAACTTGCTTTATCACCAATTGCGAGTCATTCTAGACTGTAATCTGTTCTACCCCCATTCTCTAAGCCATCTGGAGACCAATAATTAATGTCTCGTATTCGGCTTCGTTGTTTAAGGCAACAAACCTGAAACGTAGAGCATATTCTATCTTGTATGAGGCTTTATTGTTTGAGGCAAGGAACCTAAAACATAGAGCATATTCTATCTTATATGACCATCAGGTGTTACAGGAACAATACCTACACCATTTGCTATTTGGGTGGACAAGCCATCGACATTGACCACCTAAGTGAACTCGTTGTCATTTTCTTCGGGTAAGTTGCCTGGGTAGGTTGTGAATCTAGCAATGAAATCTGCTACCGCTTGACCCTTAATTACCAACCGTGGCCGGTACTGAATATCAAACTAGTTGAGCTCAATTGACCACTTGACTAATTTGCCCGAGATTTTTGGCTTGTGAAGGGCATTTTTCAGGGGCTAGTCAATGAAAACAACAATTGTGCGGGCTTGAAAATAAGCTCTGAGTCACCGAGCCACCGTAACAAGAGCAAGGGCCATCAATTCCATTTTAAGGTAATACTTTTTAGCCCCCTGAAGGGCCTTGCTCCTCTAATAGCAGGACAGATCCCAAATATTCTTTCAATTGTTGACATGCCATGTTGCACTCCTCTATCCATTCAAACGCTCTCCTCAAGATCTTAAAGAAAGAATATCATTTGTTAGTCAATCGGGAATAAATCTGTTCAGTGCCACCACACGACCAGCCAGCTTCTGTGCTTCCTTAGTTGTCCTCGGTGGTTGCATCTCCATAATTGCTCTGACTTTTTCTAGGTTGGCCTCAATTCCCCAACTAGACACCATGAAGGTAAGGGACTTTCCTAAAGCAACTCTGAACACACATTTAGCTGAGTTCAACTTTATCCTATACTTTCTCAGGGTATCAAAGGTTTCTTTCGGGTTTGTTACGTGGGAGTGAGTGTTTTTTCTTTTAACAAGCATGTCATCCATGTACACTTCCACATTCCTCCCAATCAGGTTTTCAAACATTCTATTCATTAACTTTTGATAGGTGGTGCTGACGTTCTTCAGACCAAATGGCATTACTTTGTAACAATATAGACCTTAGTCTGTGATAAATGCTATATGCCCCTGGTCATGTTCATCCATTTTGATTTGATTGTATCCTCAGAAAGCATCCATAAACGGCAGCAGCTCATGACCAGGCATAGAGTCCACTAGCAAATCAATTGCGAGCAAAGGGAAGCTGTTCTTCGGGCACGCTTTATTCAAGTCTGTAAAATCCACACAAATTTACCACTTTCTGTTTGACTTATTCACCATGACCATATTTGACAACATGTAGGATAATGGACTTCCTGAATAAATTTCGCCTTCAGGAGTTTGTCAACTTCCTGCTCAATTGCTTCATTTCGCTTGAGAGCAAATATCCTCTTCTGCTTCACTAGCCTGGCAGTTGGGAAGATGTTCAGGTGATGGGCCATCACCTTGGTGTCAATGCCAAGCATATCTTTGTGTGACCAAGCAAAGACATCTACATTCTCTACCAAATATTTCTTCAACTCATTTGTCAGGTCATCTGGGATTTCTGAGCCAATTTTGACAGTCCTCCTTTGGTCGGGAGCGCTAATCATAACATCCTCCAATTCTCCCTGTGACTCCTCATTCTTAATTCCTCATCATCCCTTACTTCTAGTTTTTCTACTATCAGGATTTCCCAACCCGTATATTCTTTCAATGAGGACATATAGTACTCTCAAGCAACTCTCTAGTTACCCTTAACGCACCCCACACTAGCGTCAGTCAGGAACTTGACCCTTAAATGATAAGTGGATATAACTACCCTGAACTGGTTCAGCAAGGTTCTTCCCAAAATAACATTGTATGCTGAAAGGCAACCACCACCAAAAAATGGACCATCCTGGTGGCCTAGTATGGTCCTTCCCCCAACATGACTATTAGCACAATAGATCCAAGTGAAGCTACTCCGTCTCCTGTGAAGCCAACTAAGGGAGAAGAAACTGGTTGCAACTTCTCCTTACCAATTTTTATTTTTTCAAAGGCTCCCTAATACAAAATATCGACTAAACTCCCACTATCCACCAAAATCCTTCAAATTTTAAAATTCATAATCACTGATAAAATAACAAATGGATCATCGTGGGGTTGGCGTACCTCATTAGCCTCCTCCTCAGTGAAGGTGATTAAGTGGGATTTTGCTTTGGGCTTTTTGCTCGGTCGATCTACAATCAAAACTTCTCTCGATCTACCTGCTTACGAGGTGTACTTCTTCTATGTAGTCTAGGACTTATCCCTGGCTGCAAATCCTCCTAAAATAACCCTTATTTCTCCAATCAGTTATTGATTTTGTGTGATCCAATTAGGGCTTCTTCGATTGGGACTCTTTCTCTTTGGCCTTCTTTGATCTAGACTCTTTCGGACAGCTCTTCTGTTATTGTCTCATCCAGCTACAAATTGACCAAGCCTTCTCTTTCTAATAAGCTCCTCAACTTGCTTTTTTAGATCGATGTAATCATCTGTATGTGTCTATGGTCTTTATGAAATCGGTAATACTTCACCTAGGGCCTCTTGTCAGTTGGGGTCTTTATCTTTTTGGGCCATTTCAAGGCTGGGTCACATTGAATCTCATAAAGGACATTCTCCAATCTAGTATTCAGTGGAGTGAAATTATGGTTAAGATCATTGTATCGTCATCTACCCTGATCAGTTCTATCTTCGAATCTTTGGTTTTTGGAATTCTAAGAATCTTGACCAGTTCTGGAGTCACTCGAGCGTTTCTTGTCTACTCTAGAGCTTCTTGCCCCGTCATTTTTCCTCTTTACCCTGAGGCTGTCCTTAACATTTATGTGGCTCTGTGTCCTGAGCATCAATTCCTCCATGTTGACAGGAGCCTTCTTAAGGAGCCAGGCCATAAATTTGGGCGTCCTTAATCCACTCATAAAAGCTGTAATTGCCACCTTATCATCAGCCTCATCCACTTCCAAGATCTCTTTATTGAATATCCCAACATAATCTCTGTCTTTTCTAAGATCTCCTTGCCCTGTTTAATTATTAGGTGGATGGCTAGCCTCCTCTGTCTCTTTCTTCCAATAAAATGACCCACGAATAGCTTGCTGAGCTGTGAAAAACTAGAGATGGTGCCCGGCTTGATCTTATTGAACCATAGGTGAGTAGGACCTTTGAGCATTGCTAGAAATACCCGACACAAGATTTCGTCGGGATATACATGTATACGTATCAAAGTTTTGTATTTCTTGACCGTCCCTAAAATGTGTTCGGGTTCTACCTCTCAAGTGCAAGAGGGTGGTCATAGTCTTATTGAGAATTGAGGTCATATCCACAGGAAGGGTTGTGTTAAAAGACACTAGACTTGTTCACTTTAGTTAGTAGGCGATTCTAATCTAATCTATAATATGATTGCATTTTTGGGGAAGGTTGATAATGGTTTGGGTTGAGAATGGTGAAATGAAGGAATTGTGATTCTAAATTAAGATAAAAACACTACAATAAAATAACTAAGACAATCTTGGCTTCAAACCAAATCCGGTAGTGGGATAGTGATGGTTTGCTCAAACACATTGATAACTCAACCTAGCAATCGCACATGCATTGCTAGGTCAGAAGATATATCATTAAAACCTAATTTATGGAACTCAAAGTAAGCGGAGGCTTTTGAAATTAGTTTCGGACTCATCGGGACATTGAATCAAACACCTAGTATGCACGAGCGTTAACTCGTAACCAGGCTTCGATTGTAACACGGATGAACCGATTTCTTAAGAAAACCTCAAGTTGTGGTTTTATGAAAATAGGTTACAAATCACTAGGTCATTGAACCAACCACTTGGTGTGCACGAGTGGCCAATTGTAACCAAGCTTTGGTTATAACATGGGTGATTGATTTCGAAAGTAAACCAAATTTAGGTTTTGGAAAATATATTTCCAACTCACCGGGACATTGAACCAAACACTTGGTGTGCACAAGTGAATACTTGTAACCAAGTTGTGGTTATAACACACGTGAGTTGATTTCGAAAGAACCCTAGCTTACTACAAAATTCCAATTAGAAATTAAAAATATATTTTATTGAAATAAAACCTTTTACGTTTGAGTTCACCAAACTACCATACCACCTTCAATGGCTTGAAGCCAAGAATGAACCCTAGCCTAACACGATCGGACTACACAGAGAAAAATAAACTTGCACATCATCCAGTAATGTAAAATGAACAAGTACAAAGTAAAAATGAAAGATGAAAAGCGGAAACGAAATACTACAAAGTAAAAGCGAAAGACGAAAGACAAAAATGAAGTACTTTGAATTGAAAATATTGAAAAGTAAAGCACTTACATGTAAACCCTAGAAGATAGAAGAGTAAAATCCCCCTACGAAAGTCTAACTAATCCTAATACATAAACGTAATGTAGCTTCCCAACTCTCGGAAACAAATATAAAACAACTATGTAGGTTTTTATAGCCCCCATATATCAGGAATTATCTTATTTATAATAGTGCATACCTCAAGGGTATAATAGTAAATTTACAATTCGAACTTGATCCTAAAAGTTTGCTGGAAGAATCGTCATTGGCGCCCAAGGTAGGTGTGGGGTGCCCCTGGAGGACACCTCCCAACTTAGATTCTATAGCACTCCTAGCAACAACTAGTATATATAATGGAGTACCAAAATTGAAAGTGCAAGATTAAAGAAAAATTGAGAGGAAGGGTATTACCTCAAGAGCTTCCTTATTTGAAGAAAACAAAAGAAAATGTTAGAAATGAAATAAAATGAAAATAAGACAAGAGAAAGGGTCAGTATGAATGAAGAAATAAAAATAAAATAGAAGAAAAATAAAAGAAGAGAATCAAACTAAAAAGAATTAAGAAAATAAGAAAATGAAAAATCTAATCTACTATGTACAAATGAAAAGAAGACAAAAGGGTTATCCAACACCCTTTCTATCCCATGCATCCACAAATGGTTTAAGAAATAAAATATTTTCTTTGGGCCCATGAAGCATTGAAGGGGGATACTCCTCGAGTGTAAAACATGCCGGAGGAAAGAAAGCCAGGTAAGGTTCATGAAACTGTGGATGTAGCCATAATGCAATCAAAGAGATGGATATGGTAGGTTCAATCAGTCTCTTGATACCCAGAAAATCGATGAACTCACCCCCAATGTCTCCTACCTCCCCCCAGTGATGATCGGTCATGGTGTAATCACTCACAATCCCTAGAGTAACATTCGTGGGTGGGGTTATGCCAAGAGGTGAGAGGTGTGCACCACTCTCAACCTTGGGTGTATAAGTGAGTGAAAAGGGATCTACCGACTCAATGATATGCTCCTCGGGCAATGGAACTTGCAATTGCTCAAAAGGAGTCAAAAGACTCTCAATAGGGCCCGTGGTGGGCTGGGTGGGTAAAGCATCAAACTCAATAGTAGGAAATGACTGCATGTTTCCTTGACTCTCAAAAGGTGGTAAAGAAATCTCCTGAATGGGAGAGTCCACAAGGAAATGAGAAAGACACTCATCCCAAACATCATCCCTAGTGTGGTTAGGGCAATTTTCCCACTCAGTGCCTATGGTCTCAAATTGTGCATCATAAGGTTCACTAGGCTAATAATCTCATGGCTCCTCAGACTAGCCCTCAGTGAGTAGAACAAGGTTAGGACATGCAAAATCTGAGTAATCAGGCTTCACGCATACAGTACTTCCAAGGGATGGATCATGAGGATCAAGTGAAGTAGGAGCATGTAGGAAAAGGTCGGTGTGGCTTTCAAGTACATATGGTTCAAATCTAGTTTCAAGTCTTTCCCGTGGCTTGGTGTATTCATAGAAAAATTCAAGGAATGACCATGCCTCGTGATTAGCATGCATTATTGTACAATTATATATATATTGAGCATGCTAATTATGAATTTACAGTTATTATTGGTGATGTGTTAGCGTGATTATCTCATTTCCATGCATTCTTGGTGTGTGTATATTTCAGGTGATATAATATGGTGTTTTTGGCCCAAACAACACCAAGGTTGCATGTGAGGAGGAGCTAATGTAAGCCAAAATAAAGAAAGTGCAATAAGAGTCCAAAGACTCCCAAGACTTCTTCAACTTCCCAAGAGCCATCCCAAGGCATAAGATCAACTAACATGGGTGCCAAGGAGAAAGAAGTGGTTTGAAGTTCAAACTAGTTGAAGTGGTGTGCGGTTGAAGTTCCAGCTCAACACCCTCTCCGTTTTCCAGCCATAACTTTTTCATCACAACTCAAAATGGTACCATTCTTTTTGGGTTAGAAACAAGACTTGAAGGGCTACAACTTTTGTGTTTTAGCCAAAGCCCAAATCAATCATCTTGAGGGTCAAAATCGCACTGGAAGTTAGGGATAGAAAGCTATCAAAGAAGAACTATTCACTGTAGTTGCAGACGAGCGCCCCACCTCAAACATGGGCGCCCTACAGGTATCATGGATGCCCCACTATTCGTTAGATGGGCGTTCACCGAGAGCATGATTTGGGCAGAACTCAGCATGGGCACCCCACTTTGGCCATGGGCGCCCCACACCTACGCTTGGGCGCCCATGATATTTTTCCCAGCACACGTTCAGAATAAAATTTGAGTTGTAATTTTACCTTTATGCCCTCGCAATTTATGTATAGATATAAAAGGGTAGATTTCTGATAAAGAAAAAAAGAAACCCTACGCACTTCTTCTCTTTTCTTAGTTTAGTTTAGATTAGGGTTAAGGTTTTGATTTCGCTTTGGATTGTTCAAGCTTTCTTTCATCCCTATATTAAGATTAATCTGTAAGTTCTACTTGTTACTTCATTTGAATTAAAGTTTTACTATTCTCTATAGCTTTGTCTGTTATTCTTGCTTCGTAGTACTTCATAGTCTTCGTTTGTGATTGAATTGTTTTCGAACCCGCTTTAAACCTTTTCAATCTATTTCATTTTTAGGTTTTGTTGCATGATAAAGATGTTTTTCTTTTCGAATTGCTTCATCCAAGTTTTAGCTATGCTAGGCTAAGGCTTTTCTTGGTTTTAACCTAAGATCGTAATGAAATCGAAGGTCTTGGACTTGGATAATGCCAAGTGAAATGGATTTTTTTTCTTTTGAACGACAACTTAATAATTGTAATTTTAGGTTAAATTTCGAAAACGAAAACCTGTGATATACTTGATCTCTATTTACACTAGCGTGAATTGGAGATCAATTCCATGTCCTGGTGATTTCGAACACGACTTCAAAACCCTGAAATCACAGTTTATTTACGAAATAAGGTTTTCTAACGTTGAATCTTCCGGCCTAATCTTACATGTGTAAAGATTAGGTTGAGTTAATTACATATTCGAGTTCAAGCCTTCGAGGACATTACAGGACTAGGTTAAAGCCAAGTATTTTCATTCACCTAATTGTTTAAACACAATTCACATCATTTGTTAATTTTTCAAATTGGTTTTATTCTTAGTGTTTTCATTTTGTTAGTTTAACTTGTGTTTTTAAATGTTCAAATCATCTTTTCAATTACTTTCAAATCATCCGTTCAATTACCTATTCGAAAACTACAAAAAGATTTTCATCTTTTCTTTTTTTAAAACTTTGGCAAGCATTTTCAAAATCAAGTTTTCCAACACTTAGGCACCCCCTTGCTCCCTGTGGAAGATGACCTAGGACTCACCTAGACTAAACTTAACTGACCTCTTATACTTGAGAGTGAGCTACTACCAAATTAGAGAGTGGTCACCTCACCTGGTGTAAGGTCAAGAAATTCCTTCCCCAAGACTATATCAAATGCCTGGTGCAACTCATGAGGCAGAGCATTGTATAATATGGCTATGATGTCCCCTAACTCTAATCTATGACTTGGGAAAGTGTCCAAAAGTATGTTAAATCTCTCACGGCATTTATAAAATACTTCACCCTTTTTTTGATAAAAATTTTTTATTTGAAAGCTGTGGGTAAAGGTTTGATGAATAGGGAGAAAATGTTCAATAAAAACCTAACAACATTAATCCCAAGTGGTCCATTCACCAAAATCATAGCACCAGTCACCAGTTACACTTTGTAAAGACAGAGGGAAAAACATGAACCTAAGTCTCTTACTCATTCTAACATCATCACATAAGCCACACACTGCCTCAAACCTATCAAGATGAAGACATAGGTCTTCCTCCTAGTGCCCGAAAAATTAGGGTAATTGGTGATAGGTCTCCAATGTATAGTCATATCTAAATTGGTTACTTAGAGACTCAATGTAGGCTTGGGCATCAAAAGGACCATGATTGAAATCACCAAAATCCATGTCTATGATAAGAAAACAAAAATAAAAACAAAATGAGAGAAAAGAAAAACTACTCTAAAATGCAACCTAAGTTAACTAACATGCAAGCTAGGCTATATGATATTGAAATGAATATGTTACAATGCAAAAGAAAGAAAACTACTAAGAAAGAGATAGAGGAAAGAAACAATTCACCCAATTTCTCAACTAAACTCCCCTTAATTCCCAAGTCTAACGCTTAGTTGCCCTCCCCAGCAACGGCGCCAAAAACTTGACCGACCCTGAAATGTGTTCAGGTTCTACCTTCAAGTGCAACAAGGTGGTCGTAGTCTTACTCGGTGAGAACTGAGGTCATCTCCACAGGGAGGGCATTGTTAAAAGCTCTAGACTTGTTCTCTTAGTTAGTAGGTGAACCTAACTTAACCTAAACTGAATTTGGATTATGGGAATGCTTAGATGTGGGTTTGGTTGAAGATGGTGAAGTGAAGGAATTAAACTAAAACAAAAGCATTAGAAATAATATTAACTGAAACAATCTTGACTACAAGCCAAATCCGGTATTGGGGTGGCAACGGTTCTCTCAAATACATTAATAACTCAACTCAACAAATGCACATGCATTGTTGGGTCGGAAGATGTCCTTTAAAATATGATTTGTGCAAATCTCAAAGTAAGTAGAGGCTTTTGAACAGAATTTTAGGTTCACTGAGACATTCAATCGAACACCTAGTGTGCACAAATGCAACCAAGCTTTGATTATAACACAAGTGAGCCAATTTCGTGGGGAAGCTTATATTTTGGTTTAGAAAGTAAGTTCTAAGTCATTGGGCCATTAAATCAAGCACTTGATATGCACGAGTAAGAACTCACTACGAAGTGAGGATTGTAACATGGGTAACTTGATTTCATAGGAAAACCTAATTTGGGTTTTGGAAAATAAGATTCTGATTCACTGGGACATTGAACCGAACACTTGGTGTGCACAAGTGAAAACTTGTAACCAAGCTACAGTTGTAACACAGGCAAGTAGGTTTCAAAAGAACCCAAGCTTTACCAAGAGATTTCAATTGAAAGCCATGAAAAATATTTTCGTTAAAACCATTTACATCAGATTAAATCATAACTAACCCAAATACTTTCAATGGCTTGAAGCCAAGAATAAAACTAAGCTACGAGCATAATGAAAATCTAAACAAACAACACATAATAATATGTTAAAGAAGAACAAGTGCAAGGAAAATTAAATCAACATAATGACGAAATAAAACGAACAAAGAAAGTGCATTGAGATTAAACTTACGAGTATTGAAGTACAACCAATCTGAAATGAAGACTTGAAAGCTTAAACCCTAACCCTAATCTAAACAAAACTAAGAAAAGAAAGAGAAGGGAGAGAAAAAGAAAAAACTTTTTTTTTTCAATCTGACATTCTCCATTTTTTTATAAATGTTTTTACTCAATGGTAAAATTGGTACATCAAATAGAATAAAAAAATCCAATAGTCAAGGTTGACGGGCGCCCATGGTAGGTGTGGGGTGCCCCTGAAGGACATTTCCCAACTGTTTGATCAAATTCCTCAAAGAGTAGCTAATTTTCCCCTCTCGGTGGGCGCCCACCTAATTTATGGTTGGGCGCCCATGGGTAGACTCCACCAACTATTCAACAAAAGTCCTCTGAGACTTGACTTTTTCCTTCAAAAACACTTATTGGCGAGTGCCCATGGCTTATGTGGGGCGCCCGTGGATGATGAGGGGCGCCCCTCAGATCCATCTTCAGCTCCATCTTCACCTCCTTTACTATTTTAGCTCATGTTTGCTTTATTTCCTCTCAATTTGGTCACGTAACCCTTCAAAATCCCATAAGTTGATCAATATTCACATTTAATAGTAACACATGGAATTTCTAATTGATAAATCCCCTATGAATGACTATATAACCCTGATAATAAAATAGAAACCATGCACAATCATGTCTCCAAATGGTCGAAGGGGTTCTTCGAACCATCGAAAGAGTCAAGTGCTGGCATCTTAAATTTCGGCAGTAAAAGATAGGCCATCACCGCTTCAGAGAATGGCGAGTTGCCATCAACATCCACATTATCAATTGCATTTGAGCCTTTAACAACGGTTAGAACACCACAAAGTTGAGCTTGCATGGCCCTCATGGGTTCCTCCCACGGATTAGCACTCGCATCCCTTACACTACCTCCTTATGTGTGGGATGGTTTTGCTCATTCGCTAACTCCCAAGTCTGCTCTAACGGTCCTCTCCTGCCTCTTACACTCTTCTAGTTGTCTGATGGGGATTTCATTTTGCCCAACAACACCTACTCCATTGCCTCCATGAGCACCTCCATTTTGGCCGCTTATTCACTTTAACCACCCCTCCATTATGTGCCCTATTTGTAGGGAGTATTCGCTAGAAGAAGTGGGATGTGAACAGGGGCGGGTTGTTGCCACTGAAGCAGCGCCTAATTCTGAGCCATGAGAGTCTACATGACGGCCATCTCAATGGCATTGATCCTTTTATCGTTCTGGTTCTCCATCATTTCTGCGGGTTGTGAATAAGGTTGAGTGTTTGTGTCAGACCTAGTTTGGACCATAAAAACTATGACAAGATGTTGTTTCCTAAAGATGGTTCCTATTAATGAATCATTAACTTCGTAACCTCTAGATGACCTAATCTAAGTCTGAGAAATTATCTAGAACACTGATGTGGTGCCTGCCAAAAAGTCTTCAGTGCTTAAGCCAGCAAAAGAATTTAAAAAGTATTTTGGCAGAGTTTCAGTAAGGTAAGAATATTGTACCTGTGTTGTTATGAAGCATTGGTTTAAATATGTGAGACCTTTACGTGGAATGATATGCATGCAGTTTCATGTAACTGTATGTCATGTGTTCTTTCTCTTTCTAATATAATGATGCCACTTGTATTGTAAATCCTAAGGTTGGTTCCTTAATCCGTTGGCCAACGTGTTCCATCTGATACGATTTGTGGTAACGCTTTTATAGGCATATCTGCAGGAACTATTAAAAAAGGGTTGTATGCATGACTCATGACGTAAGCTACTTTGGGGTGACTAGTCAGGAATATCCTCACTCGGGCCTCCATTCGGGTAGTCCAGGCTGACCGGTAGAATCTTTGCTCGGGAGTACCCAATCGGGTGATTGAGATAGATCGAGAGAACATTTACTCGAATCGATCAATCGGGTGCAGATCAAGTAGGAAACCTGCTCGATGGCCTCAGACGAGTATGGGACCTCCCTATATCAAGTTGTTTATAAATTTAAAAACTGAAATGATGTAGGAAGTGATGATTAGTATATTTACATTCTTATTATCCTTTAAATATTGGTTATTGATACAATGTACTAAGAATTTGGATTGAGCTTGGGTATAATGATGCTGGAACTCCATTTTTGAGTTTTTAGAACATAGTTCAATTATACGCACGAGACCTTGTCAAGCGTGAGCATAAAGCTAACTAGGGAAGGGCGTGTGCACTAGATGTGTCTGACTGGATCAAGCATGTACATGAATCTATTTAATGGGCTTCCAATTAACATAGGTATAATTTGGGTAGTTTTTAAGCACCACTTCAAGATTGTAGTATTGAAATTTGTAGAAGTATGTGAATCTCATCAAGAATATCTAGAGTTTTAGAAAAAAAAAAGAGACAAATGATTTTATTTTCTGTTGCCTTGAATTACACTGATGATCCTGCCTTTATATACAACACAGTATCTAATCACATGACAACACATCTGCCCATTGCAAACAACCACTAACTTTAACCACTACAGTTACAATTGATTAACCCACTTAACAAACTCCTAACTGATTCTAATTCCCGTTCTTTAATATCTAGCACTGTTGTGAATTTCTTACATATTTAATTATGTTATTCATGGTTTGTTTAATAAAATGCTTAAACAATTTTAGTGAAATTAAAATTGCCATAAACACTGGTTGTTTAATAAAATGCTTAAACAAAACATTCAACCTCATTTTCCCCTTAATTGGACTCTTAAATAATTTTTGCTCAATTTAATGAGATCAAATTTGATAAAATGTTTATTTGTTCGATAAAATACTTATTTGAATAGATTTAACATTTTCTTATGCTTTAATTTCTTCGATGATGTTGAAATATTTTTCATAAAATATATGGATATCTTGAAGTCTAGGAATTTATTCAAATAAGATATTGTGATTTAATATTGAATTAGGGTTTGGTTATAATTAATATTTTGGTTGGAAATAATCCAAACTATTATTGTAATTAAGGATATTGTTCCACTGAAATAAATTCCAAATTTAAGATTTGGTTCTTAATAATGGATATATTTGATATGAAATTTCTCAAAAACCCAAATATCCAATTTTATATACTTTACTATCGATCTTGGGATAAAATAAAACTTAGATAATTTTTCAAATTTAATAGAAGTTCGAAGGATCTAATATTATTTTATATTTTGAAAAAATAAAATTAGGCAAAATAAGATTAGGGCTAACGAGGTTCAACCTTGCGAGCTCTCAATCAATTATTGGGTAGCCTTCCCACCTAGCCATCGACCTTGACTTGGTTAAAAGTGACGTAAGAAATATTCTAATGCTAGTCAAACATGTCCAAAAAGCAAGTTAAAAAACTTAGCTTAATTAACCCCTTAACCTTAAATTTAATTTTACTAGATTAATACCTTGTTGAAATACTTTAAGCATTTATTTATGTGAATATAATATTTGTGACTGTGTTTAGTTTCAATTTATCTAAGAAATTGATAGTAGCAATGTTGACTATTTTAAATGAAAGACTTGAACTTTTGGATGAATATGACTAAATAATTCCATATGTAGTTCATCACACAAAATCATTGTTTGGTTTGAATAAAAGGTTTTGATTTCATACAAGGTACCTTGGAAATGTTAAATGATGAAAAGAAACCCAAAACACGTGGTGCTAATGGTATTATTGGTAATAAGGGTGATAGGTAGGTAGAAATGGATTTTAAGTAGAGATGAGAACCTATTTATTTGTTTAATAGGGGTGGTGACCTTTCTTGACTTCACTAGTTAGGTAGTCGATCACAATGGCTAGGTTATGGTTGGTGACATCTGTTGAAACGCATTGGATACAGAGCCTATAAAGTCACTAGCTAGTTCCTAAAGCTAAAGGTAGAGGAGGATAAAAATATGATTAACCTAAGGAAATTCGAAATAAAACTCTTTATCTAATTTTACCATGATTGGCAAGTTTTTTTGCTCATGATTTGATGATTGTGCTTTTGATTTCTTTATTTATATATAATTCCTTCTGATAACTATTGAGCGTTAAAGTGTAAAAATACATGAACCAGTACCACTATAGACTTTCATCCTAAGTCCTTAAAGATTTGAATTTGAGAACTCTATCGTTACGACATTGATTTTATTATGGTACAAAACTATAATATCAAATTATTTAATGTGTAGGTGAAATAATAGTTGCAATGACAGACTATTCTAGATTGTTGTAAGTATAATTTACATTGTTCAATTATGATCCTTTGAATTATTTGTTCCATAATGACATGCCACTTAATTACGATCACTGTATTGGGTCGCATAACATAGTGTGGTATTATGATCACTGCATATTACCACCTAGGAAATTTTTAACTACTGGGCTCTAATAAGTCACCCTTCCATAGAAAATTTTTTTAGGACAATAGCATATGGATACAAAAGAAAACTAGAGAGAATTAATCTCTCCTGAAATTTCATTAGATCAGTATTTTATTACTATTACTTTTTTGCTCAGCGCAGAAGAATATATTAATAACTTTGATTTGTATAATATTTATTAAATGATTATAATTAACTTTTAGACTTGATTTTTTTTATTTGGTATGTAATATTACAAGCTTTTACTAAAATGTTAGATATAATTTCTAACCAAATTGCTAAAGGAAGACAGTTGAAGCAAAATATCCGTGCTTATAATCATGTTTTCTCATTCACTTCGATGGGAGTTCGTTTCGGTGCTAGTTTAGTAACTCGATCTCATGTCATTTACACATTTCGTGCACAAGGAGCAATATGTCACAAAATTGAAAGTCTTTTACCAAATACAAGTGATAGTCCGAGATATTTTCAGTTGTACATATACAACGTTGAACATGCAACTGGCAACAGAATGTTAGAAATTGAATACTTGCATAGAGAATTGGTTAAAAAGATAAAATCCATTTTAGATGCCTATAATCCTTTTGTGCATACATTTTGTCATTTCGCCAAACGTGTAGATATTCATGATTTTAGGCTTCTTACTAAAAAGCAATTTTCAGATTATCGCCAATATAATCTTCTAATTGTCTCTCAAGTTACTACAATTTTAGTAGGCGGAGAATAAGCTGCAATATCAAGGAAAAAGAATTCATTGTTTAATCAACAAGTGGTCATCTACATAATGTTCAAGAATGTTTATGATCCGTCATAATATCCATTATTGTTACCATATGGTACATATGGATGGGATATCAACAGGCGAAATGATAATGGTGGAAAATTGACATGTCAAGACTGTTACTAATATGTGTTACATATTATAAAGCTATCCTATTTTTCATTGTTTTTGCATCCAAAAATCATATCAAGATCAACTATAATAGCTACTAAAAAAATTATAAACTTCATATTTGCCCCAATGAGCATTTGCTTCTCCTTCAAAGAGGGTCAAGTCCTATAACAGGATATAATAGACAACTATGTGAAGGTTGAATCTAACAATCTTAGATGGATTGTACTCATTAGATTGATCTACATGCTAAATTGTATCAAGGTCTTCAAGATTTAATAAATGTTGATGAATTTTACGGAGTTGTTATTAGTCTATTAAATAATTAATATTGTTAACTTAAATTTTTGTAACATTATTATTTGTATAAGTATATTGTCAAACCATATTTAGGTAATACTAGTCGCCATACCATACTACCATCATCATTTGTTAGGAGACCCAAAGGTATGTATCAAAGATATCAAGATGCAATGGCCTTGGTTCAAAAGTATGGCAAAGCTAATCTTTTTCTCATAATGATATGTAATTCAAACTGGACGTTAGAAATCATATCTCAATTGCTACTAGAAAAATCACCCTATGACGTTCCAAATCTTTTTATAAGAATATTTCAATCTAAATTTGAGGAGTTTAAGAATGACGTTTTGACTAAATGTATACTTGGAAAAGTGGTTGCATACGTATATGTTATTGAGTACTAAAAAGAAAAGACTCCCGCATATGCATATGCTTGGTATTTTAGATGAAAATGACAAACTAAACTCAAATAGACAAGAATTTTTTTTTTTTTTTTTTTTTTTTTTTTACGAATGCGATTAGCATGCCTAAAAATTTACATCTTTTAAAAAGAAAATCAAATTTTAATTAAAAAAACCATATAAGACCAAAAAAACTCTCCAACTTTTTTGAATCTAAACTAACCTTAAGTAAGAAAGATGATTATGATAGTATTGTGTGAGTTGAAATTCCAAACAAGGTAGAAGAACCCGAACTATAAAGTGCAGTACTCAAACATATGATACCTAGTCCATGTGGAATATGTTTGATTGAAATGATTGGATGATAGGGATGAATAATACTATGGGATAAGATATGTGAAAGGATATAACGTGTGATTAAATTTTTACACGAGATTAATTTTTTAGTTGGATTGGTGGAATATAAAATAGTATAAGAGATACAATTTGACAGGAAGTAATTTTAGATCTTTGGATCTTAGGGAAACAATCGAAAGAATTATGGATATATAATATCACCTCCTCCAAATATAATATATTCCCATTTTAGGGGTTAGCAATCTAAACTAGACTATATTTTTAGAACTTTTTTTGCCAATCGAATATGGGATTAGGTGGGGTCCATAGATTGACAATCTAATCTCTTATCCCATATCCCACAGTCAAACACACCCATAATTTTTCATCTATATAATAGTATGAGTAATGGATTAATGTTTTAATTATATAATATATTAAAAAATAAAAAAATTCAAATCGAATACCAAAATTTTCAAAAATTTTAAGTACATTTGGAAGCTAATATCACTTTTAATATTAATCATGTAACATCGGGTTGTTGGATTAAAACTAGATGATTCATTTGACACCACAAGACCAAGATTAGAAGTGATGCTAGTTGCTTTCCCTTTGAGATGGCAGCTGCTGACCAGCCGGCAAAGATACCGATTTTTTGGGTAGGATATTATTAAGAGGTCGTTTGGATGTTCAAAAAAAAGCAAAAAACCTCAACCATAGGTAGTTTTTTGTATGTTTTTTTAGTTACATTTTTTTGTGTGTTTGGTGAAACAAAGTGTAATTTTTAGTCTTTTTTTTTACATCTTTTAGGTGTTTGGTAAATTTTTTACTGTAGCAAAGCAAAAAAGTGGTAACTTTTGTGTGTTTGGTAAGTTTTTTATTGTAGCAGAGAAAAAAAGTGGTAATTTTTGTATGTTTGGTAAAACTTTTGATTTTTTTTATTGTACCAAAACAAAAAAGTGAGAAAATTTGTGGCTCTACCAAACGCACCAAAAGTTACAAAATGTAACTTTTGGTATTTTTTTACTAGTTTTTTAGCCTCCAGACGGGCTCTAACTATGGTTTATATGGTAATAATTTGGCGCCCAATTACAACCGACTTAACTAACGGCTAGGACAACCCTCCGAAAACCCCACCTAATGTGAAGGCTAACCATCAAAATCTTTTTGGAACGGCCAAAAATTCAAACCCCCGCCCCCTCTCTTTCTCTCTCTCTTTCCCACATTCTCTGCTGCAACACATTTCTTCGTTTTGTCTTTCTCATGGTGAAACTCTCTCTCTCCTAGTTTTTTTTTCTTTTTAATGTAAATCCCAACAAAACTCACCATCCAGCCCACCATGGCTTTATTCCTTTCATGTTCTCGCACGACGCTCCTTTTTGTCTGCACATCACAAAAGAAACGAATAAATTAAAAATAAAAATTTGAAAAAATTTACAAAACAGTTAATTAAATTTCCTCCCTTGCGTTGACAAAATTTTACTATCCTGATCTCAGCATATAATGCCCTCCTTGCTTATTAATCATGTGGGTCATCATGTATTTATGCACACACCTGTTATTATTACAAAAACAAAAAGCTAGACCTAGTTAATGACATTTAAAATTTAATATAAATTTTTTATTTTCTTATATTACCATCCTTCAAATAGTTGCATGAATTTACAAGTTTTGATATCCATGACAAGTGTCAGATTAATTTAATTTCTTACTCAATTTTATGCCAAACGTTGAAAAAAAATAGTAGGTAGGATGGTTCAATCCGTTCTCGGGTAAGAATGAACTTAGGTGAGAGAGTGTGTTATTTATGATCTCCAAAAATTGAGAGATTTTGAGTTATATAAGGGAGAGTAGCTAAGTAACATTATGTAATAGCTTAAGTTTTTAGGTTCGGCAACTATTGGTGCCAGAGCAACCCTGCACCCCTTGGATCCAATGCCATACCAAACCTTCTAGGCCACATTTGTTTGCTGGACTTGAACACGAGGTAAGGACATGTTGTTCGTGGACGACCTCTACGGTGGTGGTTGTCGACCTCTACAATGGTTGAGTGAAGGAACTACGGTGACGACCCTTTGTTCTCCACTATTTGTCTGGTTTCTTCTGTCATCTGTCTCTCTACAAGATTCCAAGAATCTTAGTGTTGATTCTGTCATTTTGCTATCCACATGGAGTCCAAAACTCTCTCTCTTCAGTTGACGACATGAAAATTGAATGGATCTAATTAAAATCAATGGTTTAAGGCTGTCAAGATTGCTTTGATAGGTTATGGTAAGAAAAAGCATCTTACCGAGTTGGCCTCTAAACCCTAAGAAAGAGTATGATATGTGGATTCAAGAGGATGCACATATTGTTAGTTTTTTATGGAATTCCATAGAACCACAGGTTGCTAATATGTGTACTCACTTAGATACTTGTAAGAAGATTTGGGACTATATTCGTCTATTATTCTCCAATGACTTGGCTCATATATATGATTTATCTCATAAGTTCTTTCAGTTATAACAATCTGGTAAGTTTGTTACAGATTATTTTGCTTCCCTAAAACAAGTTTATGAGGAGTTAAACTCAATTTAACCGTTGATAATGGATACCATAAAATGTAAAAGCAACGTGAGCAGATGGTGGTATTACAGTTCCTTGTAGGCCTTAACCCAGAATTTGAACCTATGAAAGCTCAAATATTTAGTGGAGTCTCTCTTCCTACATTTGCTGAGACCACCTTAAGAGTTAGACAAGTTGTATCTCAAGATTATTCAAAACAGTTAGATCCTTTTTAATTTGCACTTGTCAGTCATACACCCCCATCTCATGTTAAAAATCGTGGCAATCTTGGTGGTCGTGGAGGGGGTGGACGTGGACGAGGGGGACGTGGGAAAGGATCTTTGCCTCATTACACCAATTGTGGAAAACCTAGGCATACCCATGAGAGATGTTGGGATTTAATAAGCAGACCCCCATACATGGCGAATACAACTACATCTAATGCTCTTGTAGCCACTTCTACAACTGATGAGCATTCACAGACTATTACCTTTTCTGAAGAAGAGTATTTAAGGCTCTTGCAATATCAAATACCTCATTAGGCCTCTTTTCCTACTACTTCTCTTACTCGTGAAGGTAATCCCATTTCATGCCGTTTCACTCATTGTTCTCCCTTTTGGATTATAGATTCTGGTGCGTCTAACCATATGTGTGGAAAATCTATATTGTTTTCTAATATTCAATATTCTTCTTCCCTTTCAGTAATGACTTTCACCTATGGGTCAACCACCACTATCAATGGTGTTGGTATAATAACTCCTTCATCTGCTCTTTCTTTAAATTTAATATTTTATGTTTTTCTCTTTTCCTTTCAATTTGATATCTGTTAGTCTACTTACCAAACATCATCATTGTTCAATTACCTTCTTTTCTGATTCTGTTGTTATTCAGGATATGATGAAATGGGAGAAGATTGGTGGAGGACATGAAGCTGAAAGAGTCTACTATCTTGATACGCCTCGAGCTTGTCCTACGATAACATCTTCTATAGAGGTTCACTATCGTCTCAGTCATCCATTCTTGGATAGGCTAAAGCATATGGTTCCTAGTTTGCATAATTTACAGTTTTTGAATTGTGAGTCTTATCAATTGGGAAAACATCATTGTGTGCCTTTTACTTCTCAAATCAATAAAGGTCGTTGAGTCTATTTTTATTAGTTCATTCAGATGTTTGGGGTCCTAGTTGGGTTACTTCAAAGTTTAGATTTCGAATTTTTGTCACATTTGTGGATGATTTTTCAAGAATGACATGGATTTATATAATGAAAGATTGTTCTAAGCTATTTTCTATTTTTCAAGCTTTTTGTGCTAAAATAAAAACCTAATTTGATTTACCTATGTGAATTCTTCACAGTGACAATGCCAAAGAGTATTTTTTCTAATGCTTTTGCTAACTTCATAACCTTTTATGGTATGCTTCACCAGTCTTCTTATTCAAATACACCACAACAAAATAGGGTTGCTGAACGAAAAAATTTGCATTTCATTAAAATAGCCAGATGTCTACTCTTTCAAATGAATGTCCCCAAAACCTTTTGGAGTGATACTGTTTTAACTGCATGTTATTTAATTAATTGCATGCCTTCTTTCTCAAAGGAGAAATCTCTCATTCTATATTGTTCCCTAACTGTTTTCCCTTCTACCTCAAATTTCTAGGTGTACTTCCTTTGTTCATCAATTAGCTCCTAAAATTGATAAACTAGATGCCCGAGCCTATAAGTACATTTTCTAAGGGTATTCCAGGTTGTAAAAGAGTTATCATTGCTATAGTCCTACTCTTAACTGATTCTTTGTTTGTGCCAATGTCACATTCTTTGAGTCTACCCTATTCTTTTCTCAGCCTCAATCTCAATCCACTCTTGATGAGAGTCTTCCTCTTCCAATTCTCCCAGTTGAAACAATCTCAGCTAGTCACCCTACCCTTTTAACTCCATCTGGTCATTTGTCTTGTCCTGATTTGCAGGTATATACTTGGCTTCAAGAAGTGACTGCTCCGCTTTCTGCTTCCATTGCTCCACCATTAGCTTCTTTTGTGCCGCCTGCACCTGTAAATGATTTAAATGTTTCTATTACTCTTCGGAAAGGTATACATTCTTGCACTTCTCATCCCATCCCTCGTTTTATATTTTATAATGCTTTGCCATCTTCCCATCGATCATTTGTTACATCTTATTTTCTGTTTCTGTTCCTAACACTGTTTCTGAAGCACTTTCTCACCCTAGATTGCATTCTGACATGAACAGTGAGATGCTTGTTCTTTGAGGTAATGATACTTGGGATCTCGTTACTCTTTCACTTGGTAAGTCTGTGGTCGGGTGTCACTAGTTATATACTGTCAAGGTTCATCCTAATAGTAATGTGGACAGGTCAAAGACACGCTTGGTCGTGAAAGGGTATACACAAGTTTATGGTTTGGACTTCTCTGAGACTTTTTCTCCTGTTGCAAAGATTACCTCTGTTCATCTTCTTATCTCTTTGGCTGCATTTTGTCACTAGTCTCTACACGAACTAGATGTGAAAAATACATTTTTGCATGGTGATCTTGCTAAGGAAATGTATATAGAGCAACCTCCCGAGTATGTTGCTCAAGAGGAGTCTAGGTTGGTGTGCAAACTAAAGAAATCCTTATATGGCCTGAAATAATCTCCTCGGGTATAGTCTAGTTGATTTAATACTGCTGTCACTGAATTTAGTCTAGTTCGTTGCAGAGTTAATTACTCAGTTTTTTATCAACATTCTTCTAAAGGGAAGATTTGGCTTCTCATGTATGTAGATGACATTATAATCATAGGTAATGATTCACATGGAATTGCGATCTGAAACTGTTACTTCAAAGTAAGTTTTGCACCAAAGATTTGAGACCATTAAAATGCTTCTTAGGAATTGAGGTCACTCGATCATGTATGGGTATTTCTCTTTCTCAAAGAAAGTATGTCCTTGATCTGTTGACAGAGACAGGTATGTTAGGTTCTAAACATGTGGACACTCTAATGGATCCAAATGTCATGTTGGCTGCTAATCAGGGAGAGTTGTTATATGATCGTAGCCAATTAAAGGTTAGTTGGGAAGCTAAACTATTTGACAATTACCAGACCTCATATATCTTTTGTAACAAGTGTGATCAGTCAGTTCTTAGAATCACCTCACAATAATCATTGGGATGCTATTGTCTAGATTCTGAGATACCTAAAAAATGCACCGGGTACAGGTTTATTGTACAGGGATAATAGGCATACTTTAGTTCAGGGATACACTGATGTCGACTGGGTTGGGTCACCATCAGATAAATAGTCTACTACCAAGTATTGTGTTTTTGTTGGAGGAAATTTAATACTCTGGAAGTGTAAAAAGCAAACAGTAGTAGCATGGTCAAGTGCTGAGTCAAAATATAGAGTTATGGTACACACATCTTGTGAGTTGATCCGGATACAATACATATTAAAAGAATTAGGAGTTCATCATTCATAGCACATGGAATTATTATGTGATAATCAAGCTGCAATTCATATTACCTCTAATCCGGTATTTCATGAGATGACTAAACATGTTGAGGTCGATTGTCATTTTGTAAGAAAAAAGATTTTACAAAATGTGATCAAAACTAACCATGCAAAGTTTGAAGACCAACTTGTAGATTTGTTTACCAAAACTCTTGGAGGCCTTAGAGTGAATTGAAGTTTATTTGTAGTAAGTTTGGAATATATGACATATATGCTTTAACTTGAGGGGGAGTGCTAATGAATGTTTATTCATGTACCTAGGAAAATGTAACTAGTCTAGGTTCTTGATTTGAATTTATTGTATCTGTATAGTTGTGCATAAATACCAAGACTAACAACCCATGTTGGGAGTGTCAAGAACTTTCAGTCCTTTGAGTTTGTAACAGAGGGCTCTAATATAAAAATAGTTTTTCTTGCATGCTTACTGGGTTGGATTACAAAGACTTAATTATGAAAGTTGGATGGCTATAATATAAAAATTAAAAGGCCAGGGATGGCATTATAAAATGAAGCGAAGTTTAAGACTTCTTGAAAATCAGAAGTTGAGCATTAGTATAGCTCTATCTATGACAAATCTGAACACAAACTCTATTGGTATGGCCTGATCATCGTGGTTAACTGCTATCTTTAAAAACAGTGTTTGTCTTGCTGAATTTTGTATATTTTGTTGTTTATGACATAGTTTGATTGAAGAAGGCGAAAGAATTTTGATTTTAATCATTTCATATGCTTTTGATATTTATGTTCTGGGAAGACCTTTCTGCAATCTACAACAGCGAGACTTGAAGAATGGAGGATCAAATGAATAAATACAGAGGAATGGATGAGGCATCGACAACTACCGCCAGATCTTCAAGATCGTGTTTGTCGGTTTGTTCAATACAAATGGATTGCTACAAGGGGAGTAGATGAGGAAGAAATATTGCAGACTTTGCCTTTGGACATCCAACGTCAAATCCAAAGGCATCTTTGTCTTGGCCTTGTTCGACACATAAGTTCTCCCCTCCTCCCCCCCTCCAAAAAAAAAAAAAAAAAATTATTCTGTTAGAAATTTGTGTGTGATGACATTTCAACTTTACAAGCTTCACATATTAGAAATTTCAATTTGCTCATATTTGGTACGGCACTTATTTCAATTACAAGAAGTGCATAAATTTGGAAGTAATGGAGCTTCATTCGATAGTAGACAAATTGCTGTGGATTATTTATCCAGAGATCATAGAAGAAACAAAGAATATGCTATCTCAAATGTATGCATCTTATTTGACTTCAACAGTAGATAGCTTCAATTGGCTATTTTATTTTACTAGTTACTACACAAGTACATGGTACATCAAGTCGTAGTTCAAGCTGCAGTCTGGCAACTATTGAAGTTATCACTGGACTAAGCAAATGAGACTTTCCTTTTTATTTTTTTATTTTTTCTTCCCTTTGAGAAGTTAAAGGGGACCAGTTCTGCAAGATGCATGATGTTGCCTCCTCCTGAGTTTGAGCCACAGAAAACTTTCTCGTGTTTATTGGCTCTGAGTTGATTCAAGCCATATGCTTCACATTTTTGAGATATCCTGGTAGATTAAGCAGCTGAACTTGCTTGCAAGTCATGGTTTTACATAAACCAGGCAATTAAATGTGTTCAAGTTTGCTATTTAGAGACAAAAACCTGAGTAACTAGAGACTGTTTCTGAGTGTTGAATCTACAACCTCCAGGTTGCAAAGGAATAACTTTACTGGGCGCAAAGACTCACCCCTCAGTTTGCTATTTAAAGATACTATTTTAGAACACGTTTAACTGAGTTATTTGAAGTTACATCATTATTGAGATTTTATTTGGCTCGGTTTTTGGTTAATCTTCCCTTTTTCTTTCAAAGTTAATTACCTTAGAAGATGAAATTGGACCTTGATAAATATTTCTAGTTGCTTTCTGGCAGGCTAACTTTGTCAAGAATATCTTCTGTTCTAATTTGATTTACTGAACATACTACTTTGTCTCATTTGCAGGTTCCTTTCTTCTCACAAATGGATGATCAGCTTTTGGATGCGATATGTGAACATCTTGTCACATCTTTGAGCACCAAAGACAGCTACATTGTTCGGGAAGACGATCCAGTCAACAAGATGCTTTTCATCATTAGAGGACAGCTCGAGAGCTCCACAACCACAGTGGCCGCTCTGGATTCTTCAACTCCATTACTCTCAAACCTGGTGACTTCTGTGGCGAAGAATTGCTGACATGGGCTTTAATGCCATCCTCAAACCTAAACCTTCCATCCTTGACTCGAACAGTCAAACCCCTTACTGAAGTCGAAGCATTTGCACTTAGAGCCGAAGACCTCAATTTGTCGCGAATCAGTTTAAACGTCTTCACAGTAAGAAATTACAGCTTGCTTTTCGATACTATTCCCACCAATGGAGAACTAGGGGGGCTTGTTTCATACAAGCTGCTTGGAGACGACTTAAAAGGAAGAAGCCGCAAGAAGACTTGTCGAGACACGGGAACCTGTATTATACGCATCCTCTTCGAGAGAGTGATTACGATGGCAGTGTTTATGAGGTGGATGCTGGTGATAACAACCCCGCCACAGATAATAGTGCACAGCACCTTAGCGCTACCATTTTGGCCTCAAAATTTGCTGCAAATACTAGAAGGTTGTTGCCCAGAAGGTCTCACTGGTTGAGCCTGCTGCCTCCAACTTAAAGATGCCAAAGCTGTTTAAGCCTGTGGAACCTGATTTCTCTTCCGAGTAGGAACGTTATGATGATCAGCTAATCTCAGAAGGACAATTGATGCATTGGGTAGAGTTCCTTTAATATAGATACGCAGATAAATAAAAGATTTTTCAATTGATACGTGCCTTGAAGTTTCTGAAGAATTATAGCTGAGTTTGTGACCATAATAGCTACCTAGGAACTATGAACTAGTGTCGCCTCAAAGTTGGACTCACGAGAGACTTGACACGTCGGTGACTCATTTTCAATTGTCAAGACTCATCTTAAGAAAATTATTATTATTATTTATAATGGTTTGTTGGCTTTTAAGTTATGAAATATAGTTTATTATCATTTTAGATAGTATGTAATCATTATTTAATTTTTTTATTGACTTTTAAATTATGAAATATATGATTTTTATTTAGTTAGTGCTATAATATATTGTTTCTGTTTTTCTTAACCAAATATTAATATTTGAGACATAAAAATATAAATAAATATATGTTATCACCAAGTTGTCGTTATATTGGGTCTTGTACGTCGAGTAGGTACTGTTGGAATAAATTTTAAACAATTGTATGCAAAGATTGGAATATTGATTACATAAAAATAAAATATGCGGAAGCGTACCGGATTGTGATTGCTCCATCTTCAACTCTGAAAGATCAAAATTATTAGGGCTTGGTCTTCCTCTCTATCACAATCAATATGACGGTTATCAATGGGAACAACTGTCTGCATATTGTGAAGAGAAGGGACCTAGCCATTATATAGAGGGTGAACCCTAGTCTTACTGGGCCATCCCATAAAAGGCCTGCAGTGGGCTTAACAATTGGCCCACACTAACTGTCTATCCTCATTATCCCTATTAGGTGCACATAAGCCCAACAAAATAGATCACAACAATATGGGGCTTATCATGTACGTTCTCATATTTAACTTGGTTCTAACCCGTTTTTGACAAAATAAAAAAATTAATTAATATATGCTCAACATATGAAAAAATTCCAACATTCTCCCACTTGAGCAAACATTAATTATTTCTTTTTTAATTTAAAAAAAATTTAAAAATGACTCTCGGGTTAGAGACTATATGTGGCCACATTCCAAATCCAAGTAAAGATGAGAAATAACACCTAAAACAATCCCGTCCAACAAGATAATTAACATCGAACCAAGGCAGACATTACACTTATAATACATGTAATACTACTCATGATTACAAATATCAACGATCTTATCGACATGGATCAAATGAGGTAGTGTGGTGGAAATTAGCACTCAATAGGTGATCTCATAAATGTGCTAATCTCTTATCAGTCCAATTCTCTTTAGATATGCTCATCAAACAAGCAAAAGAATTCAAAGGTTTCAAATGGAAACCAATATGCCTTACACAAAATATCTCAAAAGTAAGGTAAGACATATTCTAAAATGCTTAAGTAACAAGAACTTAAGACTTCAAATATAACATATATACAAAAATCATGAATATATTCATGTACCAATGTTATCAAAAGATCATAAATGATAACTTTCATTCAATATCAATAAGAATGAGAAATTATAAGTCTCAATAATAAAAAAAAAAAATTGTTACATAATGTAAAGAAATAACTCCCACTAACCAAGTACATCAAAGGACTCTATAACACCCATGTTAGAAACATGCCTATTAAAAACAATAGGTCTAAGTCCCTTGGTCAAGGGGTCTGCCATCATTCGATCGGTATCAATATGCTCAATGATAATGTCTCCTTTCTTTACAAAATCTCTAACAGATAAATATTTGATCTCTATATCCTTAGACCCACTTGAAGATTTGTTGTTTTTAGAAAAGAAAACGGCCGCACTATTATCACAAAAAATCTTTAGTGGTCTAGCTAGAGAATCAATTACCTTAAGTTCTGAAATAAAATTTCGCAACCAAATAGCATGAGTTGCAGCGCCAAAACAGGCTACAAACTCAGCATGCATAGTAGAGGATACTGTAAGAGTTTGCTTGACACTTTTCCAAGAAACAGCTCCACCGGCTAGCATAAATATGTATCCTGAAGTAGACTTCATGTCATCCACACATCCAGCAAAATCTGAATCTGAATAACCAATAACCTCAAGATTGTCAACTCTTTTATAAACAAGCATATAGCTTTTAGTTCTCTGTAAATATCTCATAACTTTCTTTGCAGCTATCCAATGATCCATTCCAGGGTTCGAGAGATACCTTCCAAGAACACTGACTGCAAAAGCTATATCCGGCCATGTACATACCTGTGCATACATAAGTCTACCAATTGCACTAGCGTAGGGTACGTTCTGCTTGGCTTTCACCTCAAGATCATTCTTTCGACTTTGACTCTTGCTAAATTTATCTCCCTTCACAACTGGAACTTCACCAGGTCGACAATTTTGCATATTAAAATTCTCAAGCACACGATTAATGTATCCCTTTTGAGAAAGCCCCAGCATACCACGAGATCTATCACGAATAATCTCAATGCCCAAAACAAATAAGGCTTCTCCAAGATCTTTCATATCAAAAGTGCTAGACAACAGTAACTTAGTATCTCTCAGAAGACCCAAATCAGTACTAGCAAGAAGGATGTCATCAACATAAAGAATAAGAAAGATAAAATTTCTCCCACTGACCTTGAGATATATGCATTGATCAACCTTATTTTCAACAAATCCAAAAGAAGTGACTATTTCATCAAATTTCAAGTACCATTGCCGTGAAGCTTGTTTCAAACCATAGATAGACTTTTTCAACTTACACACCATGTGTTCCTTACCTTTTACCCTGAAACCTTCTGATTGTGTCATATAAATCTCCTTATCTAGGTTACCATTCAAAAAAGCAGTCTTAACATCCATTTGGTGGAGCTCCAAATCAAAATGAGCTACCAAAGCCAGAGACTCTTGAAAAATTTTAAATTTTTAAAAATGAAGTTGAAAAACAATTGTCAAAAGTCATTAAAATTGTGAGGTCTGACCGTGGTGGTGAGTATTATGGTATAAATGATGTCACTGGACATCATATGGGATCGTTTGCCAAGTACTTACAAGAATGTGGGATTGTTGCCCAATATACCATGCCTGGTAGTCCTGAACAGAATGGTGTGGCTGAAAAGCATAATCGCACCCTTAAAGATATGATGAGGAGTATGATGAGTAGGTCTAACTTGCCCACATACCTTTGGGGAAAAGCCATTAAGTGTGCCCTTTATATCCTTAATAGAGTCCCTAGTAAATCTGTTCCCAAAACACTTTTTCAATTATGGACTGGTAGAAACCTAGCCTTAATCATCTTCGTGTTTGGGGTTGTCCAGCAGAAGTGAGAATTTATAACCCATTTGAGAGAAAAACCGATCCCAGAACCACCCGTTGTTACTTCATTGGGTACCCAGATCATTCTAAAGGATACAGGTTCTACTTTCCCACACCGGGTGCTAGGATTGTTGAGTCTCAGATAGCAAAGTTCTTAGAGCTTGATACTGTTGATGTGGTGATATCACAACCAATCGTTAAGGATAAGGAAGTTAAGGTAATTCCTATTCCTTTACCTACCATTCAACAAAGTGTTGAGCCTGCACCTGTTCACAGAGATGATCATCAGCAACTTGAGCTTGACACCGTACCTGCCCCTACTATTGTTCCAACTCCTGCACCTGTTGAGTCTATTCCAGAAGCTCTTGCTAGGAGATCTGGAAGACAGAGAATATCTGCTATTTCTGATGAGTACATTGTTTATCTTGGAGAGAATGACTACGATGTGGGTCCTGTAATTGATCCAGTGAGTTTTGCTAATGCTGTTTCAAGCCCTCAATCCAGCATGTGGATGGATGCCATGTCAGATGAAATGCAATCTATGGCACATAATAAAGTATGGGAGCTCGTTGATCCACCCATAGATTGTAAGCCTATTGGTTGTAAATGGGTGTTTAAAACTAAGAAGGACTCTAAAGGGCATATTGAGAGATTTAAGGCTAGATTGGTTGCTAAGGGTTTTACTCAAAGGGAAGGAGTCGATTATAATGAGACATTTTCACCTGTTTCTTCAAAGGACTCATTTAGGATTATTATGGCTTTGGTAGCTCATTTTGATTTGGAGCTCCACCAAATGGATGTTAAGACTGCTTTTTTGAATGGTAACCTAGATAAGGATATTTATATGATACAACCAGAAGGTTTCAGGGTAAAAGGTAAGGAACACATGGTGTGTAAGTTGAAAAAGTCTATCTATGGTTTGAAACAAGCTTCACGGCAATGGTACTTGAAATTTGATGAAATAGTCACTTCTTTTGGATTTGTTGAAAATAAGGTTGATCAATGCATATATCTCAAGGTCAGTGGGAGAAAGTTTATCTTTCTTATTCTTTATGTTGATGACATCCTTCTTGCTAGTACTGATTTGGGTCTTCTGAGAGATACTAAGTTGCTATTGTCTAGTACTTTTGATATGAAAGATCTTGGAGAAGCCTCATTTGTTTTTGGCATTGAGATTATTCGTGATAGATCTCGTGGTATGCTAGGGCTTTCTCAAAAGGGATACATTAATCGTGTGCTTGAGAAGTTTATAAGAAAAATATAGCCAAAACGAGAGAAATCATCAATGAAAGTGAGAAAATATTTGTTTCCACAAAAGGTAGTAGTGTAAGGTCTACTTATGTCAGTGTGTATAACTTCAAGTAGGCCACTACTGCGGGTTACACAATTTTTCTTAGTCTTAGTTAGCTTTCCACGAATACAGTCAACACAGGTGTCTGAGTCCCCAAAATCAAGTGGCATTAGAATATCATCATTAATAATTCTTTGGATTCTTTCCTTAGAAATATGACCCAATCTTTTATGCCATAGAAAGAAGACTTATCTTTAATTTTAGGTCTCTTAGACACACTATTATCAACATGAAAGGAAGCATACTCAAAATTATGGACTAAATTCAACTTATATAAACCATTATTCAAAATACCATGCCCAACAATCTGAGAATTATGAAATAAATCAACCATGCCATTATGAAATTGAAAACAATAACCCATTTGGTCTAAAGAAGAAACAGAAATTAAATTTCGTCTAAAAGATAGTACATAAAAAGTATTTTCCAAAATAAGTTTAAAACCAGACTCTAAATTTAAAAAAATATCTCCTATGAACTCGACTCTAACTGCTTCGTCATTCCCTACTTTGAGCTGCGCTTCATTCTCACTTGGCTTCCGTTTGCTTTTGAATCCCTACAAGGATATAGCAACATGAACAGTTGCACCACTGTCAAACCACCAAGAATTTGATGGGACATCAATTAAATTGGATTCAAAGCAAACTAAAGCAAGTGAGTTACCTCCTTCATTTTTCTTTTTCTCTAACCAAGCTTGAAATTTGGTGCAATCCCTCCTAATGTGGCCCTTCTTTCTACAGAAAAAACACTTGACCTCTTTCTTTATAACAGCGTTTGGACCTAACACATTTTGAGGCTAACCATTACCTTTACCCTGCTTGTAAGTGTCTTGACCCTTATGAGGAGTATTGCCCTTAGGTTTCCTACGGTTCCCAAAATTCCCCTTTCTATGACTAGGTTTGGATTGAGAAACAAACATGGCAGGAATGGTTTTCTCCTTCTTAAGTTTCTCTTCCTCTAAAACACATGTGGCAATAAGATCATTCACACTCCAGGACTCATCTTGGGTATTGTAGGCAGTTTTTATCTGGTTAAACTCTGGTGGAAGAGAATTAAGGGCATGGTGAACAATAAACTCATCAGAGATTGTGACATCAAGGTTTTTAAGTTTGGACTGGATAAACACAAGTTTGAGAATATACTCTCGTACTCCACTCACACTGTCATATTTCAAAGTGGTAATCTCATTCATTAGGGTCCCAGTTTCAGCCTTACTGGATACTTTATATCTCTGTCCCACAGCATCAAACAGTGTCTTGGCATTATTGGTCTCAGGCAGACCACTCAAAAGATGCTCTGAGATAGATCTCTTAATCGCTAAAAGACTTAGGCGATTAGATCTCTCCTGTTTTGCGTACAACTCCTTTTCAGATGCTGTACTAGTAGCAGTAAGTGCGGCAGGTTCAGGCTCTCTCAAGGCCATATCTATGTCAACAATTCCTAAGGCAAACTCAATGTCTTGTTTCCACTTCTTATAATTCAAGCAATTAAGTAAGACAACAGTAGTATTGTTATTGTTGACTGCAAAAGTAACTGAATAAAAAACAAAATAAAATAATGATTAGCAATCAGCAGCAAAAAACAAATATGCTTTAAACTTAATCAAGCATAAACCATAAAGGATGGCTCGGTGCATCATTGCCGTCTCCCCTTTGGGCAAAGAGTGCAACATGCTATGAGATCCCTTCAGTAAACCACCAATGAAAATACCTAGATTAGAAAGTTCAATCTCCTTTGGGCAGAAAGAACATTCTTACCCAAATATTCTCTGATCAGTCACTGATTTTAACCCTGTCATTAGTACATACGATAACCCCCTTTGGGCAGGTTATTATATGTAATAATACAATGGCTCGTCATGTTCAAATATGCAAGAAATATCAAGAATCAACAGGCGTACCTCTTTGGGCAGTAACGCTAGTGTCAACCAAATATTTCTTGCCATGACATAATTATACATAAATTGCTCATGATTGTAATTATTATTTTATACCCTTAAAAAATGTGCCCCAAAAAAAATATTTAAATAGGCACTTTTCAGGCCATCAAATAGCCCAAAAAAATATTTTAATATTATACAATTAAAACCAGTGAGAGTAGATGTTAACTTTAAAACCAGAATATCAAAATTAGATAACCAGTAAAATTTCACCAAAAAATACTTCACGATTTTCAAGATATTGCCAAATGTATATATATATATATATATATATATATAAAATAAGGCCCAAAAAAATTCCTAACAGATTCCAAAAAAAAAAAATTCCAGAAAAATAAATTTTTTTTTTTTTTGGGAACAATAATAAATAATTGTACAAAAATTTGTAACAGAAAATAAGCTCCCACTATTTATACATATTCCAAAACGGAAAAGTATAGACTTGGAACTGTGCAGATTATATGTATATATATATATTTAATGAAAACCTCCGAAAGTATATATTCACACACTTCGGAAAGTCCTTAGTCTATGTACATACAAGTGTTTAGTTCACTTTATATACATATATATATATATATATATTTAATGAATAGCAAAAGTCATGGTTTCCATGTACGTCCAGGTCCCTTTTTTTTTTTTTTTTTTTTTTGGAATTAAAGTGAAAGTCCCAGAAAGGGTCTCTTTGCCTCACGGAATTCCAACCTTAAAAGGGCTTTGCCGGATTGGAATCCAGTCGCGGGTTTGATCTAATTAATCGGTACAGACAACCGAATTGACACACAGAACACAATTGGAAAGATTTCAAATCGAAAATTTACAAAATCAAAACTTTGAAAAAACCTTAAGGCTCAACTGTGGCAGATTTATTACAAAATCGGATGGTTTTGATAAACTAAGTACGAATCTAGGTTACGATCCAAGGCAAACTACGTACAGACTTTTTCACCGCTACAATACAAGTTAAATTTCAAATTTTATATCAAAATTTTTTTCTTATTTCAAGAGGAATAAAAGCCCGTTATTAGATTGCAAAAAAACAACAGATGAATTATTTGTATCAATCAACACAAGATCCGGTTCAAAACTTTGAAATCAAAGTTTAATATGAAAAATAAAAAAAAAAAATTCCAAATTCACATACAATTGGCTCTGATACCAATTGTTGGAATAAATTTTAAACAATTGTATGCAAAGATTGGAATATTGATTACATAAAAATAAAATATGCGGAAGCGTACCGGATTGTGATTGCTCCATATTCAACTCTGAAAGATCAAAATTATTAGGGCTTGGTCTTCCTCTCTATCACAATCAATATGACGGTTATCAATGGGAACAACTGTCTGCATATTGTGAAGAGAAGGGACCTAGCCATTATATAGAGGGTGAACCCTAGTTTTACTGGGCCTTCCCATAAAAGGCCTGCAGTGGGCTTAACAATTGGCCCACACTAACCGTCTATCCTCATTATCCCTATTAGGTGCACATAAGCCCAACAAAATAGATCACAACAATATGGGGCTTATCATGTACGTTCTCATATTTAACTTGGTTCTAACCCGTTTTTGACAAAATAAAAAAATTAGTTAATATATGCTCAACATATGAAAAAATTCCAACAGGTACATCTGTATCATGTCATGCATTATTTGAAGTTGGTGTCTGTACTTCTTATATAGCCAATGGAGGAAGCCAAGAGTAATTTGTCACTGTTGATGGTGCATCACCAGTGTTCTAATACTAGAAGTTGTACGGAATAAAATTCGAAGTCATGTTGACAATGTCCAAAATTTCTTTTCAATCCGTATTATTTTTCATTATATGCCAACCCAAATATATGCATTATATTAGTATTCTACAACTAGATTTTTAATCTCATGGTGGTATTAGATACGGGACTGGGTGTAGCAGTAAAATTAATTATTATATTAGTGATTCACAACCTTTCCTAGTGCTTGAATTTTGCTTTGGATTAAGATTCATTACTGGAAAAGCACTTTTTAGTGATTGTAAAAAGTGTCGTTAATTATACATGTAAAAGTAGTTGCTAATGGTGACAAATTCTTGACAATCACTAATTTGGAAGTGATAAAATGTTTTAGCAACCGTTTGGTGGCAATCACTAGATATAGTGACGGGTTCTAGCAGTTGCAAAAAATGAAATTTAATGGGATTCAAAACCACTGTGAAAGGACAATAGCTAAAGGTATAATGACGGTCATTACAGAAAAGCCTCTAGAACTATTAGATATTGCTAAAGATATAATGATAGTCGCTAAAGATGTCTACTCTTACATATAATCATTAAATCCTTGTATATATATTTGTGCATAATCTGTATTACTTATCAATCACATTCACAAAGCTAAATCTATACTCAAATTCACAAGACAATTCTAACTAAAAGTTAATAATTGAAACAAATATTTATTGTACAAGAACAAAATTTATAATTTTACAAGTAGAAAATTTATCCAAGTTACAAAATATTAGAAATACAATTGAAAAAACAATCTCTGCTTCTGGAAGTGTAGCTGGCACAAATCAAACTTGAAAATTTAATATATAATTAGTCTTGAAATTATCATTAATAAAACTTAAATTTAATAATGAAATATGTCGACTGCAGGCGCCTCATGAATTAGAACCCTGCATCACTCATTCCGACAAGTCTTTAACATTTAGGAGGTGTTGCGTGTGTCATCTTGAATCAACCAAGTTTGTACACTCAGTTTTATTTATTAACTCAAAATATGATTGTACAAAGTTTAACTAAAACTTGAAACTATAATTGTCGACCATAGGCATGCCAGAACTCATAATCACACGCCGTTCATTCTTACAAATTTCTAGTTCCTAGAAGCCGCTGCGCATTGTTGAGTCAAAATACGAATGCATAAAGTTTCAAGTTTAAACTTGAAACTACAACTATTAACTACGGGTAACACGTTACTTAGAATTCTGTGTCATTTGTTCCTACTAGTCCTTAGCTCCTAGGAAGCTTCATGTGTCGAGTCTTGCGTATAACCTATATCTGTTTGCTTGGTTTGGTCTATTAACTCAATATGTGAACTTCCTAAGTTTCGTGTTTAAACTTGAAGGTACAATTGTTGACTCAAAATCTCGAGACTCAAAATCTTGCCCCTTTTATTCCCACAAATAACTAGTGCATAGGAGTAGCTATTGAAAATCCGTATACTATATATCCGAAATATTATACCAAAAAAAAGGAAAAAAAAAAGAATAACAAAATGAAGGTAAAAGAGACATAAAATTTTAACTAGAAAAATCTAAATCGAAAAAAAACCTTGAAATTTTCATTATAAACACAATTTTGGCTACAAACACTCTCAACTAGAGGATAGTTTCAAATCCATGAATGTATATCGTTGACTCCTTACTCTAAACCTTAATGCCCCAAACATAAGCAAAAGTCAATCTTCAAATTTTTTAAAAACAATCATATCCTCAGCGATTTGGTGAATTTATAGCACACACGATCTAACATCATTCGAATTACTGCATAAAATAAAATAAAATAAAATTAATTTGAACACGATTCGTATGATGAGAGGAAAATTTAATATATATTTTCTTTATTTTTAGTTACTAGCCTATTTATTTTTATTATTTTTATTTTTCAAAAATATTCCAATTTATATTAATAAAAAATTATAATTAAAAAATAATTTTAAGTGTTAACAAAATATAGTGTGAGAGAGGATATCAATGAGAAAGAGTAAAAGAAAAAAGCTAAAAAAAATGAATTTAAATGGGAGTCATTAGATTTCTTCCAAAAACTCCAACGGCTCATATTGTAATGGGCCGTAATCTGTTGAACAGTGCACTGAACATAATCTCAACCCAAGTATACCTAGCTAATTCTTAAGGATTCATGCTACTAAGACAATATTTGACACGTAGGAATAAAATACAATAGAATAAAATGAGAGATGAGAATGAAATTAAATGCTCATTCTACTTTTTTTTTTAGTTGCCGATATAAAAAAACATGAGAATGGAATAGACGTTCATTTTTTTATAATTTGATTACATATTTTAAATACGATGAAATAAAATGAAAAGTAATAAAAATTACTAACATCAATTTTTTAAAAATTATAAATAAATTTAATTTTTTTTACGTTTACAATTATAAAAAATTATGTTGATGAATATTTCTCATCTTTTGAGAAGCACATAATACAAATTTAAGCAAAAAAAGACTTAATGATAAAATGATAATTTTTTGGCCCAAATTGGAATTCGTTTGAAATTTGCTTAACTGATAAAAATATGTAAGAAATTTTTTTCAACAACTTAAAAAGCTCATATTATGAATTCAGGCCTAAAACCAGGGCAAGGGATAACATGATATATATATATATATATATATATTTTTGCCCACGGAATCGACACAAAATTTGCTATGTAAATAAGAAACTTATTTAAGAATATTTCTCAAATTTTTTAAGAATCCCAAAATGTGGTTGAAAATGGCTCAAGTGTAAAACTATCATTTTCTAGTTTGCGTTTAGATCGGATAAAAAATTTCTTAACTAATAATCTGAAAAATTCACCATGATATATTTGAGCCATGCATAATATCATGAAAAATGGATACAAATTTTTGACCTCAACAAATAAGTGCTTGGGCCAATAAAATGCTACCTAATGGAGCGATCATTGGAGAGGTGACAAAACCTTATACTTTTCGTTACAAAACTAATAAACTGGAAAAAGATGGATTATTTTGTGACATGTCAATGCATTTTATTAGCCTTTTAGGAAGTTCAAAATATGAATTTGAGGCAAAAATAGGCTTAAGGGTAAAATAGTTATTTTATACTTCGAATTCAAATCGAGTCAAAATTTACTTAATTATTAAGAAATATGTAAATAAATATTTTTTAACCTTTTGGGCAGCTTGCAATATGAATTTAATCCAGAAAGGGGGCAAAGGTAAAATTATCATTTTATAGCTTGAGTTTGGATTGAGCCAAAATTTACTTATCTATTAAAAAATATATCAATGAATATATTTTTAGCCTTTTGGGAAGTGCAGAAGACAAATCTAAGCCCAAAATGGGTCTAGAGGTTATATGGTCATTTTACGATCCCAATTCGAGTCAAACTAAAATTTACTTAACTATTAGAAATTATGTTGATGGATATTTTTTATCTTTTGGATAGCCTAGAATGTGAATTTGAGTAAAAATAATGCCGAGGGCTAAAATCATCATTTTATACCTCGAGTTCGGATTGAGTTAAAATTGCTTAACTATTAAGAAATATGTCAATAAATATTTTTTTTTACCTTTACGAGAAGTCCAAAATACTAATCTAGGCCAAAAATGACTAAAGTATAAAATGATCATTTTATGACCCAGGACTAGATGAGTATGAGAGATGAAATGCTTGAGTAGTAATGGACCTTAAAAATGATCATTTTATGATCCAAGTTTAGATTAGTATGAGAGATGAAATGCTTGAGTGGTAATGGACCTTCTCTTTTTCCAAAAAGAAATGAAAATTAGGTAATAAAATGGAATATAGTTTCTTAGGGAATGATCATTCTTGTTCTAAAAAATTGTACCAAATGTGGTAATAGCATGAAAATATAAAAATGATCATTCCATTTCATTATAAACTAACCGTAGCTATGTGTCCAGCCTCGACAATAATCACTTTTTTGTCTTTTTCCTTTTTTTTTTTAACAACTTCTAAATGATGGTTTATAACTACCACATTCGAGCACCTCAAGTTTTAACTTATTCGAGCCTAACTTAAGCAATTCATTCTAAATTCAAACTTAAACTCGATTCGAATTTTTATATAGGCTCAAGTTCATGTCGAAGAGCTTGGCTCAATAAAGAAAAATTTCGACTTAAACTCAGCTCAAAAATAACTCGATTAAAGCAAAACAACACCCTTTTAGTTTAAAATATAATAAATAAAATATTATAAAAAATATAATAAAAATATGATTAAAAATTATAAAAATATTATTATATATATTATTTTATTGAACTGTCTCGTGAGCTTTCAAGCCGAACTTTTTCAAACTTGAATTTGAGTTCTAATATAAAACGAGTTATAAATCAAGCTTAATTCAAGTTTATTTTAGTCATGAACCGAACTCGAGCCGAGTTTTTTTGAGTCAAATTCAAATAGTCCACAAATAACTCGATTCGTTTTCACTCTTAGCCATAACCACATGCTATGATGATTTGATAGTGAAATAAAACCAATTGCAAGCTTGCCGGTGCCGTTAATTATATTGCTTTGAAGTAATTTACGTAAAAACATAAAGACAAGTTACTTTTTTGTGACTGCGAAAAATGAGGGCTGTTGCCTTATCAAAAATCAGAGTTAGTTTACTTAGAAGTTCAAAATTATCGAGCATAACAAATTTAATAAAATTGGTAGAGTAAATCCCTTTTTACTTGTTAATTGTAACAAATCTTTTCAAATTCTATTTATATTTAAGTAGGTAACTTTTTGTCAAACATGTTGAGAAATTAATATATATAATACGAATTAAATGGAATTTAATTTCTTTCTTAAGTTGATTTAATTGTCATAGGTGCCAAGAAAATCAGTGCACATTATAATAATTAAATAAAATTATCATTAATTAATCTCGCAATCAATCCACTTGGCTGATTAAAAAAAGTTATAATTAAAGAAAATTTTTGATCTCCTGTCCTACGTCCTCGTAACGAACAAGCATCCAACTGGTGGCTTTCCCCTATTGAAAAAAGCTAAAAAAAAAAAAAAAAAAAAAGGTTAGAGATTGTTTTTTGAAGAAAATTAAAGAGAATTAAAAAAATTAACAAATATTTTAGAGAAATTTGAAACTCCAAATAACATTTAACAAAAAATGTTAAAATAACTAAAATTTTAGGTATTTTTTCTATTTTATTCCTTCCTCTCACATTTTCATCTTCTTTTTTTCACAAAAATCTCAAAAAATAAATAAAAATATACGATTTTTGAACATTTTGTAAAGAAAATTGATAAAATATGTGTGCACGCGTGAGAGAGAGAGAGAGAGAGAGAGAGAGGAGTAAAATAATAAAAATAACTAAAATTTTGGTTAGTTTGACATTTTATGTTAAATTTTAACAGCTGATTTTATAAGTAGGGGTAAACAATATTTCAGAATGTGGGAGACAAGTGTAATTTTTAAATGTTATAGGTGCTAAGTGTAATTATTCAAAATATAAAGAAAGATGAATATAATTTACCATAAAAAAATGATGAAATTTTACATTAGAAGCCAAATTAGTATTCCGTTCCTTTATATATAAGGTTAGTTTAAATTGGTTAGGATTTTAAGTACTCTTGAACTCTCATTCTCAAGTGAATTATGTGAAACTTTTTTTCTTCTTTATTGGAGCCATACTTAACCTTTATTAAGAATATTACAATGGAGTACTCAATCCACGATATTTTGAAAAAGTGAAGACCAACATACAGATAGATGTCAGCTTGGTGACATTAAATTTATAGGTTGGTTCGAATAAATTTATTTTTTTTTAATTTAAAAAAAAAGATAAATGTATTTGAACTATTAAATTTTAATTCAATGACTTATAATTTCACTGTCACTGAATTGACAGCTCAACTATATTGAACCCCGATTCCCGATACTGTTACCTTTTGCGGAGCTTGAGGAAAATATGTATTGTTGCAATTGATCAAAAGTAATCAACAGTCATATCAAACAAGAAAAAGGATGATCAACAAAATTAGAAAGTAATCAATAACCTTTTATTATACGTGCAAGTCGCTTTCCCAACCACTGACAAGAAAATTCAACCGTTTCCATCATGCGATGCTGCAACTTCTTTTTTTTTTTTTTTTTTTTTTTTTTTTTAAGCAGCTTGTTTGGTATGGAGTTGAAATGTTACTCTTATAAAAATTTACCTCTTTTAATTTTAATTAATATACTTTTTTAAAATTTAAATGAGTTAATATTTATCACTGTTGAGAGATTAATTAGTAACCTTTTAGAGAGTGAATAAAAAATATAAAATTTCAAGAATCAAATGATAACGAAATTATATTATTAATTTTTAATTTCATACTGAAAGCATTCTAAGACTAAGTTTGATTAAAAAATTAAATGATAGGAAATAAATAATATCATGGGATAATGTTTTGAATTGAACATAATATAGGATTGTTTATTTTAATATGAATTTTTTTTTATTATTTGATTGATAGGATATAAAATTCAATAAGAAATGTGATTTTATAGACGAAGTAGTAAAAAAAAATTCTTTTAAATTTTGATAGAAAACTAATCCAACCATAAGATATTAAATACCATACCCGGTGTTGTATATCCCCTATTTTAAGGCATATGAAATTCAGAGTAAATTCCACATCAAGTCTGCATCTTTTTACCAAGCACAAGATGAGCTGAATCCTACAAATGGATAATCTAATTCCCCACTTCATATCTGACGAACTAACATTGTCTGGCAGTTTCTCTTAATTTACCAACTAGCCTTGTATCTTT
Organism: Vitellaria paradoxa; assembly: GCA_019916065.1. Taxonomy (NCBI): domain Eukaryota; kingdom Viridiplantae; phylum Streptophyta; class Magnoliopsida; order Ericales; family Sapotaceae; genus Vitellaria; species Vitellaria paradoxa. Next base: position 327,887 of record JAINTL010000053.1, read on the forward strand.
TTACCAAACACGAAATGAGCTGAATCCTACAAATGAATAATCTAATTCCCCACCTCATATCTCACTAACATTGCCTAATTTACCAACTGGCGTCATGTGCTTTGTCTACTATTCTAGTAGTCTTTCCTAATTTGTCAACTAGCCTCGTGTGTGTATGTCGACTTTCCTTCCTTCACTTTGTCTTTAACTAAACCCTTCCAACGGTCTTGGACCACACCACAGTCAGACCATTCAAAATATAGATCGATGGATTCAGAATTAGACAATTCAAATACTTAAATAACTGATGAAAAAAAAAAACAAAAACAGCATCATTGCATAAAAATAGAATCTAACTCTATATATGTCCAAGTCCCCTCCATCCATGTAAAAAATAAATAAATAAATAAAATATGATAAAGCCTCTACATAAAATTAAAATAAAAAATGAATATAATTATATAATCATAATTCAATTAATTCTATCTTTTTTAAAATTAGAAAAAAATAATAGATTTTATTTTTATAATTTTAATTTACACCATAATAATGGGGTATGATTGTGGGTCTCTTATTTTGAAACAAACAACACTTGATAATAAATTTTTATTATAACAATGGCACTAAAACTAGTTTTACTAATTTTTGGATAAAACAAATTTTCATAAAATAATTTTTTATTTTTTATTTTTTTAACCTGAGTAAAAAAAAATGTATGCAGAAAAAGAAAAAAAAAAGGCAATTATTTTTACAAAAGTGTTGGCTTAAGGTCCATAGATTTTGTAGTTAGCTCCGAAAGCGAGATTTCATTATGAATTAAGGAAAGGGACATAGCTTAAATTTACAATTCAATGAAAGAATTCGCGGTCGGACATCCCACACCACAAAAATCAATAGGACTATTCGTGGAGCCATTGACGATACAAATGGAAGTCGAATGAGGATTCCTTTGTCTTTTCGTAATTATTTACGAGATTTTGACATTATTCAGAAGAGAGAAAAAAAAAAAAGAAAAAAAGAAAAACGATTAAAGTGTGTTTGGGTACCCCAAAAGTTGAGCCTCTTCAAATTGGTTTTTAAAGGGCTGTTTAACCACCACATATTGTAATAATATATAATTTGGTAAATTTTGTTGACTTTTGAAGTGCAACTAATAAATCATAAAAATATAGAAATGTAGCCATGAACAATGAAAAATTCATTCGAATGGTCCATTCGAACAAATAAATTCTGACATAAGAGTTTTGAAATTTTGTTAAGAACTTTTTTTTGAGATATGTGAAAAATTATTAGAATTTGTAAAGATTTGTATATAATTTCATAGTTAGAAATTTATAAAAATTTGTAGAAATTTTTGTAGTTTTTTTCAGAGTTGATCCCCAAGTTAATTCTATCATGTTATATTTGTTTGGTTTACCAGGTTTTACCAAAAGAAAAAAAAAATAACTTTTATTAATTTTTTTAACTTTTCACTAGATACATAATCAATTTTTACTAATTTTTATAAAATTTTACCAAATACCTAACACCCAAAAAGTAATGACAAGTGTCAATTTGGTGTACAAAATTGATAAAATTTTACACACCAAACAACCCATGAAATACTATTTTCCTAATCTTAATTGAAAAAAGAAAATATTGTTTATCAAATTAAATTTTATATAATATAACTTACTTAAAACAATAATTAAATATCATAACATTAAATAACCATTATCCTTTTCCCTAATTCATTTGGTGAAGTGAAGGGACGTTGATTCATCGGGGGTTACTTCCAAAATTACAATAATACCAATATAAATATGAAATATTAAGATAAATTATAAAAATCATCCCTATGGTTTATAATATATTTTACTTTAATCAACATCGAAAGTTAGTTTAATTGGTAAAATATTGGGTTTGTTATATAGTGGTCACTAAGTTTGAGTCTCCTCAGAGCCACTAGAAGATTTACTTAGTCATTAACTTTAAGATCCCTGTAATTAGTCGAGATGCATGCAAGTTGATCCGAACATCTTAGTTATAAAAAAATAATAAATAAATCACAAATAATAAATTTAATTTTTATTTAACTCTAATAAATTTAATTTATATTTAACTCCACCCTTATCTTAAACTGAATCTGAATTTGTTATGAAAAAAAAAACACTCAATTTGCATCGATGACTTGCTGCTAGTAGCGACCACACAAAAAAAAAAAAAAAAAACGTGACTTGTTGCCTTCAACGTCTCCTAGCCGCTGGTATGGTTTCTGTTTTCTCGTCTCTTTTTCTTTTCCTCTCTCTCTCTTTTTTTCCCCCCTAACCTTTCTCTACCAGAGTACTAACTGCTTATACAATGCCATAAATCAATGTATTCAGAATGTTGATGCCAACACCTTATCAAATTAACCTTTCTCTACCAGAGTACTAACTGCTTCCTATGTGTTTACATATATACACTATACATGCTAGCAGATATACTCACACGCGCATAAGGCTAGTCATTACCAAGTCATTGGAATCCTAAGAAGTTTAGAATTCAACTACATTCCGTAACTAGCAGTCTATGATACAATATATTATTAATATTATTTTATTATTATTTAATAAATACTTAATATTATATCAGTATATATATATATATATATATTAGCATTACGAATTATATTTTTTTAAAGAAATAATTGGTATTTTATTTAATTAAAATTATACCATTATTTAAAATTCACAAACATATCTAAATATAAAAAAAATCTCATGCAACCTTTGTTCACAATAAATCGACATTTAATTAATGTCTTAAAAATTGAAACCAAATCCAATTCAAAAATCGACATTTAATTAATGCCTCAAAAATTTAAACCAAATCCAATTCAATGTTATCAAGTATTAATTAAATTCACCAAAGTAAGGATTAAAATTTTGGGTCATCACAATAGGGTGGTTGGTCCTATCCCATTCGAGAATGTACGATCCAAATTATATACTCAACAATTCGATGCCTTCGTCTCCTAGTTAGACAAAATTTCGGCAGTATGTTCGCATAGTTCTCCAAGTGCACGACACAGAAACAATATCAGTCGTATTCTGTGTATGCACTCGGAGAATAGTAAGACGTCAATTCAAACTCCGTCTAATATCAGACATTGCATGAGTTGTTGCAGACAAGATGGATAGTTGCTTTCCCAAATTATTCGAACTGAATAATTCAAGTATCGTGTAGTCAATGCTCTTGTGTTCATCACAAGAACAATGAACCTAGCTGAAAGACCAAAACCATCGCCTAATGATGACCAAATGGATGGTTACAAGATTCTCGAACGGATCTAAGTTTTACTAATGCATAAAAATAAATAAAGTAAAGCAGTTCTAATTTGTTTCTATGTTTGATGTCATTGGTAACTCGTATCGACTATCTAATTAATAACACAAATGCTAAATTAAATCTCAGTAACAGATATATTGAATTGAATTGGATTGGGCACAAGAAAAAAGATATTAGATTGGGCCCAAACAAGAATAGAGGTTTGTATATTAATTATTAATTTAACTAATTAAATATTATTAACTAACTATTATTAATTACCTAATTACAATATAATAATTTTATTATTTTACTTAATTTCCTTATATTATTAATATGAGATCAGACTGGGCCCAAGAAAGATATTAGATTGGGCCTAAGTAAGATTAGAGATTTGTGTATTAGTTATTAATTTAACTAATTAAATATTATTAATTAACTACTACTAATTACCTAATTATAATATTATTAATTAATTTTATTTTACCTAATATCCTTATATCATTAATATTAGATAAGATTGGACCCAAGAAAGATATTGGATTGGGCCTAAGTAAAATTAGGAGTTTATGTATTAGTTATTAATTTAACTAATTAAATATTATTAATTAACTTTGTTTTGCCTAATTTTCTTATATTATTAATATTAGATTGGATTGGACCCAAGAAAGATATTAGATTAGTTCCAAGTAAGATTTGGGTTCTATGTATTAGTTATTAATTTAACTAATTAAATATTATTAATTAACTATTATAATTACCTAATTATAATATTTTTAATCAACTTTATTTTACTTAATTTCCTTATATTATTAATATTAGATTCGATTAGGCCCAAGAAAGATATTACATTGGACCCAAGTAAGATTAGGGGTTTGCGCATTAGTTATTAATTTTACTAATCAAATATTATCAATTAACTATTGTTAATTACCTAATTATAATATTATTAATTAACTTTATTTTACCTAATTTCTTTATATTATTGCTAGATTGGATTGGGCCCATGACAGATATTAGATTGGGCCTAAATAAGATTAGAAGTTTGTGTATTAGTTACTAATTTAACTAATTAAATATTATTAATTAACTATTATTAATTACCTAATTATAATATTATTAATTAACTTTATTTTAGCTAATTTCTTTATATTATTAATATTAGATTAGATTGGGCCCAAGAAAGATATTAGATTGAGTCCAAGTAAAATTAGGGGATTTGTGTATTAGTTATTAATTTAACTAATTAAATATTAATTAATTATTATTAATGACCTAATTATAATATTATAATATTATTATTTTACCTAATTTCTTTATGTTATCAATATTAGATTGGATTGGGCCTAAGTATCAGAGTAGACTGGATCCAAGCAAGATTTTTTATTTGTGTATTAGTTATTAATTTAACTAAGTAAATATTATAAGGTAACAAAATTAATTAACGAATTTTATTATAATATCATTAATTTAACTAATTTTCTTATAGTATTAATATTATAATCTAATATAATTATTATAATTAATTATAATTTAGTTAATATTATTATTATCATATTATTATAATCTAATATTATAATTTAACTACTTTAATGTTACTATCATTAATATCATTTAATACTATAGGTTAAATTATAATATTATTGGATTAATTGGACTAATTTATTATTATTATTATTATTATTAGGAGTTTGTGGATTATTATTATTTGAATAATTTAATATTATTAATTAGTACTAATATTATTATAATTTAATTTACTTATTAAATTAATTTGATTTAATCTACTATAATTTTATTTAATTAATTAACTAAGTTAAATTAATTTACTGCTTTATATTCATAATTAAAAGTAATTTAACTTAATAAATAAAAATATTTTGAATTTAATTTAACTACTCAAATTTATTAAAAAATTTAAATAAATTATCTTTGATATTAAATTAATTAAATTTATATTTCATGTTAAAATGATTTGCATATTTCATAATAAAATTTCATATATGATGTTAAGTACTTAATTCTATATTTAATATTAATTGAATTCATTTACTTATAATTCATTGTTACTTTAATCAATGATATTTATTTAATTCAATTAAATTTTGTTCTTAAGTTATATTATTTATTAAATTTTATTTAAGTCAATAAATGTAAAAATACTAAATATAATTTACAACAATAAAAAACCTAATTATTTAAAAATCAAATAGGCATGTTTACAACAATAATTCAGCAATATTTACAATAACAAAACCCAACATATTTACAACAAAAAAAAATCACAATATATTTACAACAAAAAACTAACATTTTTACAACAAAAAAAACTAACATAAAAAATCAACATATTTACGACAAATATAACCCAACATATTTCCAGCAAAAATAAGACAACATATTTACAACAAAAAAATCCAACAATATTTAGAATGAAAAGACCCAAAACAAAAAAATCCAACAATATTTACTATGAAAAAACCCAAAACAAAAAATCCAATAATAAACATAATCTGCACAGTATATAAAAATAAAAAAAAGTTTACAAAAACAAAAGAAGAAAAAATTAGTTTGCAAAAAAAAAAAAAAGCCAACATATTTGTAGCAACATATTTATTTAACAAAAAAAAAATCCAACAATAATCACAAACCCAACAATAACCACAATCTCCAGAGTATATATAAAAATTAAAATAAAAATAGTTTACAACCCAAAAAAGGCAAAAAACTGTTTACAAATAAAAAATAAAAAAGTATATTATTAAAAAAAAAAAACATACTTGAAACTGGAGAGAGGAAGAGAGAGGAAGAGAAGATTAGCCTAAAATTAGACTTGAACTGGTTCAATCTAACAAAAAATGAACAAAAGAAAACCAATATTATCTTTATATTGTAATATATATATATATATATAGAGAGAGAGAGAGAGAGAGAGCAAGAGGGAGAGAGAATGAGCTGGGAAGAGGAGGAGGGAGGAGAGAGAAGGGAGGTTACCATGGCAGAAGGTGGCAGCGGCAGCCAGCGACAGGAGGCAAAAAGGCAGAAGCAGCGCAAGAAAAGGGCGTGAGAGGGAGGGAAAAAGAGAAAAGGAGTGGAAAAAAGAAAGAGAAAGAGGGAGAGCAGAGGGAAGAAAAAGAGGTTGTGGCATAGATTATAATGGCACTATTAGTGATCGTCCAACTGTCGCGATTATATCTTTAGTGACCGCTCACGAGTTATTTCGTCGCCAATAACCCTGCCACATATTATTTGCGACCAATAGATCAGCGATTGTTTTTTTCCTAGCGCCATTATTTATATTTCTAGTAGTGAAATACAAGAAAATGAATTCATGTAAATAACTTCATAATAATATTTACATAGGATCTCAGATCGAGCAAAACACGAATGACTTGACTGCATTCTAAACCAGCTTGTACAAAAACTAAGATCTATTAATATTTTGGTAAATCTCGATTTGGCCCAATTCTAAAAATTAAAATTCTCTATGGAATATAGACCTAACATCTTTTTATTTCAAACTATTTGCTAATTTTAATATACATTTTTATTTTTTTAATTCTCGACTAATTTTGCAAAATTAACTTAAGTTACAAATACAATTAATTTTAATTGTGTTAAAATGATTTTTTGATTGATTCTACAAAAATAACCCGAACTAAAAATATTATTTTTATTAATTATTTGTTGTAGAAAACTATTGACATGATCAATTTTAAATTTTAAAACATTAATGAACCATAGACAAGTAAGTCTATTTCATAAACTCATTAATTCACTTTATATTACTCATATATATATATATATATATTATAGCTCTAGTTGCTATACAAATAAAAGAAAAAAAAAGCGGTAATGGTCATGTATCGATATGGGATAAAAAGAAATAAAAAAAAGTTAGTTAATTTTATATTCTAATCAATTTTCCCAAAAATTTCAATTTTAATCATGAATTTACATTAAAACCAAAAATTTCAAACTACAATCAACAAAAAAGATAAAATGCAATTGAATAGATGAATTAATAAAAAATCATTAAAATACAAACAAACCTAAAACCAGAGAACAACCCAACTTTTTAACATTAATTTCAATACCATTGCTTGCAAAACAACAAAAGAATCAAAGATGGCATGCCTGCCTTTGAGTTCCTGGTCAAGCGACCGTCAATAGGCATTGACAATAAACACGTAAAAAAGACAATCTTTCACGGTCATTGAGTGTTGAAAATAATACTAACCTTTATTTGTTGACTTTTTTCTTCCGTAGAAAATGCAAAAAAAAAAAAAAAAAGAAAACTATTGAAAAAGATATTTTTCATGGTCAAGCAACCGTCGATAGGCGTTAAAATTGAATCTATAACAAAAAAAGACAATCTTTCATGGTCACCGGACGGTAAAAATAATATGCCTATTTTCTACTGATTATGGTCATTGAAAAAGATGTCTATTTTCAACAATTATGGCAGCTAATACTAACCTAAATTGCTGATCTTTTTTCTTTCGACAACCAGTTTTTACTACAAATTTTGTTATTTTTTCACGAGTAAGGCTGTTGAAAATGGTGCCTATTTTTAATGATTATGACCGTCAATACTAACCTTAATTACTGACCTTTTTCTCTCGATGGCAAGTTTTTGCTATAGATATTATTTTTTCATGAGTAAGGCCATTGATAATAATTCTTTTTTTTTCTATGATAGTAATAGTTGAAAATTTTATTTCATTTTTTTAAAATATTATAATTATAATATAAAAATTATCCTTAATTTTGAAAAAATTGTAATTATAATATAAAAAAATCTTTTTTTTTTGAATTGGCCAATTACAATATTTCACCACATTCAAGTCAATAAATTTAAAATTTCAAACTTTTCAAATGAATATTAAGCTTATAAACCTAGCTAGCTAAGAAAAAAAAAAAAGAAAAATGAAACGAACACATTTATCTTAAATTAAGTTAAAATTACATAGTCAATCTTTGTACCAATTTTTAGCTTGTTCCAAACTAACATTTTACAAATCAAGTTTGCCAAAAAATAAAAAAATAAAATAACATCGAAAAAGCTCCAAACTAGTCCATTATACTATTTCTAAACTTGTTCCAAAATAACATATCAACCAAACTATCATGACTACTCATCTTTACTTCCAAAGTCTGCAATTCCTTCATCTCCGTTCTACAAAACAAACAAAGTCATATCAAATAAACTTAAAAATACAATCCATAAAGCATATTCTAAGCTTTTCATTCATATATAAAATTATGCCCATTTACATTGTTACAAAAACAACATTCTAAGTTAATGCTTTTGAACGTAACAAGCAAAAGCTAACTAGCAAAAAATTAACTAGTATATGAATTAAAGTTTGTCATGAACTTACCAAACTTGATTCATTTATAAAGGCCGAATTATTACTTTCAGTTTGAAAGGCATGGGGTCTCGACCTCATCAATTGCGCTTTCCTTCAAATCCTTTTCAGTCTATCTTCTAATGTCTTTCTTTTTGCCTTCTCTTCTTGAAGTTCAGCCCGAAGATTACTAACAATTATTGATTTAGTGCTCCATATATTAGTTGAGGTTGCACCATCCCCATATCCACGAACTCATCCATGTTGTTTTGGTCCAAATACTCCAACGAATATCTCATCTTCATTCATTTGTAGGGAACCTTGATTTACTTCATTTGCAAGTCTCTTAAGCTCATCTTAAATTACCAAATCTCATTAGATTTTATGCATTTAAATTATAAAAACTAAACTTATATATTTTTTTGTACTTTAAGGAATATAAGTTCTATGAAAAAAAATACATACAAGTTTTTTTGGGATTCTTGATCTACTGTTTGTCCATTGTTTCTTGTGTGAGTGATCTCCCATAATTCTATCCAACTAATTTCTTTCCCCCTATTCTCTTCCTACGAATGAATGATAATAGAAAAAATCATAATCAAGTAATAACTACAGTCTCATAGTAAATAAGAAGATTATTGAATCAAACTAAAACAAAATGATGCTCATTCACATCACAAAGAAACACATACCTCATCCATTTGTTTTTGCATGAGACTTTTTCAACCAATGATATCGATGATTGTGTTCGCAGCTTGTTGAGACTTGTGACTCATACGGAGAGGAACTAAGTTCTAGGAAAGAGGGATGGATGCGAAGTGGAGCGAGGGAAACGAAGCAAAGCGATCGAGCGGAATGGAGCGAAGCGGAGCATCCGCCTTTATCTCGGATTCAACATGTAGTGGGCTGGGCCGTAGGCCCGAAGGTTTGGGTTGCCCCCGCGGTATGGTACGGTGTAATTAAGGGTATTTTGGGAATCAGACCATATAATCCTATTAAGGTTGAGAATCAGACCATATTATCCTATTAAGGTTGGGAATCAGACCATGTAATCCTATTAAGGTTAGGTGACCACTCTCTAATTTGGTAGTGGCTCACTCTCAAGTATAAGAGGTTGGTTGAGTTTAGTTTAGGTAAGTCCTAGGTCATCTTCCACAGGGAGCAAGGGTGTGACTAAATCTTTGGAAAACTTGATTTCAAAAACACTTGCGAAAATCTTAAAAAGAAAAGATGAAAATCTTTTTGGAGTTTTCAAATAGGGAATTGTGATGATGGTTTGAAAATTGAAAACACAATTTAAACGAAAAAACGAAAACATGAAGATGAAAACTTTAACAAACTACGCGAATTGAACTTAAGCAAACTATGTAAATTGAAACGCTTGGCTTTAACCTAATCCTGTAATGTCTTCGAAGGGTTGAATTCGGATATGTATTTAACGCAACCTAATTCTTACACCTGTAATATTAGGTTGAAAGATTTAACGTTGGAAAACCCTTTCGTAAGGGAGTTCGAGATTCTAGGGTTTTGAAATCAAGTTCGAAATCACCGGGACATGGAATTGACCTTCAATTTACACGATTGTAACCGAAGTTCAACTTTATCACGGGTGATTCGCTTTCGAAAATTAATCTAGGATTATGATCCTTACGTTTTTATTCAAAAGATGATAAACAAATTTCAGTTCGAACTATATTCAACTCCTTTGATTCGATTACATTCCTAGGTTAGAACCAAGAAAAACCCTAGCCTAACATTGCGAAAGGGTAAACGAAACCTTTCGAAAAGAAAATAATCTTCATTATGCACTCAAACACGAAAATGAAGTAAATCGAAATGGTTTTAATCACTTTCGAAATCAAATCAAACACAAACAAGCTAAGACGAAGTGTTACGAAGTGTTTGCGAAAGCATAAATGACAAATATGAACAACAAGAAAGTAATCAACTTCAATTAAACTTAATAAGAATTGAACTTACAAGAGAAAATTTGAGTATGAAGATGAAACGTAAACTCTGTAATCCAAAACGAAATCAAAACCTTAACCCTAATCTAAACTAAACTAAGAAAAGAGAAGAAGTACGTAGGGTTTCGAACCCTCCTACATTAGATTTTCAACCTTTTATATCAACGTATATTACAAGGGCATAAAGGTAAAAACACAACTCAAACTTATTCTAAACTTGTGCTGGAAGAGTCCTCATGGGCGCCCATGGCTGAGGTGGGGCGCCCATGATACAAGTGTTTGATGAAGTTCTCAAAGAGATAGCTAAAAACAGCATTCAGAACTCCCTCTCTGTGGGCGCCCACCTGATGAAGAGTGGGGCGCCCAAGGGTCTTCAGGGGCGCCCATGGGTCTAGGTGGGGCGCCCATGCTTGTGGTGGGGCGCCTATGGTGAGGTGGGCGCCCGTCTGCAACTACAGTGAATAGTTCTTCTTTGACAACTTTCTGTCCCTGACTTCCGATGTGATTTTGACCCTCAAGAGGACTGATTGGGCTTTGGCTAAAACACGAAAGTTGTAGGTCTTCAAGTCCTCTTTCCAACCCAAAAAGAATGGAACCATTTTGAGTTGTGACAAAAAAGTTATGGCTGGAAAACTGAGAGGGTGTTGAGCTGGAACTTCAACCGCACACCACTTCAACTATTTTGAACTTCAAACCACTTCCTTCTCCTTGGCACCCATGATAGTCGATCTTATGCCTTGGGATGGCTCCTCCTCACATGCAACCTTGGTGTTGTTTGAGCCAAAAACACCATATTATATCACCTGAAATATACACACACCAAGAATGCATGGAAATGAGATAATCACGCTAACATATCGCCAATAATAACTGTAAATTCATAATTAGCATGCTCAATATATATATAATTGTACAATAATGCATGCTAATCATTAGGAATAGAGTTAGTTATAAATATTCTCTATGTAACCCTGTGATAAATAATAAATAACTCTCGCTCATACTCCTATGGACGTCCCAGGAATTTTGGGAAATCACGTATATCTGTGTGTTGATCTTTTACTATTTTCTTCCATATATCATGTGTGTGAATCAATCCAACACAGCTCTATTTTCACTATTTTGCTTGCTTATTTTCTGTGTTTAAATAAAAAATTATTGGTAAAAAGTATAGACTAATTGAAGAGAAACAAATAAAAAAGTTATTCATAGAGACCTGAAATTCTTCAGAAGACTGCAGGTTGAAAAGATAAATCTAATCTTCCTTGAAAATCATATTTGGTGCATTTTGGCGTGCCACAATGGCATCCTTGCATAGGTTAAAATATTTTCTCTTTAACCAACTTCTAGAATCCTTGTAAGACCTATTGAGTTGGGCATATACCAAAGATTTTGGTTGGCAACATTAAACACGTTTCTGCAATAAAAAAAATGTATTAGTTATATGTTTTATCATATCAATAAAAAAATAGAAATAAAAAATATATATAAAAAAACAATTCATTGAAATACTAACAGTATATTTTACTTATTTGCATGGTTGAACATCTACTTGCACCAACACGAATACTTGTGGGACTAGTAATGGATTTGCCTCTTCCTCTCCCAAACATTTTTGAATTTCTTACCGATAGTTTAATTTATGGAGTAGTAATTACCCAAAAAAGCTACGATTAAAAGAAATTTAATAAATTTTTTTATTTTTCAAAAGCCACCTAAAAAAAAAAACAAGTACAGCTTGTGAGTGTATCTATGCTTGTCAGTGTATCTATTTAAATAAAAATACTTACAAAAATACATTATAATTATAAAATATATATATACACACATTTATATTAATGTAAGACCCTAATAAAGAACAATACCGGAAGAATCGGACAGAATTCGATTTCGCGAATAAGTGCAGCTTTTAATTTCAAAAAGCTTTTAGAAATAAGTTAAAACAAAACATATTTGTATCCAGTTCTTTAGAAACAAGTTAAACTATCTATAGATACACATAACGGCATTAGAGAGACATTAATCAAAGGATGAAATAAACAAAAAAATAATAATAATAATAAATAATAACTAGTTCTGGGAAGTCTCTGCTCCATAAATCAAAGGATTAAAATAAAATAAATAAATAACTTTAAAAATAATATCCAGTTCTAATGTAACCTATGTATATATATGAAACATGTCTAGAATCAATGCTAGGTCGGCTGCCCTTGATTTGAAATCAAACAAAAAAAAAAAAAAAACCTTTTCTAGTACTGCAAAACCCTAAATTTAAAGAAAAGTATTAATAGTATTAGAGATTGACAATTCAAATATATAATTGCGATATAATATAATAGACACTAATATACCTTCTCGAAAATGAGAGAAAAAAATCTATGAATAAGTTGAGAAGGCACATAGAAGGTTAGAAAAAGTGTGTAGGGTTTTGTATGTTCTGTATAAGTTCTTACTTTTTTTGATGGGTTTGGTATTATTCATAGGCTTGGTCTGTCAATTAAACAAATCTTTTATCAACGGTTAATTTAAAATTGAAATATAGTATTATTTTCAATGCTTCTAGACCGTGGAAATGTTTTTACTGATTTTCAACAACGATTTTTCATGCGTCATTGAGATTTCTTAAAATTTTAACACTAATGTGAAATAATATTTTCAACTTATTATTTTCTGCGGTCACCTTATGTGTTGAAATAAAAAGATAATATCAAGCACATTTTTTTCACGATTAACTTTTGGCATTGAAAAAAAAAATACTTGTTTCAACGATTATTAACAACCGTGGAGAATTAAGCATCACATTTAACTCATTTTATTGTAGTGATGATATACCTGTGTGCATGCTCATACCCATGCCCAACCCAAGCTGTGTGCATGGGATGACCCACTGCTTGCGCACGCCAAACCACTAATCACCATGTTTACAAGCTTTAAAAATGTGTGAGTATTGAGTCAAAACTAAATCATGAGCACCCCAAACAATACATAAACCCCAAAAATATAGTACATAAATAGGTACAAAAACTCGAGTCATTACACATGTAGAACAAGAGGTGTGCCCATGCCTTAGTTGTCGGAACAGTACCTGTGGGCATGCCTTGAGCGCCAAGACGATGGAGTGGGGACTCTCTAGGCACAAGGATGGTAGAGATATTGGGATGGTGGGCGTGTTAGCACTGTCTAGCCTTCCTTTTTACAGCCTCAACTGCGACACAAATAAGGCTATACATATACAAGTTAAGGGCCCGTTTGGTAAAATTATCAATTTTTAGTTTTCGTAATCAGTTTTTACATTAAGTTTTCAGTTTCTATATTCAATTTTCTATTTTTAGTTTTTATTTTCATAGCAAAAAAGAAAAAAAGAAAACAAAAACTTAAAAGTGCATTTGGCAATGATAGTTAATAGTTGATAGTTATAGTTGTTAATTAATTAAATTAATTAATTTAATTAACCTAAACTAATTTGATTTAATTAATTAATTAATTTTTTATAAATAATAATTTAAATCACTAGAAATAAAATATATTAAATATAATTTAATTATATTATGTATTAAAAATAATAAAATAAAATATTATTTCAATTAATTTAATTAATTAAATTTAATTACAATTAATTTAATTTGGTTAACTATTAATTATTAATTAAATTGTATTTAATATATATAATTTGATATATTGAATTAATTATTGGTAAAATTAATTATTAATTACATTATATTTAATATATTTTTATCATATTTAATATATTAATGTAACTTATATAAAATAATATATATATATATATATTTATATTGGCAGTAGTCGGAGATGGGTAGAAGTGATGACAGTTGTTGGCAGTGCTCGGAGGTGGGTGGGGGGTGATGGTGGTAGTTGGCGATAACCGAATGTGGGTCGCGATTAATGGACGGTGATGGTTGATTGTGAGTGATGGTTGTGACTAGGAGTAATTATGGAAGAAAATGAAAACTGAAAATAAAAGCTTGAGAAAACACCCTTTTCGTATTTTCATAATTTTTAAAAGTTTTGAAAATGGTTTTCATTTTTTTTTAAACTGAAAACTAAAAACAAATTTGACAAACGAGTTTTTATATTTAGTTTTCAAAAAAATAAAAATAAAAACTAAAAAATAAAAAAAAGTTGCCAAACGGGTCTAAACAATTAACAAATTACTAAGGACTCATTTTATTTCCAAATGTATGCAACTTTTGATCATTTTAATATGAAATTTATAATTAGAACCTTGTATTAATCGAATGGATTTTATTAAGTTAAAAGGTGTGATTTACTCTAAAATTGACCATCCATATATATGATTGACTGTGTGTTAAAAAGCAAAGTGGGTGTTAAAAATTCATGGATGTGCTTAGGAAAATTAAATACCTCCGTCTAGCCAGGCTTCTTCAAATTGGATGGAAGGAATGTGACGGACTTTGTCAAAATCCACTCCCCTCGTTCCATCTTGCAATCTAAGCCTGTCTACGAATGCTTGAGGCATTCTATAGATAGACAATTCCCGTAGAGTAGTGATATATCTCAGTCCATCCGGAACCATTTTCAATTTGTCACAGGCAGAAATTGTCAAAGAAAAAAGATTGGGCATAGCTCCTTCATCCACCCTCCAATCTTCTAAGGCGGGCAAACCTGTGACGCCTAAAACTTTTAGGCGAGGGAAACCTTGAACTGAGCAAACCATTTCTTTACCCAAAAAGGCATCCACCTGCAACTGTAGGCGAACCAAGTTAGGCAACTTCTCAAGTACTGCAAACGGGTCTTCCCTGAGTTGAGAGCCACGCAAAAACAAACGTGTGAGGTTTGAACGGAAGCCCGGCCCCTGTTGGTATTCTGGCAATGTAAGTATACGTCCATGTATGTCCAGCTCGTGAAGAAGATGAAATTCAAAAAATATTTGTTTCAGTCGAATTAGTGCCTCCTCGGTGCAAAAATCAATTTTGTCGATAGAAAGGGTACAGTATCGGAGGGGAGAGCTCTTTTTGGGTGGTGCTGATCCTGAGGTAGCGAACGAATGCCTCCAAGTCTAGTTCATTCTCCACTATTTCCACTTGTGTCAGTGTTTGAAGATTGGTCAATTTCTCCAGATCTCCAAAATTGCAACTCTTTGAGAAGAAGTTCTCGAGCAGCTCTAAATTGTCCAAGCCATCCAATCGCAATTTGTGGCATTTTTCTACTGGTTCCCACCGAAACGGAAGGTAAAGATGTCTCAATTGTTTCAACTTCCACAGTACATTTGGTATAATTGCGTCACCAAGTGTGAATAAATCAAGGGTTTGCAAATACTTCAAATTACCGATAGACGATGGCAACTCGAAGTTAGTCCTTCTCAAGCCGAGATATCGCAAATGGATTAAATCTCCTGCTGCTTTTGGTAATTTTACTCTCTCCTTTTCGTCTGAACCAAATTCTTCAAGATGCAGAGCTCTGACCAATTTAAAATCCTTGGGCAAACGAGATACAATTGTTTTGCGGAATGAACGGGTGTACTTCCTTCCATTAAAGAACAAAGCCGACTGAATGTTTTTTTCCTGGTCAGTGCAAAGGTCTGATGGATCAATATTCTCGTTCCCATGTATGGCTAACCTATGCAGAGGTCTGATGAATGATGATGATGATGACGTTGCCAAGAATGAGCTAGAAGACGAGCGAAATTGTTGTTCGTTCCTTTGCCCATGATCAATCACCTTAACAAAATTTTCCTCTTTCGCCATCGATAAACACATGTCTCGCATGAGGTCATGAAGCCGGCAGGTTTGGAATCTTCTTCCGATACTTGTTCCAGGCTGAAATATTTGTACTTCAACCATTGATCTCTGTGCAAGTTCAACCAAATAATGTTCTGCGACCTCCATCAATGTTTCTTCTTGTCCTCTTTGCTCTTCTTCTAGATATATAAAGCCTTCCGCTATCCATAACTGATATAATGTATGGGTCCAGATGATGTAATCTTTTGGATAACTCCCCAAATGAAGAAAACATGATTTCAACCAATATGGTAAGTCATGGTAACTTAAAGCCAATATCTCTGTTACTCCCTTACCCTGTTCTCCAAAGCCTTTATTATCTCCCTTTAAATATGAATTTATATTTTTATGCACGGCCTTCCACTCCTCCAATGTATTTTTCCACGCCAAAAGTCCCCCTAGCACCACAATGGCTAATGGTAAACCCCCACAATGTTTTAACATACCCCTTCTTAACTCATTTTGCTCTTCTGTAGTTATTGATCCTTCAAAAAATAAGGAAAAAAATAATAAATAAATCAAAGAGAACATTGTACAAATTCTTCAACATATAAGGAACAAACAAAACAAGTTAAACTAAAAAATTTACTTGTTTATATAGAAAAATAAAAACCAAAAGTGTAATTACGGGCATTGTAATGCAAGAACATTTTACACACCCAGTTAATTTCTTTATGCAAAATTTTTCACTCGGGGAAAAAAATGATTTTTCACTAACTCTATTGAAACAAATATTGGTGGCCTTTATAAATTGAATTTAGTTTTACCATATGTAGTATTTCAAATTATTGTCATAATTACCTGGCCCGGGATTGTGAAGGAAATTGTTGAGGTATGAGTTGTCAATCCCATGTTGGGAAAAGACAACCCATTTCAGCTAAAAAGACTAATAAAAGGAGAGGTGACTTTGTCTCAACCTTCCATTCTTTGAATGTCCAATTCATCATCCAAGATTGGATTGGCTATTTTTGTAATTTTCAAGTATAAAAGGGGGAGTTTAGAGAACGGAAAGTGTGCAAAATGAAAAGAAAAAGTGTAGAGAAAAAAAAAAAGAAAAAATAAATAAAAGATTAAAGTGTAGAGAGGTGCGAGAGAATTTAAGTGTACAGGATGAGATATATTTCGGGTATTTTTTTTTCTTAGTTTTGGTATTGAATATTTTGTATCTATTTCTTTTTTGTATTCTCATTTTGTGGTAGTAAAAATACTTCTCCTATCTTCGCCCGTGACCGTAGGCATTATGCCGAATCACGTAATTCATTGTGCCTTTGTGTGTTGCAAGTCAAGGTGATGAATGCTACGGTCAGTGATGACTGACTTAGATGAGTCCATCGCCTTAGACTCTTCAGAAAATGAGGTAATTTTGTTACCTTTTTAGCTTTTCATTCTTCTTTTACAGGAACACTCTCTAGATCCCTGAGTGACATTGAGCTGTCAAATCATGAGAATGATGACTGAATTTGACAACAACCTTTAAGAACTTACAATTAACTTTCCAAGGAATGCTGTGGGCTGAAGAAACATAGAAAAGCCCAGAATCAAAGGAATGGTATGCTAAGGAATGAGAGAGATGCATTGAAAATTGAGAATGAAAAACACATATGTAAGTTATCTTCATTGGAATCTAATAAAAATTCTCAGTCTCAAAGTGCAAAGAAGTTTAAAGCAAAAATTGACGAGACCGTCGAGAAAAGCAGGAAGATTGAAGAAAAGGAAAAAGTCATTGTGGAACTACAACCAAAAATCTAGAAGCTAGAAGAGAAGATAAACCATGATGGTAAGATTCTTGAGAATAAGAACTCTGCTTAAAACGAAATTGATGAGATTTGAAACAAGCAGAGGCCACATGGAGACAAATCTGGTCTTGGATACACTGGAGAAAGGATCACACCTGCAGCATCTCCATCTTCTCTAGAAGTTCCAAAGATTGCCCTAAAGCATGCAGAAGCTTTAAAGACCTTCCCAAAGCATGTGGCACCACCAAAGAGGAGTCCTCCAAAATTTAAACCGCAACAATTTTCTCCTCCTATGGTGAAAGGTACACGCTTTACTAGACCCTAGCCCTTTGTACTTGTATGCCATCATTGTGGGATCAAAGGTCATATCCACCCTAATTGCCACAAACTCTATAGATTTCCTTTGAATTATGTGAAAATTTTTTCTAAAAGTCAAAATCCTAAAGTTTCCAAGACAAATAGTTTTCAAGTTTTTTTTTTTTATTTTTCCAAAAATAATTTTGAAAATCCACGCTAATTTTAAAAATAAAAAAAAATTAAAATTTTCAAAATGTAAACCTGAAAAGCATTCATAGAAAAGGAATTCAAATAAAAAGCAAAGGCGTGAGAAAAATATTGTCAAGACCACTATTCCAAAAACTAGGGCTATTTGAGTTCGAAAATCTAATTTAAATTATTTTATTTTGCAAACTGCCTTGAAAGCTTTAAAATCTAACAAGTGGTACCTTGACAGTGGATGTTCAAACCACATGTGTGGAAATAAAACTTTATTTTCAAAACTTGAATCCTATGAGGGTGGTATGGTGACTTTTGGTGATGATAGCACATCACAAGTAAAAGGTAAAGGTAAGATTAAGTCCACGGTTTTCAAATGCTTGAAAAATATTTTATATATTGAGGGACTTAAAGCAAACCTAATTAGCATAAGTCAATTGTATGATAAGCATTTTGTCCAGTTTTCTAAATCTGAATGTAATATTTTTAACAAAAAGGAACAATAAGTTTTGCATGGTGTTCGCACAACTGATAATTGCTATGGGGTAGCAAACTCTGAAAGTTCTATTTGTAATAATGCCACCCTAGATGAGATAGAGTTGTCGCACCAAAGACTCAGCACATAAACTTTAATGATTTAAATAAACTATTCAAATCTAAACTCATCAAGGGTCTACTTAAATTACAAAAGCATAAAAGTGGTGTATGGGGTCCTTGTCAATTAAGTAAACAAGTTCGTAGTCCACATAAAAAGATTACATCTATTAGAACTTCTCAACCTTTCGAACTTGTTCACATACAGCAAGAGAAGCAACATATAATTGGACGCATCACAAGAATCAGAACTGATCATGGAAGGGAATTTAAGAATTAAAAGTATGTTGATTTTTGTGATGAAAATGGAATAAAGCATGAATTTTCAGTGCCTAAAAACACCATACCAGAATGGTGTCATGGAGAGAAGAAATCGTGTCCTACAAGAGATGGCGCATTCTATGCTGCATGGAAAATAACTTCCAAAAACGTTTTGCGCTGAAGCTGTACACACTCCATGTTACACAGTAAATAATGTGTATCTTTGTCCTAGTATATAAAAAATACCCTATGAACTATGGAATGGTAAGAAGCTCAATGTTAAGTATTTTAAAGTTTTTAGGAGTAAGTGTTTCATTCTCAAGGATAAAGAAGACCTTGGAAAATTTAATTCCTGAAGCGATGAAGGAATCTTCTTGGGCTATTCTTCTAATAGTCATGTTTTCTAGGATTTTAATTTAAAACTTCTTCTATTATGGAATCTATTAATGTAGTTGTTGATGATCATATTGATTCTACTATTTTTAAATAGGTTGAAGAAGATGATGGTCCTATATATGAGTTTACTGAGGCAAGTGAGAAAATTGAATAAGAAAAAGTTGAGCTAAAAGAAAGAAGAGACTCATGCTCTAGTGAAGACTTCCACTCAACTGGAACCATCTTCAAGAGTGAAGTTGAACCACCTAGTAAATCATGTCATTGGAGAGGTAACTGATAGAATGAAAATATGCAGGCAATTAAGGAAGAAGTAATTTTTGTGTGTTACGTTTTATCAGTTGAACCTAAAAATATTAAAGAAGCTTTACTTAATGATAATTGGGTGAATTCCATGCATGAAAAGTTAAATCGATTTGTTAGGAATGATGTATGGACCTTAGTGCCTAGATCTACTCACACTAATGTTATTGGAACTAAATAGATATTTAAAAACAAAAGTGATGAGTTTGATAATGTCATTAGAAACAAGGCTAGGTTAGTTGCTCAAGGTTACACTCAAGTAAGGGTTTTGACTTTGATGAGATCTTTGCACCTATTGCTTGACTTGAATCCATTAGGTTACTTTTTGGCCATTGCATGCTTTCTAAAATTTAAATTGCATCAAATGGATGTCAAGGGTGTGTTTTTGAATGGCATTCTTCAAGAAGAAGCCTATGTAGAGCAGCCAAATGGTTTGAGGACCCAAAATTTCCTAACGATGTGTTTAAACTGAAAAAAGCTCCCTATGGTTTGAAACAAACACCACGTGCTTGGTATGAAACTCACGACCTTCTTACTTGAGTTTGGTTTTGTGCGTGGGAATGTAGACAAAACACTATTTATTTGCACTGACTCTATGCATATCTTAATTGCACAGATTTAAGTTGATGATATTATGTGTAGATTTATGTGTGATAAATATACTCTTGAATTTAATGTCTACACAATTTGAATTGAGCATGATGTGTGAATTAAATTATTTCCTAGGTTTTTAAGATAAACAGGATGATGAAGGAATTTTTATTTCTCAATCCAAATATGCTAAAGACTTAAGGAAAACGTTTGGTCTCTCAAATGATAAACATGTTAGAACTCCCATGAGCACAAGTACTAAGCTTGACAAAGACCCGAGTGGTAAGAGAATTGACTAGACCATATATAGGAGTATGATAGCGAATCTATTATATCTCACATCCAGTAGACCTGATATTACATTTAGTATAGGTGTGAGTGTTAGATATTAGTTTTTTTTTTTTTGATAGTTATGTTAGATATCAGTTTGATCCTAAAAGTCACATTTGCATGTTATTAAAAGAATTTTAAAATATGTCGGTGGTACACTAGACTTTGTGATTTGGTTCACTCGTGACACCAATTCTGATTTTGTGGGATACTCTAACACTGATTGGACGGGTAGTGTAGATGATCGTAAGAGTACTTTTGGCAGATGTTTATACATTAGTAATAATTTAGTCTCATGACATAGCAAAAAGAAAAATGCCACATCATTATCTCCTACTAAGGCTAAATATATTACTGCTAGTTGTTGTAACCAACTCTTATGGATGAAGCAAATGCTTGTTGACTATGGGTTGGACCTGGGCATTATTACTTTGTTTTGTTATAACATGACAGACATTAGTATTTCTAGGGATCAAGTCTTACATTTTTGCACCAAACATATTGATATTAGATATCATTTCATTAGAGAGTTGGTCAAGGAGAACGTGATTTCCCTGGAGCATGTGCAAACTGAAAATTAATTAGCTAATCCTATTCACTAAACCTTTGGACTGCCCTTTGCTTTAATCTCTAGGGAAATCTTTGAGTATTTGCACATATCCATAATTTCTTAAAAAAAATAGAAAGAGAGATAGGAGTTCATTATTTGTTTTGAAAATATTTTATGACTTCTATCTCCTTATATGTGCATCAATCATTCAAGAAACTTCTAGAGAGGTTCACAAGGAAGGAATAGGGAGGCGAAGCCTCGAGCCCTATCCAGTGTACATCGCAGGGAGGTCGTTGGGAGCACACCTGATTACAATAGAAAAGTGTAATCATTTAGCTATAATTTAGATTTATATCATGCAATTTTACTTTATTTATATATATTTGAAGTTTAATTTTATTTATATTTGAAAATATAGAAAAAGCATGAAAAAGAGTGAAGATAGCGGAAAAGTAGAGGAGGAATAGTAGCTTGAACGAGAGGAAAAAAAACAGAAAAGATTTGTGAAGAACGAGATTGTTGTGTTTTTTAATAAAATGACAAAACAGTAGCCCAATGTGCGGTCCCAACCGCAAGACGTGCGGTCCCAACTGCAACCCATGTAGTCCCAACCACCCAACCCTTGGTTCGGACCATCTCTTCAAGGCTCCAACGTCTCTATTTGGTGATGGCACAATCCACTCCTAGTCCGGACCACCTCTACATACAGATCCAAAATCACAGCTTCGTGAATGGCAGTTTCGAATGGAAAAATGCAGTAATTATTTTGTTTTTGGCAATGCTACGAAATGCCATATGGAGAATTGATCTGATGTAATTTATATATAGAGAGACAGAGATTGACATAAAAAATGGGGGAGGGAGATTTCGGCAGAGAAGGTTTTATTACAAAAGTTTTTTTTTTTTTTTATATAGTTTAGTTTTAGTTTTATTTTCTGAATAGAGATTTTTAGAGAGAGAGAGTTTCTGTACATTCAAGTTTGTGGAATGAAGTTTATGGATTGAAATTTGCATATTCATTTTCATGAGTTCATCTATAAAGTATGTATCTCTTCCTCTACTTTTTCATTTTTTTGTTTATTTGATTGTTATAATATTAGATTAAGAGTTTATATTGATTTAGCTCATCAAAGATGGGCAGATCCAAAACTAGGATTGAATACATTTATACGGATTCAATTTTCATTTATACAAAAGCTTTTGAAAACTTATAAAATTGATCACATTCTCTGAAATCCTTGATAATTTATAAGATTAAAACTTTCCTAATACTTTTGAAATAAATAAAAATTAATCCAAATCAAATGAGTTCTTGTTGAATATTCTTACCAATCCGTTTATCCTAAACGCGATTTCGGATTGAGCTAAACTAATTTTCAAATGAATTTTTATTGAAGATCTTTACCAACCTATTTATCCTAAACGTGATTTTGGGTTGAGGGAACTTTTTATTTAAATAATCTCTATTGAAAATCTTTACTGGGTTGTTAATCCTAAATGTGATTTCAATCCGAGGTAATCTTTGTTATTCAACCTAAAAATTGGATCTGCCCTAATTCGTAAGCTAAATCAATATGCATTCATTAGACTTGTTGAAACTGAATTTAAATTCTGCTTTTAGTATTTTATTAGTTTTTAATAGTTAATTAGTAAGTGTTGAATTATTTAGTTTGAATTTATGTTTTATTGAGTTATTATATTTAGTTTATTAGCCTTATTTTATTTTGTAAACAACCTTTCAAAACCAAATCAAACCTTTAATCTTTTCGTTTAATAAATTAAAATAGTAAATTAATTAAACCAAAATAACTTAGAAAAGAACTAACATTAGGTTCCCTGTGGATTCGACCTCGGACTCACCGAATTTAAAGCTGCACCGCACACCCTTGCACTTGGGGGTTATTTAGACGCACTAATTAGAAGTGGTCAAGTTTTTGGTGCCGTTGCTGGGAAGTCAAGAAAAAAATTCTAATTTTTTAGGTTATTGTAGGTTAATTTTATTTGCTATTTTCTAATAAAAAATTATATATATAATTTTTTTTAGTTCGATTTACTACAGTTAAAAAAAATTCAAAAAAAAACTTACACTGTTTTTCTATTTCAATAAAAAAATATTATTTTATATTTTATTTTACATCAGTTGGAAATTGATATATAAAAGTAATTACATTGTATCTTGTTTTCGAAAAAAAAAAAAAAAAAGAGAAAAGTTTACCTCTTTTTCTTTTTCATCTCTAGATATAACTTCTGCGGTCCCAACCATCCAAGGTGCGGTCCCAACCACAAGTTAAGTGGTCCCAACTGTAAGTCACACAGTCCTAACTGCAAGCTTGGTGGTCCCAACCACAAGTTAGTGGTCCAAACCACTTAATCTTTTTATTTTCTCTTTTTCTAGTAGTTTCGTAAAACCTTTTTATATAATAATAATAATAATAATAATAATAATAATAATAATAATTCTTTTTCCTCCTTCATCTGTTCAGCAGTCAAAAAAAAAAAAATCATGAACATGGATTATTTGTCTTATAATTCTAGTTCACCAAATACCACCCACCCACTCATTGGTTATTTAGGCAACATTTATGGAATTAATTTTTCTCTAAAAACTTTTTCTATGCTACCTAAATTTTATGGACTCGAATATGAGGACCCTAGAGTTCATTTAGAAAATTTTGAGTCAATTTGTATCTATTGCGCAAACAGTGACATGGATGACACTTTTAGGTATAATTTTTTTCTATTATCATTATGCGAAGTGGTCGACAAGTGGTGTTGTGCCGCTACTTGGGACGCTAAAATTTGGGAAGAGTTACAAAATGAATTTATTACGACCTTTCTCCCTATTTTTCAAAACTTCAGCCTATGATTTGAAATTGAAAATTTTTCTCAAAATTGTGGTGAAGAAATTTATCAATGTTGGGAGAGATTTAAAAATATATTAAACTCTTATCTAGATTATAATCTTGAGTTATGGTGCATCATTAAAAATTTCTATAATGGTTTATTTTTAGAGATGCGCCACATTGTTGAGGAGTTATCTGGGGGTAAGTTTCTTGACTTTACTCCAGAATTGGCATGGCATTTTTTTGAGTCACTCTATGAGCAAACTCAACATATGGAAGAAATTAGCTTAAAAGTAGATTTTAGTGCACATGAGACCTCCACATATATTGACTCTACATTAGATGATACATTGTTTGAGTCCACAGTATGCCCTTATGTTCGTCCACTCACTGAAGTTGAAATTGCTGAATCTAGGCCCTTTTGTTACTTGCACAAGAAAATCCTAATTCAAAAACGTTAGACTTTGAGTGGAGCGACTATTTCGACGATGGTTGGGATAGTGAAGGGAATGAGCCCTTTGACTCATTCCCACCAGACTCTAATATGTACGAGACATCATCTATTGAGAGTCTGGAGGACATGCCAACCAACACCACGATGGAGCTTGAAGCTTATCCCACCTTGACAACTCAATTGACCTTGGAGAGTCCTAATATTCATTTTGAGAGCTTTGATGCCATAGGTTTAGGGGAGCACACTACTGAGCCAGTCAGTTTAGTTTCATTATGTTCTACCACACCACTCACTGAGACCACTTTTGATATATCTTTTTCTACTAGGGATAATATGTTTGATGACTTACTTGTTGAGACCTCTACATTTGAGTGGAAGTATGATTCTAATTATGGTTGGGTTCCTACTTCAAGTCCATAGGACTCTCATGAGAGTAAATTTTCTTTATCATCCCTTGAGAGTTCAATAGATGGGCCTAAGAGTGAGAGTGGTGCACACCTCTCCTCTCTTACCCTCACCCCAACTGGGAATCTTACTAAGGGAACTAAACATGTTTTGACTGAGACTGACCACATATTTAAGGAAGTGGTGGAGACCAAAGAGGTAATTTGCATTGACCTTTTAGGTGTCGAGGTGATACTAGAGAAAGCACAACCACATTTCATGTTCACATATACGCATGACTTTGGGCCATATTTGGGATTTAAGGATCTCCACAAGGCCATACACTATCCAGTGTTTTCTACACTAGGAGCCCACTCATTCTCAGTACCTCCTAGACCCAAGGAGAATATTTTGTTTCTAAAACCGTTTGGTGAGGCTTGGGAAAGATTAGGAGTTGGATAATACATTTTTGCATTAAACTTTTTATATTAGTAGATTAGATTTTATTTATTTATTTTTGTTTTCTTTCTACCTAGATCAAATGTTATTTTTCTTTTAGTTTACTTTTATTTATTTATCTAACATTGTCTCTCGTAGAAGTTTTATTTTTCTTTTAGTAAAATTTAATTCAAAGGAATAAAGTGCTCAAGTTCTTTTATTTTCTTCAAATAAGGAAGCTCTTGAGGTACTACTAGAGATTGGCCAATTGGCGAGTGGAAAACTCGGGCAACTGCTTTAAGCGGTCGCTATAAGAGTATTAACGACCACTTTGGGCAGTCACTGTAATTGCCGTTGCTAATCTCGTGCGGCAAGGTATCGACGACGAGAAAATTCGGGGCGAACGCTACAAGTGTCGCTAAAACGCTAATTATATCAGGCAGAACGCCCCTCTCTTTTTCCTCTCCTTCCCTCCCTCTTTTTCCTCTCTCTCCCTTCTGCTCCTCTCTCTCCCCGCTCCCCCCTGCTCCTCTCTTCCTCCCAGCTGCCGTCGCCGAAACCCCCTTGCTGCCGTCACCGGAACTCCTAGTAATGCTCTCCCACTCTAGCTCTCTCTCTCTCTCTCTTGCTCTATCTTTCTCTCTCTTAAACACTCATTTTTTTGTGTGTTAGAGTTTTTTTGGAGGTTGACCACCACCACACCAGGTTTGGGTTTTTTTTTTTAAATTTGATTTTTTTTTATTTTTGTATTTTTCATGTTTATTATTGGATAAATGTAAATAATTTTTTTTTTTTTGTTTTTGTGGTTGGGGTTTGATGATTATCCATGCATACATGTATATATTATTGTTTTTTTTTTTAATTTTAGTTACTCATTAATTTGTTTATTTCACATATTTGCTGTTGATTGGGATTTTTTTTTGAATTAGTTGGTTGTGGATTGTAATATTGTTGCAGTGATACTGTCAAAATTTTTTTTTTTACTGTGTAATGTTTTTTTTATGTATATTGCTGTTTTTTTAATTTTTTTTAATTTTCTATTTTTTATTTGTTGTTTTTTTTAATTTTTTTAATTTTTCTGTTTTTTAAATTTATTTTATAAAAATTGGTATGTTGGAAGAAAAAAAAAAGAGATTTTAGAAGAAAAATTTAGTGAATGGGAAAAATTTTTGGAGAGAAAAATTTGAAGTAAATTTAAATTAAAATATTACTTTAATGGGGATTTTTTAGAATTACCACATATACCTTATTTTTTTAATTTTTAATTTTTTTAATATAGTTTGAATTTTGAAAAACTTAAAAAGTGATAAATAACTATTGTTTTTGAAAAGTTTTGAATTCAAGGAAACTTTAGGAGATGTCATATAACTTTAGGAGACTAAATAAAGATTTAAATTTAAAAAAAAATTAATTAGACTAAATAAAGATTTGAATTTTTTGTCAATTTATATCTTTTATTATCATTTGTTAAACTAACTATAAAAATAAATTTAATTAAGTATGAGTGAAATGTGACAAAATATTGGTTAAAATAATTATGAACACAGTTTTAAAAGGAGAAATGTAATTTTGTTGAACGGAGCGAATGTTTTATTAAATTAAGCTTAAAATTATTTATAAATTTAAATATTTAAAGTAGGTATTAAAAATAATAAAATTAAGTATTAAAAATCAGTATTAAAAAAAGTAAAAATATATTGATGTAAATATAATTTGTTTTGAAATTATAACAGAGTGAATGCTTATTTTTTTAAAATTTAAAAATGTGAATTGAAATGTGAATGCTTATTATCATTGAGTGAAATAATTATCAAAAATAATAAAAGAGTGAGTGCTTAATTTTTTTAATTTAAAAATATAAAAATATGAAAAATAATATTTAATATGCTTTGCTTTTGAAGTAATGATTAAACAATTAAGAAATTAATTTTAAATATGAATAATATTAAAGTAAGATATTTGGAATTATAAATACATAAATGTTTAATTTTTAAAAATAAATTGATTAACTTACCTTATGGAAATTAAATTATATTATGATATTTATAATGTTAGACAATAATATTTAAAATATGAAAATTAAGTAACTATTAATTTTAAATTATAACTTGTAGGTTGATCAAATATATAAATTAAAATTAAGTTATAATAAATTAACTTATCTTAAGGAAATTAAATTATATTATGATATTTTTAATATTAGACAATAATATTAAAAATATGCGAATTAATTAAATATTAATATTAAATTAAAACTTATTGGTTCACTAAAAATATAAATTAAAATTAAGTTCTAATAATATAATATATTTTATTAAGTATTTAAATATATTATTATTATTTACTAAAACAATCATGAAAAATAATATTAATTAACGTCACCTTAATATTGAAATTAAATTATATTATAAATTTTTAAAATAAATTAATTATATTATGATATTAAAATTAATTAACATTACGTTATGGAGATTAATTAATGTCATTACCTTACCAAAATTAATTAAATTAATGAACGTTATTTTAGGGAAATTAAATTATATTATGATATTTATAATGTTAGACAAGAGTATTAAAAATATTAAGATTAAGTAAATACTAATATTAAATTATAACTTGTAGGTTCATTAAAAATATAAATTAAAATTAAGTTGTAATAAGATAATATAATTTATTAAGTAATTTAAATATATTATTATCATTTACTAAAAAATGATGAAAAATAATATTAATTAACATCACCTTAATATTGAAATTAAATTATATTATAATTTTTTAATAAGATAATGTTTACATATACTTAAATTATTAAAAATAATTTTATTAGATAATTTATATATATTTTTGTCGTTCACTATTAATATTATGAAAAATATTAAATAAAAAAGTATCATAAATAGGAAACAATAATACTAAAAAAATATTAATATCATAATATTTGTTGTTAATTTATATGTTTTGAATTAAACAATAATACTAAAAATAGTTAACCTTGGGTAAATAATAATAATATTAAATTATAATTTTTAGGTTCATTAAATATTAATATTAGTTAAAATATTAAATAATGAATTAGAATATTGATACTATAATTAATTTAGGTCAAATTAGATTATTTCAATTAATATTGCAATATCTAGTTACTCAAATGATTGAAGATACTTTTATTATTTGAAATCATAATTTGATTTATGTTATAATGAGCAAATATTGAATTGTTTGTAATATCTATTATTAATTTATTTAATTTGTATCGTATTATTTTATTTGTTGTATATTTGATCTTCGGATAGATATTACGGTGTTATTTTTTTTAATCTACTTTAATTAACTCTAATCTTTGGGCCCAATCCAAAACTAAATCCTTAATCTTGCTCGGGCCGAATCCAATATCTTCTTAGGCCCAGTCCAATCCAATATGAATACGATAAGTAAATTAGGTCAAATAATAATATTATAATATTATTTTTAGGTAATTTACCGAATAATATAGTAATTAATTAGACAAGCAGCAATAGTTAATTAATTATGTTTAATTAGTTCAATTACTAATTAAAAGTAAACCCCTAATCTTGTCTGAGCCCAATGCAATATCCTTCTTGGGCCCAGTCCAATCCAATATGAATACGATAAGTAAATTAGGTCAAATAATAATATTATAATATTGTTTCTAGGTAATTTACCAAATAATATAGTAATTAATTAGACAAGCAGTAGTAGTTAATTAACAATATTTAATTAGTTCAATTACTAATTAAAAGTAAACCCTTAATCTTGCCTGGGCCCAATCCAATATCTTTGTAAATACTTTATTCTAAGTTAGAAAACAAACAGACATTGAGAACTACTTTATTTTATTCATTTGCATACATTAGTGAAACTTAGACCCGTTTGAGAATCTCATACGCCACCCGTTTGGTCATCCTTAGGCAACGGATTAGGTCCTTGACCAAATTCGTTGCCCTTTCGATGAACGTGTGGGGATTGACGTAAGCGATTCTTGAATTGTCCAGTTTGGATAGTTTGGGAATGCAATTATCCATCATGCCTTCAACAACTCATGTACTGTCCTATGTTAGATGAAGTTTTGGTTGACGTCCTGTTGTTCTCTGGGTGCATACGTAGGGTATGACTGATGTCGTCTGTGTGTCGTGTACTTGGAGAACCACGCAGACATGCTGTCGAAATTTTATCTAATTAGGGGACAAAGGCATTGAGTTGTTGAGTGCAAGTTGGATCGTGCATTCTCGAATGGGATAGGACCAACAACCCTGTAATGAGGAGGTAAAGTTTAAGACTAGGTGTTTTGCATATAGCACTACTTTATAGTAATGACATTTTATCCTTTTGGGACTCCACAGAACTCTAAGCGAGATGGATAAGAGTTGGATTGATTTGCCGAATAGGATGTCCCCAGAGTATATGGAGGGGATTAATCAGTTTATTGTATTCACTAGTGGGTTTGCAAGTGAGTACATTAGTTGTCCTTGTAGAAAGTGTGCTAACCGGTATTACTATACACGGGAGGTTGTCAGGGAGCATCTGATCCGTAATGGGTTCTTAAAGTAGTATAAATTCTGGACTCTCCATGGGAAAGAGTATACCGCCTCTCGTCCGGAAGAAACCGTTGAGGTGGAGGCCGAGGCTACAGAGGAAGCTGATCCAATGCTCGCGATGCTAGCTGATATCGCATGTTGATTGACACATGAAGACAGTGGTGCTGGTATTAATCTGACGGGTGGAACTAGTCCCCGCTCGGGTGCGGATGATGAGTCCTTGAGATATTTTGAAGAACTCGACGATGCGCAGACAGAATTATATCCTGGATGTTAGGAATTCAGTAAATTGTCATTCATCGTTGAGCTGTTACATTTGAAGGCATTGAATCACTGGTCGGATACGTCGTTTGACATGCTACTGCAGTTGCTCCGTAGGATTTTACCAGCGGGAGCTAAGCTTGCTGATTCGTATTACCAGGCATGCAAGTTAATTGAGAATTTGGGATTCACATACGAAACCCTGGATGCATGTCCCAATGGTTGCATGTTGTTTCGAAATGAGAACGGCAACCTCGATACGTGTACCATGTGTGGGGTTTTGAGATGGAAGAATGTCGGTACTATCCAAACTCGGCAGAATTGTTTGGGTATTTCAAAACTATGGGAAATAGCTTGTGGCTGCAAAGCAAGTGCGCTACTTCCCACTTAAGCCACGACTGAAGAGATTTTTCATGTCATCCAAGATCTCTAAACTAATGACATGGCATGCCGAGAACAGTGGGGAGGATGGGAACTTATCCCATCAAATAAACTCTCCGGCGTGGAAGGATTTTGATCAAAGACACCCTGAATTTGCTGCCGATTCTCGTAGTGTGCGGCTTGGTTTGGCTGCTGATGGATTTAACCCATTTTCAGGCATGACTGGGACAACTCACAGTACGTGGCCTATACTGTTAGTTCCATATAATCTTCCACCTTGGCTGTGCATGAGGCAACCTTTTGTCATCCTATCAACATTGATTGATGGACCTCAATGTCCCGGGGATAAAATAGATGTTTATATGCAACCATTGATTGAAGAGCTTAATGAATTATGGGCTGATGGTGTTATGACGTTTGACTCAACAAGAAATGAAATGTTTAAACTACTGGCAGCATTACTATGGACAATTAACGACTTCCCGGCGTACACTAGCTTATCTGGTTGGAGCACGAAAGGAGAGCTCGCATGTCCTTGTTGCAATCAGAGTAAGAAGTCAACTTGGCTAAAGTATGGTAGAAAGTGGGCGTACATGGGTCATAGACGCTTCCTACCTCCGTTGCATAGGTTTAGGAAGGACAGAGTCTCGTTTGATGGCACTCGGGAGTTTGGTCCGGCATCACGAGCAATGACCGGGGTTGATTTGCTGGCCCAGATGGAGCGGGAGCAAATACGAATAGTATATGACTTTCAGGATTTGTTAGCCCCCCGCTGCCATCTATTTCTAGTGCAAATAAGAACCGAACCCATAATTGGAAGAAGAAAAGTATTTTTTATGAGTTGCCCTACTGGAAAGACAACTTACTCAGGCACAACTTGGATGTCATGCACATTGAGAAGAATGTTTGCGACAATATATTGTGGACGATCCTTGGTGTTAAGGGGAAATCAAAGGATAATGCTAATGCTCGACGTGATTTACAGGAGATGGGATTGAGAACTCCATTGCACTTGCAGGCGGGAGACTCTAACAGGGCATACATGCCACCTGCACAGTACACCATGAGCAAAGAGAAGAAGGATGCGTTCTTGTTAATTCTGAAAGGTGTGAAGGTACCTGATGGGTATTGCTCGAATATTTCAAAGCGAGTCAACATGAGCGAACGGACGTTATAAGATTTCAAAAATCATGACAACCACGTCCTGCTTCAACAGTTGCTGTCTATAGCAGTAAGGAATTGTCTGCCTAATAATGTTGTGCAGCCGTTGATCGAGCTCAGTAATTTTTCAGACAGTTGTGTTACAGAGTAATCCGTACAGAAGATTTGAAGGGTTTGCAGGACAGGATTGCTTTGACACTGTGTCATCTAGAGAAAATTTTTCCACTAGGCATTTTTTGATGTCATGGTTCACTTGACTATACACCTAACTGAAGAAGCCTGGCTTGGTGGCCCTGTCCAATTTAGGTGGATATATCCGATTGAGCGGTATATGAACACATTGAAGAGATATATGCGGAACAAAGCTCGACCAGAGGCATCCATAGCGAAAGGATATTTGATGGATGAGTGCATCAATTTTTGTGTGGCATATCTAAACGATGATGTCCAAACAAAGTTTAGGAGGCCGGTGATTTCACTTGAAAAGTGTAATTACAAACTCCACTTTTGCATAGCTATTAATGCGTTTAAGTAGTTTATTTTGAAGTTTTATCATTATTTTATTACTTATAGTAATTATTTTCTTAATTGCAGGGAAAAGGGCAAAATAAGTGAGATTAGCAGCGATGAAAGTGGCTGTCCGAGGAGACAAAAATGGTCCAAAGTTCAAGATGGTTGAAGTGGTGTGCAGCTGAAGTTCCAGCTTGAAACCTTGTCAGTATTTTGACCATATCTTTTCACTCACAACTCAGATTGACCTGATTCTTTTTGGGTTGAAAAGAAGACTCAAAGGGCTACAACTTTCGTGTTTTAGCTGAAGCCTGAATCCATCATTTTCAAGGTCAAAATCGTATTGAAATTTGAAGACAGAAAGCTGTCAAAAGCAGCAAACGAGAAGCAGAACTTGAAGAGCAAAGTTTCTGTGGTCTGGACCCCCTGCCAGACGGTCCGGACCACAGTGTGTTATGCGCGTGCAGGCTTAATTCCGTCTTTTAGGGTTTTCCTTGCAATTTCTTTATAACCTCTGCTACATGGCCGACCGAAAGGGAGCGATAGTTCAGTTTACATACTTTAGGACAGCTCTAGTTTAGTTTTTCATTAAATTCGAGTAGCTTTGAGAGATTTTTATTGTTCGTGTAATGCTTTTACAGATTTACGAAGCCTTCGTAGTTTTCATTACAACCGTAGTCGTTCAATACTTCGTTTCAGAGTTGATTTCAGAGTACGTTTACTTTCGTTCTTCATTTTAATAATCTTGTTTCTTCATCTTATTCTTTGGATCTGTTAAATATGTGTTCGATGATTGATTTTATTTCGTTTAAAGTAATGTTAGCGTAGAAACCCTAGTTCTTGATTCAATGAATCAAGGAAGGGTAGTTTACTCTAATCTATGGGATGTACGTAGACCCTTCGCAGATGTTTGCGAAAACTCATGCGTAGGGGTCTACAACTTTTAGATGTTTGCGAAGACCCTTCGCATGGTTTGCGAAAACACATGCGTAGGGGTCTACGATGTTTAAACCTAGTTCAGTATCTTTCAAAAACTTTCAAAAATGAAAACCTTTGACTATATTCTCTCTAATCACTGGTAAAGGTTTTCGATTAGAATTTTGTTAATAATTTTGAAGAACTGAAAATTCAGATTTTGAATCCTAATTTGAATTGGTTTGTTTCAAAAACTTTTGAAAACGAAAAC
This sequence comes from Vitellaria paradoxa, assembly GCA_019916065.1. Classification (NCBI taxonomy): domain Eukaryota; kingdom Viridiplantae; phylum Streptophyta; class Magnoliopsida; order Ericales; family Sapotaceae; genus Vitellaria; species Vitellaria paradoxa. The sequence goes on from JAINTL010000053.1 coordinate 361,658, forward strand.
CTTTGACTATATTCTTTGTAATCACTGGTAAGTTTTTCAATTAAAATTTTCTTAATAATTTTGGATAAACTAGAAGAATTGGATTTGAATTCGAATTTGAATAGGATTGTTTTGAAAACCCTTCGAAAACAGAAGTTTTTGACTATATTCTCTGTAATCACTGGTAAAAAACTTCTAATTAAAATTTTCTCAATAATTTTCAAACAAATCCTAACTTAGGTTTTAACGCAAGTTTACAGCACATCCCATAGTGAAGACGTAAGTTACCCAGAATTGATAGTTGGATCAAGGACTCTTTAAATTTATTTCTTATCAATTGAATTGCCTTCGTTTGAATTAATTAAAGTGTTTACATTGCAATTCTTAGATTAGATTATTTTGGAGCACATTTAAATTAGGAAGAATTCATTTAACTAATATTTAATTCCTTGAAATCAAAAAATCAAAAGTTAAATTGCTGAAATTTTGTTAATAAGTTGTTAAGTTGTTTTAATTTGAATTTTAAATTTGCAAAACCTTAGGAATTAGTTTTAATTAATCTTCAAACTTAGTTTACATTCAAATTTAGGATTTCCATTATAACCTAGAAACTAAATAACGTAGGCTCCCTGTGAATTCGACCTTCAGACTCACCGAGTTAAAACTACACCGCACACCCTTGCACTTGGGGGTTTATTTAGACGCACTTTCTAATAGCGGTTAGCCGGAGCTGGATAAATGAATGGCCCTATTGGGGAAGGCACGTCATTTGATCTCAACCACATCGAGTGGATCCAAGCTCATCGGTTCGTGCTCCTCAACACCCAAACAGTTGTGGCATTGACCCAGTAAGTCATGTTTTTGTAATAGACAAAGTTAATTACACCATATTTGTAATACAAATCGTGATTATTCTCAATCTAATTTGATTTGCATTGTATGAGACACATAAACGAGCTGAAACAGAACATGCCTCGTGCAACGGACAATTAAATTCGAATGTCCCATTATCAATGTTTTCATGACTGGTTTAAGAACTACGTACGTATTAAATATTTTCATATACTTTTATATATTTTTCACATCACAATGAATTTGTGTTTAATTAATTCATGATAATTTACATTCCATAGATATACAATTTAAGAAGTACTACGGATTCTACTTTGACCAATGAAATAAATCAGTTGGCTGGTGGTCCTTACACGAACAGCTCGACGTTACACAGCTTGTGACATCAATGGGTTTCGATTTCACATCAAGGAAGTAGATGATAGGCGAGCTACACAAAATAGTGGCATCGGTTGTCCATCTGTTGACGGTGGTTACTATTACAGCCAACTGAACGACGTTATTGAAATCGTTTACAATCACGGTTTGAGATATTTATTATTCAAGTGTGTCTGGGCTGATCCAATTCGCAGGGTTAAAGCTGATAAGTACCAATTTAAATTGGTCAATTTCAACAATTTGTTACATCGAGATGTACAAATAGAAGCTGAACCGTACATACTGGCATCCATGGCAGAGTAAGTTTACTATGTTGGCGATCGAGCCGATCCCAACTGACAATTACAGTTAAAATGTCAAGGAGGGGGGTGTACCAGATCGATTGCGATGAGCCAGATATTGATCCATTCGCCCAACAAGCTCTTGACCAAGATGCAATCGTCCAACGTGATGAAGATGTTAATTGGGTTAGGGACACGGTCGAATGAGATACGGTTGATTTACATACGTAATACACAGGTTGTGTACTTTTTTATCCGAACAAAGTAGATTTTAAATTTATTTTTCTTTGTATTTGAAATTGTAATAAATTTAAATTGTGAACAGTTAAGGAAGCCATGTTCGATGCTCTAGGAGGAGGGCTGGTCCTAGGACGATGGCTGAGCGACTCGACCTATCCTGTGCCGGGAGTAGCTCAGCAGATGCTATCCCACCTTCACCCCCTATGTCCGCGCGTCCTTCAGTGCTGACTATACAGATATAGGTAAAGTTCGTCAGTTTAAGAATTTATCTTATCCAACAACAGTAGTTATATTATGTCTAGACTTATCGCGTAACAATTTGTTTGAAACAGATTCTCCCACTTCTAGCAGGCTTTCGAGGTCTAGCAGAGGGCCCTCGAAGGGATTGCTGCAGTGGAACTGCGGATTTCAGTGGATAACCGTTCATTGGGATGACACACCCCATCCAGTGGAGAAGAATGGACGGTCTCTGATTTACAGCTCGAACATTTGGTTCGGAATCCGATTAGATTCCCGTTGACCACCCTCGAGTGGGATCGTTTCCCAGATTCTACGTTCGAGAGTCTATGGACCGAGGTGCAGGTATGAAAATTTTATATTCTAATTGTACATGGTTTATGTGCTGAAACTTGTAACATAAATAATATTTTACAATTTTTCATTTTAGGCCAATATGTTGATGTTCCTCCAGACTTTCCGGGACGTTATGTCGCCAAGTGTCAGAAGATGTGGAAGGAACATAAAAATAAGATTAAAGATAAATACTAGAAGGGTCATGAGAATGACCTTAACATCCTCCAGCGGGTCCCACCGGGCAGTTCTTCCCCCACCAGTGGGCTGAGCTCGTCAGGTATTGGTCGAGTCCCGAGGCACAGGTGAGTAGATTGCGAGTTGATTTTTTTCCTTAAGTTTTGACTCTATAAAGCGTAAATACAAAAACTAATCGAGACAAACTTAAAATAGGCGGAGGCCCAGAAGAACTCGCGAAATCGAGGAATGCAGGGCCCGGCAACAAGGAGGGACTCAACACTTTTCTCAGGTTCGCCACGAGGTAAAAACATTAGCTTACACGCCAATAGCGACTTTTTTATTTTCATATTTAATGATAGTAAATTATTAACATATAATTTACATTTCAACAGAGGACAGATGAGGGCCTGAGGAAAGATCGGATGTCCATGTGGTTGGCGACTCGACGTACTGATTCGCCAGAGGTTCAGGCCATACAGGTAACTAATTTTAATATTTTGTCTAATGAACATATAATTTAATTTTGCTTTAGATAATATAGTTTACTTATCTTGTTTTTTTCTATCTCGGCTTGTTTGCATTAGGCGCAGTTTAATGCACGTCTAGACGAGCTGCCACCGGATGAGAGGGAGTCCGAGGAGAGGAGGGATGAGATATTTTTCTCTATTGTTGGGCGCGATGGTCATGGATACACGCTTACGCGGGGTGCTGGTATTCCACGCCGATCCGTCACACGAGCAGAGTATCTTCTCAGGCCAAACGTCGCGACCAGGATTTGATCCAGACCTTTCGAGCTGAGATAGACGCATGAGAGGCATCACTTAGGGCCGAGATGATGGCTGAGATGGAGAGGCGCCTCTCTCAGAGTCAGAGCCATCCACCTCCTCAGGTTAAAAATTTTATTTTTCGTTACTATTACTCTTTAAAATTTTATAAATTTATATATTCATGTCTTTTTATCATGTTTAATTTCGTTATTATTCCATTGTAGGACCCGGACGATGGCGGATGGCCCTTTTGGACTGGATTAGGATGATTAGGATCCATTTGTATATATTTTGATCAGTACATTTATATATATTTTAGTTTTTGTATTTTGAACATTTACATATAATAAATTTTGTTTTAATTGTAATCTAATTTGATATTGTGTTTGTATATATGATCATAATTAGGAGCCATGTTTGTTTTTTTTGATTGATTTTATGAAAAATTCTTTAGTTTCATGTGCAAATTAATAAAATATAATTAAATTAATTAATATAAATATTTATACATAAATAATAAAATATAATAGTTATTATAAATAATTAGCAACTATTAAATAAATAATTATTAAATAAATAATAAATAATTATTAAATAGATAATTTAAATAATTCGATTTGTAAAAAAAATTATTGACATTTTATTATAATAAATTATTGATATTCTATTTTAAAAAAAATATTAAACTATGTATTAGCGGACCGCTTAAAGCAGTCGCTAATACACCAAAGGGGTCGCTAATTCCTTGGCGCCAAATGGCCATGGTTTTCCTGGTAAGTAATTGCGACCGCCTCTAGTCTATTAGCGACCACTACTTGTGGTCGCAACAAGTTCGCGCCATTGGCGCCATCTCAAGGAGTTTTCGCGCTAAATAAAAGCGACCGGCTTACTAGCTATTAGCGCACCGCTACAGGCGCGCTAATAGTCTGACATCTTTCCACAAGCAGGTCGCAGCCATCGTCGCAAAAAACTTAGCGACTGCTTTAACGGTCGCTAATACTTTTTAGCGGTCGCTAAGTTTTTTGCGACGACTCAAATGCAACCTCCTTCAGGCGGTCGCTAAGCCGTCGCTATTACTTATAGAGACCCGCTTTTCCATTCTTAGCGACCGCTATAATACCCTCATTTCCAGTATAATATCCTTCCTCTCCCTTTTATTTAGTTTTGCACTTCTAATGGGTACTTTGCATATATAATTGTTGTTGTTGGGAGTGCTGTAGAATCTAAGTTGGGGGGATGTATTGGGTGATGCCTTAAATGGCTTGAATAATGGATGCATGCTTGGTTTATTTTGTGCTTTGTTCTTATTTATGCCTTTTGTGGTTTATTGTTTCATGCTCATCATCATGCTCACTATTGCACACTACGGACTCACATACGCTTCATAGTTCTCACATTAAGGACAATGTGAATTTTAAGTTGGGGTAGGGGGTTGCATGATAATCTTCTGTGCCAAAATTGTAAAATTTTAAAATTTTTGAGCATCTTTAACCTTGAATACATTAATTTAGCATATTTGTACCTACATGTCAGCCCTTTTGGTTTGGTTGATTATGGATTGAGTGAGGAGAGTGATAAATGAGTTTTGTTCCAAGCTTTAATAAGAAACTTAGTTCAAGTTGAGTGTGTCATGACCTTGTGCATTTCTTTTGACTATTATAGAGAAGAGTTTATGTGCTTAGGAGTGGATTTTATTTAACATTGGTTAATTGAACATTCTTGGACTAGGTGGAGATTTATACCCTAATGGTGAGCTTTTGAGCCTATTATTCTTTTCTTGGAGGGGTTGCACATAATCACAACTCTTTTGTTCGTCACTTTAGTTTCAATGCACCAATGCATCACACACACTGCATGAGGTTTCACTTGGCGCATTATGAGTTGTTGCAAGCTTTAAACATGATGCCAGGCCATCTTTGCTACTTTTGGGCCTATTTATCCTTCCTTGATATAAAAATTGCCTAGGAATCAACTTGAAATCTTTTAATAAAGGTGTGTGATAAATATATATATACATAATATATATATATATATATATTTCTTTTTCTTTGGTTCCCACCTCATATATTACCCTTAACCTTATTCATGCACTTTAAGCCTTACACTCACATGTCTCAGGTTGTAAAAGTGCCTTAATGTCAATGATGTGAATGGGGGTTAGGAATGGAAACTTCTAAGAGTATATTGAGAGGGAATATTGGGTGGAGAATTCAGCTTATGTTTATTTCATTATTTCAAAAAAAAAAGAGAAAAGAAAAAAAAAAGAAAAAAAAATTCATTTCTTTTGTTTATGAAATTATGGGGTTTGTACATTATTTGTAATATTTTCAATTGTACCAATGGTAGTATTTAGTGTGTATAAGCTTCTTGTTTGGGATTCTTATTGTGGTTGGAAAGGAAATGGTTAGTTTGGGACTTGTGTGCACTTGATTATCTTTATCCCAAGACATGTGCTTTGATTTCCATATCCTCCATTGTCAACCATTACCCTTGGCCAAGTTACAACCAAAACAAAGACCTAGTGGATTCTAAACAAGCAACTCTTGTATTGTGCAGTAGTGGTCTTATGTAGGTTGTGTGGTGCGATCTCTTACACATGCATTGGAACCCGGTTATGAGCTGTCCACTTTGAATTCATTTCAGTTCACTCACTTATTTATTGGGTTATGTGCAACTAGGATAGCATGATATGCTAATAGGTATGTGTGAACCCTTAATAATGTGAATTTCTTTCTACGAATGGTACCCTGGGAATATTTGAAGTCAAAACCTAGTTTCGTTTATGCTCTTGCAACCTTGTTGAATGAATGAAACAATTTTGCACACATGCTCTTTCCACTTTAATAGTCCATGCATTTATGCTTAGCACTTGGGAATTACACATGATATTTAGGTTTTGTAACTTGTTGGATTTGAGCTTGATTCATTTTTTTTTTATCTTGATCACTTTTTAACACTTTGCGACCATGCATAGAATTTTGTGGGTACATTCATTGCAAACTCTCACGAGACCTTACTCGTCCACTAGGGGAAACCTAGGGGTTTAAAGGGCTTGCTGCACGTGCTAAGTGTGGTCCGTGTTTCCAACAAAAAGGAGATAGGATAGTAGTTGCATTTACTTTAAAACACCCATTCGAGTAAGCCGTGCACCTTGCACGAAGGGAGCTCGAGGGGTTGACCCCTAATATATATAACCCGGTTAGCATTTGGTTTTTATTTCGCAAAGTCCTCTCTTCAATCCTGTGACTATCCAACTTCCATCCCTCGTGCCCAATGTCTTGCATGCATCTTAGGTAATTTTCTTTTGTCTTTTTCTTTAGTTGCTGCGTTCAGTCTATTTTTGCATTATCTACATCACTGCTGTGATGATTTTCAGTCTTTAAAATATCTAAGAAAAATGCATCTTTGCCCCATTTGGGAACCATTTCTTTAATCAAAATGAGTTTAGAAATCTGTTTTCAAAATGGCCCGTGCAAATTTAAAAAAACTAAACCTAATCAATTTTCCATTGCTCTACCTTCTATTTTCAGAATTGGGCTAGGAGCCTGTCATAGACATTTCTGCGTCTGTGCAAGTAAAACTAGTTTAGGAATTTTATGCTAACTTTTATGATATTGATTTTGAAACTACTATCATTCACACCACTGTAAATAGGGTCCCCATCCTAGTCACTCCAGACATCATTGCATCCATTTTAGGCATTGAGAGACCTAGCCCTGCTGAGAGATTCATTTGTTTTATCTTACCTAAGATAGTGTCGCTCCTACTAAAGACGAGTTGACAAATATTTTTAGTGTGTTTGATGGGTCAGACATATGTGCATGGACATTTGAAAATTGACCACCGCATGCTTAATCTATTTGTGTTTGCATTCATTCAACCCACTTCACATTATTCTGACGTCACTCTGATAAGGGGTTGTGTCATGTATGCCATTTTGATGGGTTTAAAATTTGACCTTGCCCTGTTTATTTTTAGACTCATTTTCACTGCCCAGCAACAAAAACATGCTAAGGACTCATTACCTTTTAGCATATTAGTCACCAATATCATTAGGGTAAACCAAATTGAGCTACCATTTTCTGATCGTACACCTCAGCCCATACCCATTACGCTTTATTGCACGCAAATTCGTTAGCCAAGTAGTCGACAATTGTGAGGGACTGTGAGGAACCTGCCCGTGAGGGACTCTGCATGCGGGAAAGTGAAGCGGGAGGTGAAGCAGAGAAGCAATACCTCCCATCCCACATCGCCTGGGTCGTGGAAGGAAGTAGCATATATGTAATATTCGATATCATTATAGAACAACGCGTTTTAAAGCCGTGAGGGCACTGGGTTCAGTGGGAACTCCAGGGTTAAGCGTGCTCCAGTAGGAGCAGTACTAGGATGGATGACCTCCGGAAGTAGCTTACCGAGCCCAAAGCGGACAATATTATACTATATGGATGTGGGTCGTTACAAATGGTATCAGAGCCAATACCTAGCCAGAAGTGTGGGATCACGCGTGGGCCCCACGTGTGGGAGACATGCCTATGAGGGACTCTACCTGTGGGAGAGTGAAGCAAGAGGCCACGGGGACGCGTGCCCTGTAAGGGGGGAGGATTGTGAGGGACTGTGAGGGACTCTGCCTGCGGGAAAGTGAAGCGGGAGGTGAAACAGAAAAGCAATGCCTCCCATCCCACCATCGCCCGGGTCGTGGAAGGAAGTGGCATATATGTAATATTCGATATCAATATAGAACAACGCGTTTTAAAGCCGTGAGGACACTGGGTTCAGTGGAAACTCCAGGGTTAAGCGTGCTCCAGTGGGAGCAGTACTAGGATGGATGACCTCCTGGGAATAGCTTACCAAGCCCAAAGCAGACAATATTGTGCTATATGATGTGGGTTGTTAAAACAATGCACTTGACGAGCCTGAGCTTGCTGAGTCTGGTAGGAGCACTCATCCTTCACACTGAATTCCAAGTCCCTGGCTATGTTAAACTTGAGGGGAGGTTGAAGGCGTTCGAGCTCATCAAGAAGTTATGGGTGGACGGTTGGAAAACTACTGAGAGCAGTGTAAAAGTTTGACAAAACTGTGCACTGTCACTTCCCGTCCCTGCACCAACATATAACAATTTTGATGCTTTCCAAGATGATCTCCCACAGGATTATGTTGAAGAGACACAGGTTTTGGTGGTGGCAACTATAAAGGGTAGCGATGGCGAGGGGTGGCAAAGGTGGTTTAATCGTGGGTGGTTTCTTTTGATGTACTTATCTATTTTGCCTGTTATTATTCGCCCTATTTTGTGTGCTGGTCATTTTCCATATAAAAATAGGGAGTAAAATTCCTACAATTCTTGCAACTTAGCTTTTATATTGAACTTGGGTTGGAATAATTATTTGACTTGTGATTTGTTAAAACCTGAACTTGGTATTGATAATAGTACGATGAATGTTATTATTATTATTATTATATATATTATTATTGCCATAGGATGCCTTGATGTGTTTGTTCAAGTGTTGCATATTTATTTTGAAATTTATTTAAGCTTTGGTATAGAATTACCAAGGGGAGATTGTAAAGTTAATGGCAAATCTATATAAAATCTTAAATCAAATATGGAATATTGTATGTTTCCTAATTTGAAAAGAGAAAATGATTTATTTAAAGATTAATATATTTGCACACTACTAGAAAGAGATAGAATTCCAATCCAAGTTCAAGAAGGAGAAAAGAAGACATCTGCACAGACCAGGATTCATCCATACGTGTCTAAAGAATACAGTAGGGGTTGCAGCCTTGCACGCAGAGAGCACATAGCTGTGCTATAGGCGCTGGGAGCCTATAAGATGCTCGAGACAACGAGCCTATTGATATAAAGGCTGAATTAATTCCAGTACACCTAGCAACCTGGACGATTAGAGTGCGAGGTTTCGAGTAACAGGCGTTAGCATGGTGCATGGAAGCGTGATGGTGTTCGAGCTTTTTATTATTTGGACAATTTTGTTTCCTATTCTGCCATTCTAGGACAATATCTTGTAACTTTATATATGTATATATATGTACCTGATCTTAATATGTGTACACACTTGAGGGTATATTATATAAACTTAGGGAGAGAGATTTTCATCTTGAGAGCTTAACAGTCTTTCTCATGCCTTCTTTTATTCTTTCCAAACTTTTTGTGACTTAGAAAGTCCACTTGTCTAGGTTTATCGAGTGATTCGAACAAAAGTGACGAAAAAATTTGTGCGAATGAGTCATAATAAGTTCGAATAAAGTCTTATAACCTATTGATAATGGAATTGTTTTTTGAGTTTTTCTTATGATAGAGTTTCCTCCTTAATCCTCTAGTGTTACTTTCTTGATTCTGTGTGTGATTGGTTGGATTTAGAAATTTAAATTTAACAAACATGTTTTTCTTACTAGTTTTCAAAACCTGTAAACACAAATAGAAAAAACAGTAAATATATTTAGCAAATGGGACTTAAGAGTCTAAAAATGTTTATAGACCTGATCATATTAATTCTCAATCTTACCAATCATGATTTATCAAAAAAAAATTTTGCTATTTGTACATATATATAATAGATTTTGAATAAAATATATTGTTTATTTTTATGAAATGATGATTTAGAAAATTATTTTTCAAAATAAGTTGGATTTGCTAGTATATGATATGGACTGGATCTTACAAATTAGATCCGATTACTTTTAGATTTAGATCAAATCCATTGTAATAAGATTTGGATCAAGTCTAGATCTGACCTAACTGATTTAGATCCACCTCATTGACATGCCTATCTATTAACTCTTGAATGTAAAATTCATTTAGTTTTGTTTTAACTTCTAACTTTTTTTTTAGTATTTGTTTGTCTTATATCACTTTTTTTTACCAAATTTATTTTTTTTTTAAAGATGCAGGTTTTAGGCATTAATTACATCCATAAAAAAATTAAAAAAATTCATGTCCATTTGAGTAAAAATTAAAAAAAAAATTAGTTTTTTCTTTATCTTTATAACCCTAAAAACAGATAGTTTTTATTTAAACGATGTGAATTCTTCAGTTTTTTATTATTTTTTTTATAGGAATGCGATTAACACACCTAAAATCTACATATTCTAAATAAAATTAAGTTTTGATTAAAAAATAACACCCCCCCCAAAAAAGCTAGAACTTAAAAAGCGGAAGTACTAGACGAAATAATCCCAATCTAATCCTACTTTTAATTATGTCCCAATCATTAATAACCGGCGAACAAGAAAAAGAGTGGGCTTAGGATTTGAGATGGGGGGATCAAACTAACCTGGATGGACGCCTCCTTTAAATGCTTTTCTTGTTTAAACAATTCCCAACTCTCTTCATCATTTAGCAACTGTGGCTCATTGGGGGTGTGGAGACGGATCTACATAGATAGCCACGTCTTATTACGGCAATAGTGAGCAATATTTTACTTCCATTCTTCCCGGTGGGAAAGGCCTGCTTTTATAGCATCCCAATCTTCAGTTGACCACATATCATCAAGAACCACTAAACATTTTTTCTTTCCTAGTATTTGAAAGATTTGCTTGACTAGGTTTTCGTGTAGCACCGTCCGGATATCATTCCTCTTCTCTGGCATAAGGCTGATAAGGATCCCTAGCAAAATATCATCTTTTTTCCGTTGCTGTGATACGCAAACCACGCAAATCCATCAACATGGCGCCTAACAGTTTCATGATGGTAAACCTGCTTGGCCAAGGTAGTCTTTCCCACACCACCAATCCCACAGATTGACGTAACTACGAAATTCCTTCTCTTCATCCCACCAAATCTCTCACCAGTTTAGCTGCGAAAATTACGAAAATCAACGAAATCCTCTTCAGTAACGTGCGAATAAGTTCGCCTATGCATCTGGAGTTTCTCGTGGGCATAAGAATACTCGAGCCGCCTTGATCTCTACTCAGATCTCTAATTCCATAGATCTGAAGTCTTGTAGAGAACTCAGCAATCTTATTCTTGATGCTATCGATCTGCGATCCAATCTTGTGCAGAGCTTTTCTTTCGTTGAAGAAGAATGCAAATCTATGGAAGCCGCCATCTTCTCCTCTTCGATTCAACTTCAGAGATGAAAGTGTCGAGGACAGTCTCTGCTTCGTAAGCGAGTTCTCTGATTTCAGCAACCCAATTGCGGACCCTCTTGTTCTTGTCTTGGACGGCGTCTGCATCCTCCAAGAAACACTGGCCTTCGAATCAGCTCTGTTCGAACGATCCAATACTCGACCTTCCACTCCATGGAGGAACTTTGCTCCCTCGGTCAACAGATCACAAGTCTTTTGACAGCAAAGGACACACCGACTCTGCATTTTCAGTGTCAAATAGGGAAGTTAGTTCATTGCCCTTTCTAAAATTTTCCGTTTGCCAGGCTTTTATCCTGTGACCTTATAAGATATTTAATATACTGCAATAGTTCATAAGAAAGTTGCTTCCCGGGCGTCTAATGCGGGGCTAGGTTTGGTTGGAATTGACTTCAATAGTATATGCGTGTTGGGTTTGGTTGGAATTGACTCAATAGTATTGGACTTCAATAGTACATGCGTGCTGGGTTTGGTTTGGAATTGACTTCAGTAGTATATGCGTGCTGGTTTGGTTGGAATTGACTTCAGTAGTATATGCGTTGGAATCAAGTTCAATAGTATATTGGGTTACTGACATAGCTCAGCTCCGAAGGAACAAGAAATAAGAAAATGAAAAAAAAGGGCTGAAAGAAAAATTATAAGGTTTCAATATCATCAAGTCTGTCTCAAAGAATAACGTAATGTGCTATTTTATAAGCACTAATAAAAACTCTAACCCTAATTAGGTAAATCCCAAAACAAATACAATTAAATAAATAAACTAATTAATATTCCAGAAAAATATGAATAAATAAAGAAACTAATAATAATAAAAGTCATTATTGGACTTGGGCCTCCTATCTCGTCTAGGCATACTCCATCATTTTCCCCGGGGTTTGAAAAGAATTCTGCTCCGAAGAGTGGGAGGAAATGTAACAATCCAACAATGAAGGATCCAACTGACGAAGATCATCCTCCAGTATCCAAGTAGCATCTAAGACAAAAAAAAAATGAAACAAACACATTTATCTTAAATTTAAGTGCAATTACATAGTCAATCTTTGTACCAATTTTTACGTTGTTCCAAAATAACATTTTACAATCAAGTTTGCCAAAAAATAAAAAAAATAAAATAACATCAAAAAGCTCCAAACTAGCCCATTATTACTATCTCTAAACTTGTTCCAAAATAACATGTCAACCAAACTATCATGAGCTACTCATCTTTACTTTCCAAAGTCTGCAAATTCCTCCATCTCCGTTCTAACCAAACAAACAAAGTCATATCAAATAAACTGTAAAAATACAATCCATAAGCATATTATAAGCTTGTCATTCATATATAAAATTATGGCCCATTTACATTGTTACAAATAAACAACTTCTAAGTTAATGCTAATTTTGAACGTAACAAGCAAAAACTAACTTAGTAAATAAATTAACTAGTATAATGAATTAAAATTTGTCATGAACTTACCAAACTTGATTCATTTATAGAGGCCAAATGATTACTTTCAATTTGAAAGGCATGTGGTCTCGACCTCATCACAAGTGGGCTTTTCCTTCAAATCTTTCTCTTCTATCTTCTAATGTAACCTATGTATATATGTGAAACATACCTAGAATCAATGCTGGTCGGCTGCCCTTGATATGAAATTAAAAAAAAAAAAGAAACCTTTTCTAGTACTGGAAAACCCTAAATTTAAAGAAAAGTATTAATAGTATTAGAGATTGACAATTCAAATATATAATTGCGATATATAATATTGGCACTAATATACCTTCTCGAAAATGAGAGAAAAAAATCTATGGATAAGTTGAGAAGGCACATAGAAGGTTAGAAAAATTGTGTAGGGTTTTGTATGTTCTATATAAGTTCTTACTTTTTTTTGATGGGTTTGGTATTATTCACAGGCTTGATCTGTCAATTAAACAAATCATTTATTAACAGTTAATTCAAAGTTGAAATATAGTATTATTTTCAACGCCTCTAGACCATGGAAATTTTTTACTGATTTTTAACAAAGATTTTTCATGCGTCATTGAGATTTCTAAAAATTTTAGCGCTAATGCAAAATAATATTTTCAACTTATTATTTTCTGCGGTCACCTTATGTTGAAATAAAAAAGTAATATCAAGCACATTTTTTTCACGATTAACTTTTGGCGTTGAAAAAAAAAATACTTGTTTCAACGATTATTAACAACCGTGGAGAATTAAGCGTCACATTTAACTCATTCTATTGTAGTGATGATATACATGTGTGCACGCTCATACCCATGCCCAACCCAAGCTGTGTGCATGGGATGACCCACTGCTTGTGCATGCCAAACCACAGATCACCATGTGTGTAAACTCTAAAAATGTGTGAGTATTGAGTCAAAACTAAATCATGAGCACCCCAAACAATACATAAACCCCAAAAATATAGTACATAAATAGGTACAAAAACTTGAGTCATTACACATGTAGAACAAGAGGTGTGCCCATGCCTTAGCTGTCGGAACAGTACTGTGGGCATGCCTTGAGCGCCAAGACGATGGAGTGGAGACTCTCTAGGCACAAGGATGGTAGAGATATTGGGGGGACGGTGGCAGCGTTAGCACTGTCTAGCCTTCCTTTTTACAGCCTCAACTGCGAAAATAAGACTATACGTATACAAGTTAAGGGCCCGTTTGGTAAAATTGTCAATTTTTAATTTTCGTGATTAGTTTTTACGTTCAGTTTTCAGTTTTTATATTTGTTTTCTATTTTTAGTTTTTATTTTCATAGCAAAAAAGAAAAAAATAAAATAAAAACTTAAAAGTGCGTTTGGCAATAATAGTTAATAATTGATAGTTATAGTCGTTAATTATTAATTTAATTAACCTAAACTAATTTGATTTAATTAATTAATTAATTTTTATAAATAATAATTTAAATCAATAAAAATAAAATATATTAAATATAATTTAATTATATTATGTATTAAAAATAATAAAATAAAATATTGTTTAATTAATTTAATTAATTAAATTTAATTACGATTAATTTAATTTGGTTAACTATTAATTATTAATTAAATTGTATTAATATATAATTTAATATATATAATTTGATATATTAATTAATTATTGGTAAAATTAATTATTAATTACATTATATTTAATATATTTTTATCATATTTAATATATTAATGTAACTTATATAAAATAATATATATATATTTATATTAGCAGTAGTCGGAGATGAGTGGAGTGACGGCAGTTGTTGGCGGTGCTCGAGGTGGGTGGGGGTGGTGTGGCGATAGTTGGCGATAACTGAATGTGGGTAGTAATTAATGGATGGTGATGGTTGATTGTGAGCGATGGTTGTGAGAGGAGTGATTATGAAAGAAAATGAAAACTGAAAATAACAACTTAAAAAAACACCTTTTTCGTATTTTCATAATTTTTAAAAGTTTTGAAAATGGTTTTCATTTTTTTTAAACTGAAAACTAAAAACAAATTTGCCAAACGAATTTTTATATTTAGTTTTCAAAAAATAAAAATAAAAATAAAAACTAAAAAAAAAAAAGGTTGCCAAACGGGTCTAAACAATTAACAAATTACTAAGGACTCATTTTATTTCCAAATGTACATGCAACTTTTGATCATTTTAATATGAAATTTATAATTAGAACCTTGTATTAATCGAATGGATTTTATTAAGTTAAAAGGTGTGATTTACTCTAAAATTGACCATCCATTTATATGATTGACTGTGTTAAAAAGCAAAGTGGGTGTTAAAAATTCATGAGATATGCTTAGGAAAATTAAATACCTGCGTCTGGCCAGGCTTCTTCAAATTGGATGGAAGGAATGTGACGGACTTTGTCAAAATCCACTCCCCTCGTTCCATCTTGCAATTAAGCCTGTTTACGAATGCTTGAGGCATTCTATAGATAGACAATTCCCGTAGAGTAGTGATATATCTCAGTCCATCCGGAACCATTTTCAATTTGTCACAGGCAGAAATTGTCAAAGAAAAAATTGGGCATAGCTCCTTCATCCACCCTCCAATCTTCTAAGGCGGGCAAACCTGTGACGCCTAAAACTTTTAGGCGAGGGAAACCTTGAACTGAGCAAACCATTTCTTTACCCAAAAAGGCATCCACCTGCAACTGTAGGCGAACCAAGTTAGGCAACTTCTCAAGTACTGCAAACGGGTCTTCCCTGAGTTGAGAGCCACGCAAAAACAAACGTGTGAGGTTTGAATGGAAGCCCGGCCCCTGTTGGTATTCTGGCAATATAAGTATACGTCCATGTATGTCCAGCTCGTGAAGAAGATGAAATTCAAAAATATTTGTTCCAGTCGAATTAGTGCCTCCTCGGTGCAAAAATCAATTTTGTCGATAGAAAGGGTACAGTATTGGAGGGGGAGCTCTTTTTGGGTGGTGCTGATCCTGAGGTAGCGAACGAATGCCTCCAAGTCTAGTTCATTCTCCACTATTTCCACTTGTGTCAGTGTTTGAAGATTGGTCAATTTCTCCAGATCTCCAAAATTGCAACTCTTTGAGAAGAAGTTCTCGAGCAGCTCTAAATTGTCCAAGCCATCCAATCGCAATTTGTGGCATTTTTCTACTGGTTCCCACCGAAACGGAAGGTAAAGATGTCTCAATTGTTTCAACTTCCACAGTACATTTGGTATAATTGCGTCACCAAGTGTGAATAAATCAAGGGTTTGCAAAACTTCAAATTACCGATAGACGATGGCAACTCGAAGTTAGTCCTTCTCAAGCCGAGATATCGCAAATGGATTAAATCTCCTGCTGCTTTTGGTAATTTTACTCTCTCCTTTTCGTCTGAACCAAATTCTTCAAGATGCAGAGCTCTGACCAATTTAAAATCCTTGGGCAAACGAGATACAATTGTTTTACGAAATGAACGGGTGTACTTCCTTCCATTAAAGAACAAAGCCGACCGAATGTTTTTCTCCTGGTCAATGCAGAGGTCTGATGGATCAATATTCTCGTTCCCATGTATGGATAACCTATGCAGAGGTCTGATGAATGATGATGATGACGACGACGTTGCCAAGAATGAGCTAGAAGACGAGCGAAATTGTTGTTCGTTGCTTTGCCCATGATCAATCACCTTAACAAAATTTTCCTCTTTGGCCATCGATAAACACATGTCTCGCATGAGGTCATGAAGCCGGCAGGTTTGGAATCTTCTTCCAATACTTGTTCCAGGCTGAAATATTTGTACTTCAACCATTGATCTCTGTGCAAGTTCAGCCAAATAACGTTCTGCGACCGCCATCAATGTTTCTTCTTGTCCTCTTTGCTCTTCTTCTAGATATATAAAGCCTTCCGCTATCCATAACTGATATAATGTATGAGTCCAGATGATGTAATCTTTGGATAACTCCCAAATGAAGAAACATGATTTCAACCAATATGGTAAGTCATGGTAACTTAAAGCCAATATCTCTGTTACTCCCTTACCCTGCTCTCCAAAGCCTTCATTATCCCCTTTAAATATGAATTTATATTTTTATCCACGGCCTTCCACTCCTCCAATGTATTTTTCCTTACCAAAAGTCCCCCTAGCACCACAATGGCTAATGGTAAACCCCCACAACATTTTAACATACGCCTACTTAACTTATTTTGCTCTTCTGTAGTTATTGATCCTTCAAAAAATAAGGAAAAAATAATAATAAATAAATAAATCAAAGAGAACATTGTACAAATTCTTCAACATATAAGGAACAAACAAAACAAGTTAAACTAAACAATTTAATTGTTCATATAGAAAATAAAAACCAAAAGTGTAATTACGGGCATTGTAATGCAAGAACATTTTACACGCCCAGTTAATTTTTTTGTGCAAAATTTTTCACTTGGGGAAAAAAAAAGATTTTTCACTAACTCTATTAAAACAAATATTGGTGGCCTTTATCTAATTGGTTCAACAGTAATTGTTTTCACTGATCATTCAGCACTTAAATACTTGTTAATCAAGCAAGAGGCCAAACCATGATTAATCCGATGAATATTACTTTTGCAAGAGTTTGACCTTGAAATGAGAGATAAGAAAGGTGTTGAAAATGTTTTAGCGGATCATCTGTCACGTTTGCTGGTAGAAGCTTATTCCCAAGATGAAACTCAAATAAATGATAGCTTCCCAAACAAACAATTGTTTAACATAGAAGCAATAACAGCCTCTAATCCGCCTTGGTATGTTGATATTGCTAATTACCTGGTGACAGGACAACTTCCGAAAGAATGGAACTATAAGGATAGGAAGAAAATCCTTAGAAATGTACGAGTTTTCCTTTGGGATGATCTGTTTTATTCAAATATTGCCCTGATCAAGTGATACGCCGCTGTATCTCTGAGTGGGAGGTTCCAAGCATAATCGAGTTCTGTCACTCTCAAGCGTGTGTGGCCATTTTTCCACGAACAAAACAGCAGCTAAAATTCTCCAATGTGGATTCTATTAGCCTACGCTATTTAAAGATGTGCATCATTTTTGCACTACATGTGATAGATGTCAACGCTTGGGGAGTTTAACACGAAGGAACATGATGCCTCTATTTCCCATTTTGTTTTAGAGATTTTGACTGTTGGGGAATAGATTTCATTGGTCCCTTCCCAGTTTCATTTGGGTATGAATTCATCTTAGTTGGGGTTGATTATGTCTCCAAATAGGTAGAAGCAATTGCCACCAGGTCTATGAATAAGGTCGTGCTCAAATTCCTCCACAAGAGCATATTTTCATGTTTCGGGGTCCCTCGAGCATTTATTATGATAAAGGAAAACATTTCTCCAATTGGCCAGTAGGAACCTTACTACTGAAATTGGGGTAGTGCATAGGTAAGCACCGCATATCACCCCAGACAAGTGGCCAAGTAGAGCTTGCAAATAGGGAAATCAAGCAAATTCTAGAAAAGACTGTTAACCCAAACCGCAAAGATTGGTCACTAAGGTTGATCGATTCCCTATGGGCATATTGTACCACTTATAAGACCACTTTGGGAATGTCACCTAACAGATTAGTTTACGGTAAGCCATGCCATTTGCCTGTGGAATTAGAACATAAAGCTTATTGGGCAATTAAGAAGTTTAACACTGATATTGATGAAGCTGGGCTGCACCGTAAACTACAGATTGCAGAAATGGAGGAATTACGGAATGATGTATATGAGATGCATTAATTTACAAGGAAAAGATAAAGAAAGTACACGACCAGCATATTGCACGACGTTATTTCATGAAGGTCAGAAGGTATTGCTTTATCGTTCACGACTTCTTATTTTCCGGGTAAATTGCAATCTAAGTGGTTAGGACCGTTCATTGTCACACACATATCAGACCATGGAGCCATTGAAATAGAAAACCTGAACAATGGGAGTCGTTTTAAAGTTAATGGGCATAGGCTAAAACCCTATTTGGAAAATTTTATTAGGTTGGTTGAATCATGGGATCTCCTAGATCTCTCACCTTATGAGTAATCCAGAACTAGCAATTTGTTGTAATTGTACTATATTTAGGTTTAGGATAAGTTTAATTTTCGGCTTTTTAGGACTTTAATCTTTAGATTAGAACCTTTCTTGAATTTGGAAAAACAAAGCATATCAGAGTTAAATATCCCATTCTATGGTCTAGACCCCCTACCAAACGGTCGGGACCATAGTGAGTTGAGGAGGAATTTTGAGCCGAGACCATTCTATGGTCCGGACCGTCCGCGAGTGGTCCGGACCTTGCAACTCTTTAATACCTTATTTCGGCAGTCCAAACTTCATAATCCTTTCACTCTTTATTTTTTATTTATTGTTAGTTTAGCTTTTCTTTCATTTTTATTTTTATTTTGTCTTTCTACTAACTCTTCTTCTTGTTTTATTTCTCTTTTATTTTTATCTTCTGTTGATTCTAACATTTTGCTTTGCTTGAATAGTTCTTTTATTTTCTTCAAATAAGGAAGCCTTGAGGTAATATCCTTCCTCTCCCTTTTATTTAGTTTACACTTTCAATTGGTACTTCATATATATTTGTTGTTGTTGGAGTGCTATAGAATCTAAGTTGGGGGGATGATTGGGTGATGCCTTAAGTGGTTTGAATAATGGTGCAAGCTTGGTTTAATTTGTACTTGTTCTTATTTGTGCTTTGTGTGGTTATTGTTTCATGCTCAGCATCATGCTCACTATTGCCACTACAGACCCACATATGCATCATGGTTCTACATTGAGGACAATGTGAATTTTAAGTTGGTAGGGTTCACATGATGACCTTTTGTGCCAAAATTGCAAAATTTTAAATTTAAAAATTTTTGAGCATCTTTAACCTTGATACATGAATTTAGTACAGTTGTACCTACATGCCAGCCGTTTTGGTTGGTTGATTGTGGAATTGAGTGAGAGAGTGATAAATGAGTTTTGTTCAAGCTTTAATAGGAAACTTAGTTCAAGTTGATTATAAATGACCTTGTGTATTTTTGACTATCATAGGAAGAGTTATGTGCTTAAGAGTGGATTTTGTTTAACATTGGTTATTGAGCATTCTTGGACTAGGTGAAGACTTATCCCTTAATGGTGAGCTTTTGGGCCTATTATTTTTTTTTGAGGGGTTGCACATAATCACAGCTCTTTTCTGCTTCACTTTGGTTTTCAATGCACCAATTGCATCACACACACTTGCATGAGTTTCACTTGGCACATTATGAGTTGTTGCAAGCTTTGAACATGATGCTAGGCCCTCTTTGCTATTTTTGTGCCTCTTTGTCCTTCTTTGATATGAAATTGCCTTAGGAACCGACTTGAAGCCTTTTTAATAAAGTGTGTGATATATATATATTTTCTTTGGTTCCACCTCATATATTTTCCTTTAACCTTATTCACACACTTTAAGCCTTACCCTCACATGTCTTGGGTTGTAAAAGTGCCTTAATGTCAATGATGTGAATGGGGATTAGGAATGGAAATTTTTTAGAGCATATTGGGAGAAAATATTGGGTGGAGAATTTAGCTTATGTATTTCACTATTTCAAAAAGAAAAAGAGAAAAAATGAAGAAAAAAAAAAGAAAAAAGTTTGTCATTCATTTTTGCTTGTGTAAATTTGGGACTTGTGCATTGTATTATAATTATTGAGAATATCCCATGAGTAGTTTGTAAGTTTGTGAATAAGCTTTTTGTTGGGATTTTGTTGGGGTTTGGAAAGGAAATGGGTAGTTCGGGACTTGTGCGCACTTGAGAATCTATATCCCAGGACATGTGCTTTGATTTCCATTTCCTCCATTGTTAACCATTACCCTTGGCCAAGTTACAACCAAAACAAAGACCTAGTGGATTCTAAGCAAGCAACTCTTGTATTTTGCATGTAGTGGTCTTATGTAGGTTGTGTGGTGTGATCTCTACACATACATTGGAACATGATTATGAGCTATCCACTTTGAATTTCATTTCAGTTCACTCACTTATTTGTGAGGTTATGTGCAACTAGCTTAGCATTATATGCTATAGGATATGTGAACCCTTGATGAGTGAATTCCTTTCTATGAGCGGTACCCTATGAGCATTTGAAGTCAAAACCTAGCTCTGTTTATGCTCTTGTAACCTTGTTGAATGAATGAAACAATTTTGCACACATGCTCTCTCTACTTTGACAGTCCATGCATTTATGCTTAGCACTTGGGAATTACAGATATTTGGGTTTTGTGACTTGTTGGGCTTAAGCTTGATTCATTTTTATCTTAATCACCTTTTTAACACTTTGTGACCATGCCATAGAATTTTGTGGGTAGATTCACTGCAAAACCTTACAAGACCTTACTCGTCCACTAGGGGGAACTTAGGGGTTTAAGGGCTTGCTTCACGTAGCTAAGTGTAGTCGTGTTTCCAATGAAAAGAGAAATAGGATAGTAGTTACATTTCATTTGAATAAAGAGCATTGCTTGGGACTAGCAACTCTCAAGTTGGGGGGGTGTGATTACACTTGAAAAGTGTAATTACAAACTCCACTTTTGGATAGCTATTGATGCATTTAAGTAGTTTATTTTGAAGATTCATCACTATTTATTACTTATATGTCTATTTTCTTAATTACAGGAAAAAGGGCGAAATAATTGAGATTAGCAGAGATTAAAGTGGCTGCCAAGGAGAAAAAATGGTCCAAAGTTTAAGATGGTTGAAGTGGTATGCAGCTGAAGTTTCAGCTTGACACGTGTCAGTATTTTGACCATATCTTTTCACTCACAATTCGGATTGACCTGATCTTTATGGGTTGGAAAGAAGACTCAAAAGGTTACAACTTTCGTGTTTTAACCGAAGCCTGAATCATCTTCAAAGTCAAAATCGCTTTGGAAGTTAAGGACAGAAAGCTGTCAGAAGCAGCAAACGAAGCAGAAGTTGAAGAACAAAGTTTCTGTGGCTGGAACCCCCTGCTAGACGGTCCGGACCACAGTGCGTTATGCGCGCGCGGCTTAATTCCGTTTTAGCGTTTTTTTTTGCAACTTCTTTATAACCGCTGCTACATGGCCCAACCCAAA